>JANHMN010000008.1:75757666-75776308 GCA_030674055.1 Rhabdomys pumilio | reverse complement strand
CACTCCACCTACACACTCCACCTCACACTCCACCTGCACACTCCACCTACACACTCCACCTCACACTCCACCTGCACACTCCACCTCACACTCCACCTGCACACTCCACCTCACACTCCATGTGTACACTCCACCTTCACACTCCACCTCACACTCCACCTGCACACTCCACCTGCACACTCCACCTCACACTCCACCTCACACTCCACCTGCACACTCCACCTCACACTCCACCTCACACTCCATCTGCATGCTCCACCTGCATGCTCCCACAGGCCCTTGGGTACAGAATTGTGTCCTCACAAAGGGTGAATTATGAATTATACTGCCTAAACTTTGCTTAGCAAAGCAGAGAAAACACTATATATTTAGAAAGAGTTCCCTAAAAAAAAATGAAGAAGGCTTAAAAGATTTGAACAAAAGACGTAAGCTCCATGAATTTAGGATATGCAATAGCTCTTTCTCCACAAGCGCTAACAAACAAGGCATCAGTTACATTAGCATGACATGGTTATTAGTTTTAAATCAAGAACAGTATGCACATGTGTTATTGTCTGAAGACACAGATGTCTGCCTCAGCCTTTAATTATTGCCAGCTCCTGTGTGTGGCACTATGTATTTTAGCTCAGTTAATACAGCCTGTACTTCTTGGAGTGGGAAGACGGGGTATGGGCTTAACTGGGTTTTGTGACTGGAGGTGACATATTTGAGGCAGGAGAAAGGAAAGACACAGAATGGGGATGCACAGGACCCTTTGTTTTTCTCTTCAGCTTCTCACGGGTCGAGCCTCATTTTGCCAGCTTCTTTCCACACCCTCTCTCTTGCTTCTCATGTGTGAAAATAAAGGTCCAAGAGGCCTAGGTTTAGTGGAATTAGAGTGGAGGGTGGAGCTGCCTGGGAATGTACTGAGCATTTAAAATAAAACAAAATGAAATGCCTCTTGGTTGCCAGAACAGGAAATTTCTGCCTAACTGGAAGAGCTGGTTGCTGGAACTGGAGTCCTCCAGAGGCCCTTGTGGAAGGGGTGGAGGCATGACTGGGAGATGGCTTCTGGGGTATTCACACCTTCTACAGACAGGCTGTGGACTGAGTCAGGCACCAGAGGGGTTCAGGGCAGTGAGATTGGGCTGACTCATGCGAGGGATTAGGTCAGAATGTGGCCACCTTCTGGCAGGCATCTTTGTTACTAGATACTGTGGGCACAACAGGTGCCACTTGAATGGAGCGGCTTATACAGAACCCAAATCAGCCCAGAGCCAGCACCTAGCTTTGTGAGTCTTACCCTTGAATCTCTGGCATAAGGCTTTCAGTTACACCAGATAGACAGATCGATGGGTGGACAAGTGGACACCTCTTCTCTTACAGATAACAAGGCACGGTTCTGATATCGTTAGCTTTTTTTTTTTTAATTTATCCTTCGAATGCATAAATAAAACATAACTACCCACCCGGACCTGGAACCTCTCCCACAGTCAGATCCAAGGTGATTCACCAGATGCTAAACTTGGGAGGAACGCCTAATCACAGCTGCATTCCTTTACCCACTGAGTCTCGGCATTTCCAGCTCAGTAAGAAACACTACTTCAAAAAATATAAAGAGAGTAAGTGAGGCCTCCAGCCTTTGCTGCTTGCATGAGTATGGGTCCACAGACTCCCATCCACTCATGCGCAATATACCACGCGCACACTCGGGCAAAGGCAAAAAAAGGAGAAGTTATCACATGACTGGGCGGAGGCGCCTCATCCCCTTCAGGGATTTAGTCCAGCGTCAGCATGTACAGTGTAACTGCAAACAGCTCAGAAGGACTTCAGACACCCATCCAAACCCATGGGACAATTTTGAACAACATTTTCCTCTGAATTTCAGCAAGAGTTGTCTTTTAAAATTGTATTTATTTATTGCCATTATTTTGGCCCCTTAAGACAGGGTCTGACTGGGTAGCCAGGCTGGCCTTGAACTCAACCACAACCCTGCTGCTTCGTATGAGGAGCGCTGGGGTTGCAGGAGGCAGTTGGAAGGAGGAGAACCAGAAGGAGCTGGGAGAAGGAAGGGGAAAGTGATATAAGTAGTATATTTAAATTAAAATTGTATGAAAATAAATCTAAAATATTTTTAAATTAAAACAGGAGAAGATATAGTTTGTAGAAATGAAAACAAAAAAAATACTTCTCTTTTTTTCTGGAACTTTGTTTTTACTGAGCACTTAGACTTAAATTCATTTCAGTTAAATTCGAAGCATATAAGATGCTAGCTTTAGAAGATAAAGCTTGCTCAAACGTGTAGTTGTTTAGAAACAGAGAGGAGAAAAACCATTATTACTGCCTGAGGAAATCTGGAAGGCTTCACTATGTAGGTGTCATTTGAATTAGTGCAGGCTGGGTTTGTACATTTTCTTTTTTTTTAAATTCATCAATTAGTTACTTGGGAGACAGGGTCTCACTGTGGAGCCCTGGCTGATCTGATATGTATCTTGTAGACCGGGCTGACAGCAAACTCATAGAGATCTGCTAGCCTCTGCTGCGTAGGTGTTGGGATTAAAAGTGTACAGCACCACACCTTGCAGGCTGAGCTTTCTAAACCTGTGGGGCAGCCTGTGGACTTATTCAGGGAGTTTGTGTTGGCTTGGAGGATGACAGTAGTGGAAGCCATGCTGGATTCAAAGCACATCACAGGACTGGCACGGAGAAGAGAGCTCGGGAACACTGCCCACTTTCCATCACTCCGTCACCACCACCCTCCCTTCTTTTCACTCCTCCCTTCCCTCCCCTCCTAACTACTTCCTGAAATGGCCAGATGTGCTCTCTTCAAAAGTGCCTTGCTGGCTTCTAAGTCTGTTTTCTAGCCAAAGACAGGGCAGGCTTCTGTTTCCTGAGCCTCTTCCCACCGAAGCATCAGCAAGGAATCTGGAGATGTGGAATCCCTCCTAATCTCTCCATGGATCTGGGTTACACAGTCTTGAATTTGTGCTTAATAGTGAGATCTTGGTTCAGCTGTTCCCAGAAACCCCTGCACAGCGATTGGGTTAAGTGGGAAGTGTGGTGACATTCTATTTGCTATTTTGCCATTCAGTGTGAAGTGGGCACATTCAGAGAATGTGGAAATGCAGCCTCCAAGGCCCTGGAAAAAAAGGAAAGGAGAATTCCATGGTTAGCTATCACTGGAGAAATTAAGGAAGCGATGGTGGAATTCCTAGAACTTTTTCAATATAACTTATTGGTTGCACCTAAAGCCCCTGAAAAGATGCTTTGATGGATCCAGCCACACTTAACAAAGCATTAAAACAAATGGCATTTAAAACAAGATAGACATTTGTTTCCTCTTCACCTATAAGCAAGGACAGTTGAAATGCGCTTCTTTCTCTCCTGCATAATCCATATCAACATTAGGGCCCCAAGCAAAGTCACTCACACTGTTCCAAAGATCTAATCATTCCAATCTGATTCTCAGTTCTTGCATGAGTGCTAAGGAGAGGACAGCCCACCTTATTTGTTGCCACTCTGGTCCTCCAGGTTGTTTGTGACCGTCACCATGACTGGATCTCGCCGTCGCCAGGAAAGGATTTCAACTGTCAGGATTTCATCCATGTCATGCCCACTCATTGCAGGCAGAGCATGAATGTCAAGGCCCTTCTAAAAGAACTTTCTCTGGTTCCATGAACACAGGAAACAGAGTATAATTGTCTGAGTCTGACCCAAGAAGTGTCCGGTATGCGCTGTGATGACAGTGAACATGCGTTTCCTCTGTAACCTACATAGCATAAATGTAGCCGCTGAGGAAAGGGCAGGGAAGAAAGAGACAGGAGGAAGAGGAGCAGGAGGAAGCCAGCCATGAGGGGGAAGTCATGGTGGCTGAAGTGGAAAGAGGAAAGGGTGGGAACAGGCCAGCTCTGTATAAACACTCAACCATCCTGTTTCTTTTCAGGACTCTTTGGGCACTGTCCCCTCTACTGCCCTCATGTCCTCATTCCCTGCTAGTCACCACCCTTGAGTCCCGTCAGGCACTACTGTGATCAAGCTTCTCTTCCTTCATCTCAATCAAAAGCAACATCTGTGACTGTATCTTTAGACATTTACCAGGCCACTGCTATGCTTGAGCAATGAGCAATGCTCTATAGGTAAATTCCCTTCCCCCTTTATTTCCTAAGACGAGGTTTCTATGTGTAGTTTTGACTGTCTTGTAAGTCACTCTACAGACCAGACTGGCCTTGAACTCAGAGATCTGCTTGCCTCTGCCCCCTGAGAGCTAGGATCAGAGGCTTGCACCACCATGCCTGGCCTCTGCATGTTCTTACAAGATGCTTGATTTACCAACTCTTTCCTTCCACTCTAATGACTTTATCCACTCCATAGTTGAGGTAAGACCCAGTGTTTCCTAGAAGTCACATTTATGTAGCAAAGAGAACCTTCCTTTCTCTCTTCCCTCTCTACTTTCTCTCTCCCTCCTTCCTTCCCTCCCTCCCTTTCTCCCTCCTTTGTTCCCTTGTTTGGATTTTTGGAGAGGAGACCTTACAATGTAGTAGTATATCCCTGGCTGGCCTAGAACTCACTTTGTACACCTGGCTGACCTTGCATTTACAGCAATCCTCCTGCCTTTGCTTCCTGATTGCTGGTGTAGAAGGCATGTCTTACCAAGCTAGGCTTGCAAGAGAAATGTCTAAGTCTGAACTTGAAGATGTATTAGTTGCTTTTGGTAGACCCCGAGCAATTGGGTGGGAGCTAGGAGGTGGGAGGTGGTTCTGCAGTGAAGGGGCTATAGGGCCCTGGAGAGAAAAATGGAGAGGTGTAGGGTCCACTACTTCCATAAAGCTGATATATGCTTAGAGCACTGTCCATCCATACTAAGTCATTAATATAGAGTGAGTCATCTCATGACAGGAAGTACAATGATAAACACTTCACAAAATCGTGGGGTGAGTCTGGTCTACACAATGAGTTCTAGGCCAGCTTGGGGTATAGAGTGAACCAAGACTTTTTTTTTAAAAGGCAATACAGAGGCAATGGTGGAAAACACCACCTTTTAGGCTAAACAGGAAAGAGGAGGAGTGGCCATTAGATCCTATGGAACTACAGCTATAGGGGTGGGAAGAAAGAAATGTCCAGATCTCTCACTTCCCACCCTCCAGTCATTCACCCGTGCCTTCGGTTGTCCTTCAGGGAAGCCAGAGTAACTCAGTCCAAAGCCTCTCAAGGCCAAGGGTGGAAGAATGGAAAGTGGCCCTCAGGGAACAAATAACAGAATTTAACAAGTAGTCTTCAGCTTATCTTTTGATTCCAGAGGCAGATAACATTCGTAGAACTCCAGTCAAAGGCGGTGTGAGAAGATGATGCCCACAGATAAAGTGACTTCACTGCTGGAGGATTCTCTTAGGAAGCCCAGGACTAGGAAGCAGGGTAGGCCTGCCCACTGGAGCGAGCAATGGCTGTAGAACAATGCACAGAAGCTACCAGGGTACTCAGCCTCAACAGCATGCATCTGATTCATTTTAATTTTTTCCCCCAAGAGCTGCTGGCAAGCTCTGAGTGTGGTGCATAGGTCTGAAATCCTCAGAGAAGATATGTCTGCCAACCAGGACGCCCTCCCTCCTCTCCCTTTCTTGCAGCAGTTATTAGTTGAATCTGCTACATGCCCCAGGCAGCAAGCCTTCGATCAGATGTCTGCTCTTGAATGGTTTGGCTTCTGCTTCTCAGTGCCTCATCCTCTTCCTCCATGGAATATCCTTTCCATGCCCTTTCTGAGCACAGTGGCGTTTCCTGGTTCCTGCTGCTATTATTGCCTAGTGATGAGAGAAAGGAGATGGGGATTCGGAAGGAACAAAGACCAGAGAGTGGAAGGAAAGACCGGGATTACAGAAGTCTCGTAGGAGAACAGAAAGGCTGAAGGCAACATGGAAGGGGGATCTCTGAGTCACTGAGTCAGGGCCCCTTCTCTTTTCACAAGGAGCCAGAACAGACATGGAGGTAAGAGAACCTCAGACATGGTGATGGAGAGAGTCCTCACTCAGCTTCTCTGACTCCCTTTTAGATTTACACCAGGAAGTTAGCAGTGTACAAGATCTCTTCCAGAAGCCTTAGGAGCCTGGTTGCATAGACCTTCTAGCCTCTCCCAGCTAGCAGAAAGGCTGAAGCAGGAGGATCAAAATTTCATAGTCAGCCTGGACTACCTAGTGAGTTCAAGGCTAGCTTAGTAATACCCTATCTCCTCCCTCCTCCCTCCCTAAAGTAAAAAGTGGGCTGAGGGTGTTAGAGAGATTAGAGAGATGGCTCAGTCAATCAAGTACTTGCTGTACAGCTTTTAGATTCCCCAGCACCTAGATGAAGAGCTGGGGGCCACAGCATGCACTGCAAGCAGATCCCAGTCATGGGTAGGCTATGACAAGATGGTCCCCATGGTTCAAATCCCAATTGACCCCAATCTTGCCCCACATCCCCAAGTCAGACAGTAGCAGGACTATGGAGCAACCCAGAGAAACTATGGGACACTTGGCAAGGATTTCTGACTACTTGTCTTGCTCAATTGCCTCCCTCCCCCTGTCTGGGGCGGGGGGCAGACTGTTTATCTTTTCCTGCTGCCACTGGTCAGGGACTTATTTCACCATTTCTCAGGGGAGCTGTTTTTCAGTCTGCTTTGCCTCTGACCCTTGGAATCAGCACTCCTTATCAGTGGTACGTGTGTCTAGTCTCTCTGTGACATTACTCAGTGTCCCTGTTCTTATTGCTGCTGTTAGCTACACAATGCATCTCCATGCGTTCACAGCTTCTCTTCAGTCCCTCAAAGGTCTCCTGTTATCAAGAGATTTCCCACTGTGACCCCCCCTCCCCACCTTTCACAACATGGGGTGGGTGTTGAAGTTGGCTTCTGCTATTGCCTGTGACCGAATGTCCAGTTAGCTACGGAAAGCAGCTGGGCCCTAGTTTCCTGTTTGTAAAATGAGAATGATACACAGTTCCATTTTTGCAGAGCTTGTGCAGATTAAGAGGATCTGTGTAAAACCCTGGCCCACATGTCTGACTCTGGAATAGTGTTCTCTGTGTATTAATATGCTTGGGTGTTAGCTTAGTATTAAAAAGTATCAGTATGAGTTATTAATATTAATATAACAAGGGTTAGTGTAGACTTTGGAGTCCGAGTACTGATTTTGTTTCTATGTCACTCTCTGTGCTTGGTCACATGGTTCTTCTAGCATGACAATGATCTAACAGGTCTCATCTTACCTGCAAGTGAAGAATCATGTTCCCATGAGGAAGAGGTGAGGTCAGTATCCAAGACTGTCATAGGCAACCATGGGATCTTTCTGGGCCTTTCTCGCAGTCAGAGAAACAACTAGTGTTGGAATGAGAGGTCCTTTGAGATAGTTTAACTCACACGGAGAATCACCATACTGAGAAAAGGAGAATCTTACAGGCCAGGTTCACATCAGGACCAGTGGCAGCACAGACTAGAGGGTATTTAACTCCTACTGCAGTGATCTTGATGCCCGACTGGTGTTCCCCATGCTATGTGTTCTATCTCCTCTCCCTTCCCATTTTACTTTCATTCACTCATCTATCTATCTATCTATCTATCTATCTATCTATCTATCTATCTACCTATCTATCTATCCATTCACTCACCCATCCATCTATCCATCTCTCTATCCACCCATATTTATACATTTATATATGGTAGATAGATGGATAAATGGAAATACATATCACCTATCTACTTATTCATCCAACTGTCCTCTGTCTACTATATATCTGCTTTCATCACTGTTTTTTTCATTGCTATGACCAAATAACCAAGTAATTTAAGAGTAAAGTGGTAGCTCTGGATCACATTTTGAGAGTGCCATCCATCGAGACAAGGAAGGCATGGTGGAGCAGGTCGAGGCATGGCGGTGAGAATGTGCTATTGAGATGCTGTTGATACCATGGTAGATCAAGAAACAGAGTAAGAGGATCGCCAATCTTCTTGCTTTCTCCTTCCTCATTCATATCCTGTGCTGCTCCTGGTATGTGGCACGGTCCTCCCTCATTCAGGGCAGGTCTGCTCTCCTTGGTTAATTCTGTCTGGAAACACTCTCACAGGTATGTACAAAGGTAGGCTTCACTCATGCCTTAATTTTTTCTTTTGTTTTTAATGCCTGTGTGCAGGTGTGTGTGTGTGTGTGTGTGTGTGTGTGTGTGCACAGACTTGTGGAGACCAGAGGTCATATTCACGTCTCATCCTCAGACATGCTGTCTGTTCTCACTGGCACTGAGCTCAACTAAAATCAACTAAACCATGAGACAGTGACTCCTCTTTCCTCCATCTCTTTCTCCTCCTCCTCTTCCTCTTCCTCCTCCTTCTTCTCCTCCTCTTTCTTTTCTGCCTCTTCTTTCTCTTGGTCTTCCTCCTCCTCTTCTCTTTTTCCTCCTTTGTCTTCTTTGCCTCCCCAGTGTTGGTAATACAGTTGCCCACCACCATGCCCTGGCATTTTCGCATGAGGTCTGGAGCTCAACTTTAGGTCCTTACGTTTGTAAGGCAAGCACGTAATAGACTGAGTGGTCACTCCACTCTCTCGTCATTTCTTTACCCCAGCTGACTTGGCAGTGCAGAACACCGTCACGCTGACTACCTTTCTGTCTTATTTAACTAATCGTTCAGAATCTTTTCCCAAGACTTTCAGACCCCAGAGTTATGAAGAGTGGGGTGGCTTCACATGCTTTACGACTCTTCTATGTCTCTTCTGCACAGAAACTGCCTACATGGCTGTCTTATCCGTACTCTGCATCAGTTTCTTTCCCTGGGTTTCAGATCTCGCTGTTGTCTAACCAGTTCTCCTGGTTAGTTTGTAAAGCTTGCCTGTCTCACAGAAGGATTGTCAACTGTTAGTCCCTATAGGGTTCACTGTGAGAGTCCCGGACTCTTACTGGTAACTTTGCTCTTTCCCAAAGGCCTGAAACCAGCCTGACCCTGTAATACTAGCTAGCAGGGAGAGCGAAGTACCTAAGCAAACAGACCCAAGCCCTGCTTTTATCAACACAAATATTTTTGCCCTCAGCTTCTAGCACACCAGGATCAAGTTTCCCAAATTCCATTTAATTTCCTTGGCTTCTGTGTTGAGTTACAACCGGGCCACAAGGGATCTTGGCATCAAAAGCTTGCAAGGAAAAGCTTGCTTGATTGAACTTTGTTGCTCAGTTTCTGCAGACATTTTAGGTTCAGATAAGGGTGTGGGTGGCCCGTTAATTCTTTCTTCATGTTTCTCTGAAGTAAACCTAAACTCTGTCACACTCTGAGATTCCTTGCTGTAACTGTAGCGATAACCAACTGCCATCCCAAGTCCGTGCCAAGCTTTCCTGGGAGCTGCTTCTTCTCACTGTCTTTCTTCCAGCTACGCCCTTCTGTAAGAAAAATAGTTCCAGCATCTTTGAAGACTGTAGTCCCTAGGTAGCTGCTTGGAGGCATATGTGGACACGATCTGCTTGTTCACATACAAAGATGAGAAAAACTTTTGAGTATTATTCTTAAGCGACAGAGCCTTTTGCTGCAGGGGTTTCAGTGAGACCTGTGTGCATAGTTTCTTTCCTGTTGCATGTAGTTTTTGCTACCCTGCTTTATGCTCCGAGCAGACTGTGCTACCAGCCCCACCCTGCCTTATTGGCACAATTGCTGGCGCTTCTAATCTCCCGGGGCTATCTTGCCCTTCCCAATACTCTTATCTCAGCACCCTAAATCTGTCCTCAACTTTAGTTGCACAGTTACCTTCTCCTTGTTTAGCAACCCCAAATTGTCCCTAGCTTAGTTGTATTTTTAATCTCCTGCCTGGGGAAGTGGTATATGGCTGCTCTGCCCAAGATCTCATATGGCCGGTCACTTTTTCTCCCTCCAAAGCATGGTAAATCTCCCTTCTTCTTCTTGCATCTCTTAGCCTGCCTGTGAGAACCTGGAAGTCCTGACTCTTTCCTTCTGCCTAGCAATTGGCCCCTGGAATCTATTGATTGATCAAGAACCAGTTGGGGAACAGGACCTTAGCATCAGAACCAACCCCTACACTTTCTTATACAGCCTTGAGTCATCTGAGATAAAAGCCTCTACTGAGTAATTGTCTAGATCAGATTGGCCTGTGAGTGTACTTGTGGGGCATCAAGTGGCCCAGCCCACTGTGGGCAGCATCATTCCCTTACAAAGTGGTCTTGGTCTGTATAAGAAAGCAAACTCACCATGAGCCCAAAAGCAAGCTAGGAAGCAGTATTCTTTTGTGGCTTCTGTTTCAAGTTCTTGCTTGGGTTCCTTTCCTTAATGATGGGCTGAGACCTGGAAGTGTAAGCCTTTCTTACCCTGAATTGCTTTTGATCATAATAAGAGTGTTTTATCATAATAACAAAGAAACCTAGAACACTCAGGTAACTGTATGCTTTGTGTTGTGCTATGTTCATATATATTTATATGAGTGTGTGTGTGGCTGTGCGTGCATGTGTGTGTGTGTGTGTGTGTGTGTGAATTTAAAAAGCTCTATGAAGTAGGGGAATATATTTGCAATTCTTAATACTGTAGTCCTAGCACATATCTGATACATAGTAACCACTCAGTAAATATTATATTGTTAAGAGGAATGGATATCTGTCTTATTTTATCCAATAAAGCCACACCTACTCCAACAAGGGCACACCTCCCAATATTGCCACCTCTTATGAGCCTATGGGGGCTATTTTCATTTAAATCACCACAGACATTTCCAGACATGTTATTAAGAGAACCGTGAGGTTGTGGAGCAGGTGTTTGAATTAGAATTTGATAGACCTGAGTGCTAATATCTGTTTCACGATTTATTCTGTGTGACCTTGATCACTTTTTCCTTCCCTTTCAGTGGACTTTCTATCTGTAACACAAATTTTTAAAATGGGAAAGTAATACATGGCTCCCACATTCACAAACATTAATGATGTTCATGATACTGAATAAGGCATCCAGTCATGTATTAGCGTACAGCAGACACTCAACTAATAATCAGAAGACTGTGCGTGTGTGTGTGTGTGTGTGTGTGTGTGTGTGTATGTTTGTGTGTATATCTGTGTCTGTGTATGTATGTATACATGTGTATGTATGTGTGCATAGTGTATGCATGTATGTTCAGATATGTGTTCCTGTGCATGCATATGTGGAGGCCAAGGGCTGCTCTTGCTGTCCTCCTCTATTGATCTGCATCTTGCTTTTTGAGACAGGAAGAGTAAGAAGAAAGATGTGCTGAATTACCTTCCCAGCCCCTAGGAGATATTTTTTCTGACTCTTCTGTTTCCTAAGAGCCAGGCTAGAGGGAAGAGACAGATGTGGTGAGGGGGAGCATGGGTAATGGCAAAGATACTAGAGAGGAGTGATAATGAATCTTACAGATTTAAGCTTTTGTCTGCAATGAGTCGCATTGATGAATATTGCTTGACTGTCATTTAAAACTAGGAATGGGTGAAAAGTGGCCCTTTTTACAGATATAATTTGGACTTTGTACAGAGCCCTTGTGAAGATTTGAAAAGGCGTCAGCATCAGGGGCTTGGCCACCAGACTATGTTTTTGGGCACTTTCAAAAAGGAAGCATTTCCTTCAGACAGTTGCCACTGTGAGCCCAGGCATACTCTTTAGTCCCTACTGGCACTCCAGCCATGTGTCCCTGGGAGATGAGTCTGCCAACCCACCACCTACAATGTGTAGTAAACTTGGGCTGAGCTGTTGAAGGTGGTAGAAATGTGTGGAGGAATCTTGCTAATTAAACCAGAAGACCAAGTTCAATTGCAAGGAGCGGATTAGCAGGGCAGTTATGGCTTGGGGTTTCCTGTAAGGTCATAATCCACATGTTTGTGACCCAATGGATGCAACTCAGTAATCAAGGGAATATCAAAGTTTGTGATCATCCCAACAGATACAGGAAAAACACTAGACAAATCAACACACTTTCATGATCAAGTAGTGAGCAAACCAGGACTAGATGAGAACTTTCTCAACAAGGTACAAGGAATCTCTGAAAACCCAGGGCTAGCATCGTAATAAGAGAAGAGACTGAATGGTTCCACAGAAGGTCAGACACATGACAAGCATGCTGTCCTGGCTCTTCTGAGCTCAGCTTCTATTAGTGGACCTAGTTAGAACAATCAGGCGGGAGCCAGTTCAGAGAGAGAAAATCATCTCTATTCACAGAAGAAATGATATTTTACACAAAAAAGTATCAAGGAAAACCATTTGTCATGGTCTAGCCCTGTAAGTTCAGCAATAAGAAAGCCTAGTCTGGAGAATTGCTGTGAGTTCAAGGCCAGCCTGGGCTACATAGTGCATACCAGGACAATGCAGGAAGACCCTGTGTCTTAGTTAGGGTTTTACTACTGTGAACAGGCACCATGACCAAGGCAACTCTTATAAGGACAACGTTTAATTGGGGCTGGCTTACAGGTTCAGAGGTTCAGTCCATTATCATCAAGGTGGGAACATAACAGCATCCAGGCAGGCATGGTACAGGAGGAGCTCAGAATTCTACATCTTCATCTGAAGTCCACCAGAAGACTGGCTCCCATGTGGTTAGGAGGTGGATATCATGTGCCCACTGCCACAGTGACATGCTTCCCTCAACAAGGTCACACCTACTCCAACAAGGCCACACCTCTTAACAGTGCTACCCCCTGGGCCAAGCGTATTCAAACCACCACACCCTGCCTCAGAAACCAAAGAAAAACAAGAGAAATCCCCACAAAACCAACAAGCAGGTTGATATATGCTTATAATCTCAGCACTAGGGGTTAGAAGTAGGAAGGTCAGAAGTTGAAGACTAGTCTGGGCTATGTGAGACACTATTTCAAACAATGTAACAAAACCCAATAAACAATAAAACCCCAGAAAACTTTAAGAAATCCACCAACCAACCAAACCAAACCATTAAGATCCAACGAGAGAGTTCAACAGGATGGACACACAAATTCATCATATAGTGCACTTTTTTTTGCTTTAAAATTTTTTATTTGAGAATAACCAAACAGAATTAACATAAGCAACTTCCAGATTAGCTGTTCTTGTTCAGGACTGCAGCCGGGTTTGTGCAAAACCAGCACACAGCAGAGGTGTCTTCCTGATTGCTTTTCAATGGAGCCCAGCTCTTTAATAGAGTCGTAAGACACAGATACATGTCCAGCCGTATGTGTAGGATTGCCTAGATACAAAGTCTCTGGTTGTGTTGGTGGGAAACAGGACCTTAAAACATATCTGAGAAGACAGACCCACTGTGCACCGCTCCTGATTCAGAACAGAGGCAGAGCCATCACATCTGTGTCTTCTTTCTTAATGGCTGATACTTGCTTTCTTTCTGTAGGCCTGGTCTTTTCACTTGGATTTTGCCTTCTTTTCTTTCAGAGTTCTTTTTAATAACAATATAACGAGCCCATCACCGGATGGAGCTTAAATTGGATCAAAACAAACTGGGTGCAACTATTTGGAATCTTTAGGGCAAGCATTGAGAAAAAGTCATCCTAAACTACGGCCCTACAACAGCTCAAGAATCCCTTACACAGGTGGGAATGGGAAAAGGAAAGACATGCCACACATTGTTGAACCTGATAGATAGTATGGCACAGGTGGCCGTGACCATCAAGTGGTTCTCCTATTTCCCAGACAGCTGTTTGTACAGCTTGGGTACGTAGTTGTCCCATTCTGCTTGGTAACATGTGCCGGCCACCGGGGGTCCCAGGTGATACTTCTTGCGGAAGGCTGCAGTTTTGAACTTCCCACGACGGTCTCCAGACCGGTTGGTGAGGATGGGTTCGTCACATTTCAGTGGCTTGTCTTGTTGGTACACCAGCCAGACATAGCGATGGAGGCCAGTGCCCTTGGGAGGCCCGGAACCCACGTAATCCGAGAGAACCTTCCCACTGCTGATGTCGTTGCCTTTCATGTTGACCACCAGAAAATGGTGCCATTCCCTGTACATGGGTTCCTTCCTACTGGGAGCATCTGGGTCTGTGAGGACCAAGGTGTAGAGTTTCCCTGGGTCAAGGCCATCCCACGAAATGCTGCTGGGTCTGTTCCTAACCTGGGTGGGCGTCAGTACTTGGCCCAGCTCACCCACCTCCGCCCCGGGGTAGGTGACCCGCAGTAGGTGCTGGGGCTGCTCGTCCACGTCCTGTAGGCTCAGCGGCCCGGCCCACACGCTAAGGTCTGTAGGCATGGCAAGAGGCTGGAGCGGCGGTTGGGTGCTGGAAGGCGCGTGCTGCCCCGAGAGACCTGCTCGGTGGCCGTGTAAGCTCTGCAGCCGCGGGAGCACACACTTTCGTATTCTTATGTACCTCAATGTGTGATCCCAAAGTTCAGCTTTTTTAAAGTATTAAAATTAAAATACTCAAGAACAAATTTTTACAAAAAAATTATGAAAACTGTAGTTTGAAAAGTACAAGATGTTGAAAGACACTGAACAGGCTCTAAATAAGTAGACAAACGGGAATTACTCCATGTTTGTGGGTGAGATTTAGGAATTAACAAGAAACTAATATCCTCTAAGATAGTGTGTAGATTCAATGCAAGTCCTATCCAAATCGCAGCGTCTTTGTAGAAACTGAGTTTAAAATTTGTAAAGGTGGATTTGCAAGGAGCCAGAATAGTGAAAGCTATCTTGGAAAACAGAAAGTTGGAAGATGCCCATGCTTTCTTGTTTAAAGTGAACACAAGCGATAGTAATGGAGACAGTGCAGACTCGCATGGTGTGGGGGTCACAGGGATCTGAGCTAGTACATCCGGATGTGCAGCCACGTGAAGGGCTTTTCAGCGAAGATGTGAAGTACTTAACAGGGGAGAGAATAGTCTTCAGCCGGTGGTTCTGAGATCACTGGACATTCACATGCACAAGAATAATGTTGGCCCCTAACCTAGCACCAGATATATGTTAATCAAAGCAGAGCAAGTTAATCAGGTCAATGACCTAAATGTAAGAGTCTAAAAGACTATTAGAAGACAACAGGGGGCTAAATTTTTATGACTTTGGATTTGGTAATGGATTCTTAGCTATAACACAAAGATGTGGGTTGGCAAGATGGCTCAGTGGACAAAGGCACCCGTTGACAAGCCTCAGGACCCAAGTTTATTCCCAGGTCTCATGGTAGATTTGATTTTTGGCTTTGCATGCACGCATGCACACATGTGTGTACTCCAATCATCAGACCAATCAAAACTAATCAAATAAAGTATGCCAAGATAATGAGCAATAAAAGGAAAAAAACAAATTTGATTTAATTAAAATTAAAATATATTCTGTATTCCTAAGAGTATTATTAACAATGAGAAAAGGCTAGCATGGGCCAGCAAGATGGCTCAGTAGGTAAAGGTGTTCTCAACCAACCTGACTCTCTGAACTCTGAATTTGATTGTTGGGCCTCACATGGCTGAAGGAGAGCACTAACTCCCACAGGTTGTTCTCTGACCTCTGCATACCTGTAGTAGAACAGACACCCCCTCCCCGTAGCATCTACATTAAATAATTTTTAAAAAAAATACCTAAAAGAAGAAAAAAAAAAGCCAGTATACGAAGTGAATTTTAAAACATCTTTGCAGATCATATATTTGGTAGACGTCTTATATCTCAAATCTATAAAGAATATTCACAATTTAATGATACATGTCAACTAATCTAAACAATAGGTCAAGGCTTTGGGCAGGCATTTCTCTTAAGAAGATACACAAACGGCCGAGAGCACATGAAGGGATGGTAGACACTAGGTCATCAGGAAAGAGAAGATCAATATCATACCCACCCTGGGGGTCAGAACAAAAGGAGTTAAATACAACAGGTACTGTTGAGGACATGGAAAAATAGAAGCCCTCACAGACCTGGAGGAGATGAGAAATGGTACTGTTTGCTCCTCAAGTGACTGCCCATAAAAGTTACTTTACCACCCAGCATCAGTTCCTGGATATATACCCAAGAGAAGTCAGAATAAATGCCCACATAAAAACCTGTATATCCGTGTTTATAGTAACAGTATTCACAATAGCCCAAAGTTGGAAGCAACCCAATGTCCATGAATGGATAAGCAAAATGCACATATAAACAATGGGAACAGAATTCTACTCAGCCATAAAAGGAAACAAGCCTCTGACACACGCTATAGCATGGGCGGACTTTGAAAACATGATGGTAAATACCTATCGGTCAGAAACTACTGCTCCCTGGACCAATGAAAAGACTCAGTGGGTGAAGGTGCTTTCCAGACAAACCTGGTGACCCTGGTTTGTCCCCAGAGCCCACATAGAGTGGAAGGAGAATGGAGGTTGATAAAGCTGTCCTCTGACCCCTAATCACACTGTGGCATGTACGTCCCTGCCTCCTTGAATTATGTACATAAACACACAGTAATAGATACATTGAAAAGAAAAAAACTTAGTCTAAATGAATCCATTTCTTTAAAATATCTCTAAGTGGCAAATCGACAGAGATGAATCTGGAGGTTGTTCAGTGGTTGATTTGTGAAGCTGGGGAAGTGAGGAGCTGACAAGCAAAGGGTACAGGATTTCTTTCTCCACGAAGAAAATACAGTTTGAAGGTGTTGATGACTTATGTGTATCTGTGACTGTTCTAAAAAGCCACCAGACTGTACCTTTTAAGTGGTTGAATTACATGGCATGTAAATTATATTTCAATAAAGACGTTATGTAAAACAAGCAAAAAACCCAAAAGATATTGGCAATGACTGCAGGTATCCAAAGGCTCCCTGGGGGAATGGAGGATCTTTTTTCTAGCTATTCTTGCCTCTTGTCACTATGTGGGTTTCTCCATGGGGACTTGAACATACCTACAGACAGCAGCTATTTTGGCCAGAGGGTGTAACCCAAGACAGAATGAGGTGAGAATCACAATGTCTAAGACAACCTAATCCTGGAGACTGCATCTACCATTCTTGCAGAGTCTATTGGTTATACAGGTCAGCCTTACTCAGTGTGGAGTGGCTAACCGAGGGCGAGAATACCAAGGATGGCAATCCTTTGGAACCAGTTAGAGACTGGCTAGCACCAGCCTGCAGGAAGCTTTCATTATGAATTGGGGCACTAAGTATATAACACTTGGTAAATGTTAACCTGCTAGGTAAATATTAAGTATCCATTTTAAGACTGGCCTAGATTGGGCAAAGCGAGATGTGGCTTGTTCGTATTTACTGCGTTATTCACTCAGAGCTCTCACAGAGTCATCCAGGCTCCTTCAGTATCACAAGTCCTGTTACTTATATCAAGGACCATGCTAGCATCCTAGCTCTTCTTACCTCCTCTTCTACCCAAACTTCCCCAGCTCAGAGGCTCCTCTCCCCTCAGCTACTCCTTATAACCCTGCTATTTCTGTGATAGTCTCTCTCTGTCTCTATCTCTCCCCCTTTCTCTTTCCGACTTTCTCCTCCCTGTCTGTGCTATCTTACATACCCTCCAGTCAGTTTTCTCCCTCCCTCTCCTTCTTCCCCTCTCCCCCTTCTCCCTCCCTCTTCCTCTTCTCTTCTCCCACTTCCTCCCTCTCCCTCCCTCCCCCTTTCTCTTCCCCCTCTCCTGTGCTCCTCCTTTTCTCATGGCCTGTTCCAATCTTCTGGCTATGTTCAGTCTACTTCTTTCTCTCTCCACTCTGGACTCTTTCAGATGCCTCTGGCTGTTATCTTTCACATCTACAATAAAAATCTTCCCCTTAACCAGACCATGGGACAGAATACTATTGGTTTATATAATTCCTTCCACCATGTGTGCCCTAGGGATTGACCTCAGGTTATTGGACTTTATGGCAAACACCTTTACTGGTTGAACCATCTTACTAGCCCCCTTGAGGTACATTTGTGAGACTGTGTTTGTGTCTCTATTGGCATTTAGGTGACAGGAGGAAAAGCAAATACGAGGAGGGAAGCCTGTCACTGTTTCCCAGGGGCAAGACCCAGGGTTCTTTGGTCTTTTGGACTTTCGTGTGAAGTCAACATGGCTCTGTTTCCTCACAGCTGCAAGGTATGCTGCAGAATTAACACAGAGAAGGGAAAACACACTCTGGATGGACGTGCAGGATGAGTCCGAGGAGAGGCATTTTACACCCCCACGTGCCTCGCTGTGCTTCAGGTCAGCCCCAAGGGTGCGGTTTCAGACAGGATGGAGATGAGGGTGTGGTAGCCAGATGTCTGTGATCCACCAGCTCCCTGTCCTTTCAGTCACCTCTCCCTCCCATTCCGATGGCTTAGAAACAGAGCACCCGAAACCTCTAGAGGCCAGCCTGGAAGGCCACTTCAGATGCTTCCTGGGTTCTTTTGCTTAGGATTCTCTTGCAGGCAGCCTGTAGAGTTCAGCACGGTTATAAGCACAGCTTTTGGACATCTAGGATTTATTTTTTTTTAAAAACTTGGCCATGCATTTCCACTTAACTTTCTAAGTCTGGTACATTATCTCTGGGGGACCATCAGGAAGTGTCCGCACTCATTTGGTCCCAGCTGATTCACACAGCTGTGTAAGGTATTTCATGCTTTATAAATTGTTTACCTGATCAAGAGCAGCAAAATGACAATGCTCGTAGACACGCCAGTGCAGACAGGGCAGCTCCCACATGGTCCCACCCCACAATGAAGAGCTCCAGATCAGATGACTAATGGCTGCTGGGAGAGAGAGAGAGAGAGAGAGAGAGAGAGAGAGAGAGAGAGAGAGAG
>JANHMN010000008.1:75659422-75757656 GCA_030674055.1 Rhabdomys pumilio | reverse complement strand
GAGAGAGAGAGAGAGAGAGAGAGAGAGAGAGAGAGAGAGAGAGAGAGAGAGAGATATTTAGGATGGAAGGAGTTCCACAGGAGTGATTTACATCAGTGCCCATGTAGAAAACCAAACCAAATCAAACCCTGTTAATTACAAAACAAATTACATTTTCTTCAATTTTTCTAGAATGTCCTGGAGTCTTCATTACTGGTGGGACGCTGGCATGTCAGTGGTGCCTGCATCCTTGAGAGGGTGAGAGCAGGAAAAGGGCTTTTTCATATATGGTTGCACGTGGCTACAAGCCGGCTTGAGATACCTTGGCTCTCCATGTTTCTTCCCAATTCACTTTCTCTTTTCTTCGGCCGCAGGGGCCATGGTTTTCTTGTAACTAACAGCAAATCTGCTCTTTCTTAGGGGACAGTACCACTAATAGTTTTACTGAAGTTATTGAGAAGACTGAGAATCTTGCCTGGAGATTACAAGATGAGGAAAATGTTCTGGATTCTCAGTGAGCTCTTGCATCTCAGGATGAGCCTAGAGGATGGGGACTTAGCTCAGTGGTAGAAAGATTGCCTGGCAAGCTCAAGGCCTTGGGTTTGGTCTTCAGTGCACTCTCTTCATCTCCCTGTCTTTCTCTGGTCTCTATCTCTGCCTGTCTCTGTGTCTCTGTCTTTAACTTTGTCTGTCTCTGCCTCTCTGTCTCTGTGTTAGTCTGTCTGTCTTTCTTTCTCTGTGTGTGACAAAATTACAAAAAGACAAAACCAAAACAAAAGCAATTCAGATAAACTCTGGAATCATTCTCACCTTCGAAGACTCCTTCAAGCTGAACTTGTTCAGAAGGCCTAGTTTGGCCTCAGCACCACTGTGGTGCAGGCTCCTGCCCCTTGAGTTGATTTATCTATTTTATTTGTCTGGGTACACTGTAGCTGTCTTCAGACACACCAGAAGAGGGCTTTAGATCCCTTTACAGATGGTTGTGAGCCACCACGTTGTTGCTGGGAACTGAACTCAGGACCTCTGGAAGAGCAGTCAGTGCTCTTAACCTCTGAACCATCTCTCCAGCCCCCCAATGAGTTGAAAGTGCCATTCCTCTGTGGGCAAGTGGAGGCCAGAGAATTTGCCTTATGTATTGACGTAGTTGCTCTTGTTTTGTGGCCTCTTTCGCATCCAATAGTCCTTATTGTCTAAATTTAATCAAATTATAACCAATATCCTCTCTCTCTTCTGGCGATTTATTCTAAAATTTAAATACACGGAAATGAAATGAAGTTTATCCCTCATTCCTCCCCTACTTCATTCTTCCCCCAACCTTCCAGCTTGTTTTTCTTCCCTGTCCTTGTAACCTCTGGAGCACTTGTGGAGAATGTTAATGTTTTAAGGCTAACTGTCCCCTTCCCAGTAAAAGATAAACAGAAACTCTGCCGGACAGTCACACTTGACCTGTATGGTTTTCCGCCGTCATACAGAGCTCATGAGGAACACGATGGCCATTACTTCTACCTCAGACCTTAAGTTCTCTGTTTTATTGTCCCACCTCCTGAATTAAAAAGTTATTATTCATAGCTCTCCACTCCCACTCCAAAAAACACCACAGTCTTTAGCTTTCTGTGGGTGGCCCAGAAGGGTTCCTGAGCAGACATTCAGGGATTTGTTTTCAGCATCTGTAGACTTGAGTCTGGATTTGCCTGAGTAACTGAAAGTTTAATAAGTTGTCACCCTGGGATCTGAGCCAGAACCTTCTACCTTTACCTTTCTCTCTTGGTTCACTGTTCTTTTTCATATATATACATATATACATATTTTATTCATATATATATGAATATATATATATATATATATATATATATATATATATATATATATGGTGTATTGTGGGGTGGGGGTGGCATATGCACATAGGAGGGCATATGGAAGGCCAAGGAGGACATCTGTTGTCCTGTTCTATCACTTTCCACAGCAATCCCTTGACACAGCTCAGTCTGTAGAGTACTTGCCAAGCAAGCATAAGGACACAAATTTGTATCTCCAGCACTCACAAATGGTAACACACACCTATAGTCATAGCACTTGGAAGGCAGAGACTGGAAGACCTCTTGGAACTTGCTAGCCAGCTTTGCTGGCCAAATAGAGGGTTTCCAGTGAGAGATCTTGTCTCAAAAAATACAGCATAAGGAGAAGATTTGGTGGGCAGAGCACTTGCTTTGCAAGCCTGAGACCAGAGTTCAGATCCCTAAAATCCAAGTAAGATCTGGGCATGGGGACCTGCATCTACAATTCCAGTGCTGGGGGCAGAGACAGGTAGATCTTGGTGGTCACTGGCCAGCCAATGACACCAAGGCAGTGAGTGTCATGTACAGTGAGAGACTTGTCTCAAAATTTAAGGTGGAGAAGTAATTCAGGAAGACATATCACTGAACTCTGGCTTTAGTTGCCCTCATGGACACATGTACATGTGACATACAGGCACAGAGACACACACAGTCATACACAGAGACACACGCAAGCATACACATGCAGAGACACACACACACAGGACACACACAGAGAGGCACACACAGATACACCCACACACACAGACATACCCACACGCCCACCCGACACACAGACACACAAACATACACACAGACCCACACACAGAGACACACAAACCCACAGACCCACAGACCCACAGACCCATAGACCCACAGACCCACAGACCCACAGACAGAGACACACAGACCCACAGGCCTCCCCCTCCCACGGGCTTTGCTGAGTCTGAAGTCTTATCACATTTTTCAGTAGACATCCCAGGGGCAAACAAATCTCAGCAGAGCTGGAGCCGGGTCAATCTCTCATCAAGAGACATGTCATTTATGGTCTTGGGGGTGTCACCCTGAAATTCTTGGATGTCAGTGTCTCTGTTGAAGAGTCTGACACAACCACTTCTGCCTCAGATACCCCAGGCAAGTCCCAGAGGATGGGTGTTCCCCCTGTGGAATTATTCACACATTCTTTGAGTGTCAGGAGAGTTACTCAGTCACCAGAAAACCCGTCAGGACGCCCAAGTCTCCAAAGCTAGGCTATAGTTCACCGGGTTCAGTGGCTCAATTCTCCCTCAAGTTCTGTTTCCTTCTGTAGCAGGTGACAGGGGACATATGAACCAATTGATTGCATATCCATTTCCACAAAAAATAAAATATGTCTTGTATCTGAAAGCATCAACAGTAAAGACTTAGGGTGGATTGGGAGGGTGACTTTTCCAAAGGGGGAAAAAAAGAAAACCACTTAACACACCCTTTGCTCCATCGGAGGCTTTGTAACACAATCATAACAAGGAGCGCTTTTGTGGAAATGTTTGAATTGTTGGTCAGTTTCCTTAATAGCCTCTAGTAAGGCGTTAACTGTCATATCATTCATATCAGACTCACTCGTCATTGCCTCTGTTGTCTTTCTAAATTGTTACATTGCGTTCAGTGTGTGTGTCTGAGCATGCATGCTATGGTTCACATCTGGAGGTCATAAGACATAAGGGAGTGGGTTCTCTCCTCCTATCATGTGGGCTCCAAAGCTCCAACTGGTGTTGTCAGGCTGGGTAGCAAGTGCGTTCATCCTCTGGAATGTCTTGTGTGGCCTCTTCTGTCTTTCTTTCTGAAATTCCATGATCACCTCAGATTCTCATTCGCTAGTGTTTATGTGTGCATTTGCGCAGCTCACAAACTCCTTCTCATGTTCCACAAAACCTTAGATGGTGAGGATACTGGTAAATACAACCCTCTACTATTTCCATAGCTGGCACAGGACTGTAGTACTGGCCTATATGGTGTATGGCAGTGTCCCACCACATCACAGAGAGGTTTCAATGTCTAAGAACTTCTTGGGAACATTTACGGCAACAACGACAGGATCCCTCTCATGCAGAAATCCAACCTTGTAATTGCCATTCATTCTCCTGTTCCTGGATGCATCTGTCATGTTTTCTCTCTTTCTTTCATCGATTTTATAAACAGTATAGCAAATACTTCTCCAACTACCAGCCTTCATTACATTCCTGTCTTTGTTTCTGCTAGATCCCCAGAGGCTCACTTAATTACTAAGTACAAAATTATAGAGGCTTTTATACCAACTGCAAGATAGTTTTCCTGAGCGCTACTAGTAATTTGTACTCTTACTGACAGTATTTGAATTCATGAAATCCTAGCTTTGCCAATGTAGAAAATCACCAAAAAAATACTTCTGATAATTTAATCTGTGTGAACAATATGAGCCAAATGTCTGTTTTGCAGTTATGAAAATGATCAGATTTCCCCCTTAAATCTGTTAATATGGTGTGTTAATTTAAAAAGAAATTTAAAGCAGTGTGTGGTGGTGAATAGCTGTCAGCTTGGGAGCTGAAGACAGGTGAATAAGGCATTTAGAGTCAGCCTGAACCCCCAAGCAAGTCTGAGGCCAGCCAAGGCTATATTGTATCCTGTCTTTGAAAAAAAAATGTTTTTTTTTAACACACTGAAATGACTTATTTTTTAAAAGCATAATTAAATATTTTAAATGTTTTATTACAGTCAACTAAGAAATTTTTTAATATTGTTCAACACTTTTGACTAGATACTTTTGATATCAAAGACACAAAGCAATAATAGTCCCTTTTTTTTCCTAAAAACCCTACTATTTCCTTGGGATAGTAAGAGAATGTGAAGGAAGCAGAAAGATAACAAGTGTCCTTTGTTTATTATGTGCTATACAATCCATGAGGCACTTTTAAAAATGTCTTCTCTAACAGCATGACAAGAACAACGATTTTATCCATCAGACATATGGGGTTTCTGAAGTAAAATGCTTTGCTCAAACCCGGGATTCAAAGAGCAGCTTTCCATCTCTGCACCCCCTTCAGCGAGAGAGCCCACAGATTACAGCAGGGAAGAAGGGAGGGGAGAGGAGGCGAAGAGCTGAGGACCACAGTGTAGATTCACTGTCTGTGACACAGGTTGTTGAAGATGAGTCTAGAGGGAGTCTTGTGATGAGTGAGGCAAAAATGGAGAGTCAGGGAAGCCAGAAGCTCAAGCAGAGGCCACTGTTACAGTCACAGTTCCTCATAGATCCTAGGGTGTAACTCTGGCAAGTCACAGACCTGGTCAGTCAAGCTGACTGCTCTCTCCAGCCTCTTCTCGTGCCCTCCCAGCTCCAGCCTTATTGAGTGCTTTTGGTGTTTGGATTGCCTGTCATCTATGTTCTTTTTGACCAAATAGGCTATGTGTCAGTCCTCCCTGCCCTCGGTGACCACTTCTGTTCATTCAGCCAATTCCCTCCTTGTCAATTTCCTGACCCAGTAACTCACTCTACAATCCAAGCTACTACGTTAGAAGTCACTGTGTAGCTCCAGCTGGGACTTCAGGCAGGAGCCACGATTCTTGGCCCTTGTATCCTTTCTCTTAACTGTGTTGTGTCTTCCGTATTGCTCACTTCTACTTTAATTACACATCCATTAGTGTTGCCTTGCGCAAGGTCGGTCTCCTCTAACAGCTGTAAGTTGCATTGGTGGAGCAAGATGAGGCTGCGTCTGTTTTGCTCTCCCAGTTTGTGGTCCAAAGCCTAGTGCAGAGTGTGTATGCACTTAAAACGTATTTATCTGATGGAGGATGACCGAATGATCATCCCGAACTGAGGACAATGCAAGTGGGAATGAGGTGTGGAAGGAAGAAAAGAGATCGTGAAAGCTTTTAGAAAGAAATAACTGCATTGGTGATTGGCTATACATAGGCATAAGATGCTGGGGAGCTAGAGATGGCTCTCAAGATGAGTGTTTAAATAATCAATTAGGAGAGTAATTTTACCATTCACTAGAAACAGAGAATCCAAAAAGACTATGGACTTAAGCTTATATAATCAGATCACTATGACAACCCAGAGGAGGACAATACCACACAGACATTGTCTGCTGAGAGTACTTGTAAAAGAAACAACCGACTTGAGACATAGTTTCAAAGAGAAACAGCCACTTAGTCATGAAAGCAGCTGTGTGGACAGGAGAGATGGGCTCTGCAGTTAAGAGGATGCACTGTTCTTGTAGAGGACCTGAGAGCAGTTCCTAGCACACAGACTGAGTGGCTCACAACTGCCGATAACTCTAGCTCCAGGGGCATCTGATGTCTCTGGCATCCGTGGGCACCAGCACCTGTGTGAATAACACACACACACACACACACACACACACACACACACACACACACGAGGGGAGAAGGGAGGGAAGGAAGAGGAGAGAGGAAGTGACAGAGATAAAGAGATAGAGAGATAGATAAATAGAGAGATAGATATAGAGAGAAGTGATTTGGGAATAGAATTGAATGTTGAGGACTCTATTTGTCCAGAGACACTTAGGGAAGAAGAGATAACTGAGACTAGAGTGTGTGGGAAGAGAGAGCCAGATGGAGACAGGGAGGTCGTGCTGCTTTAGAAGAGGTGGCTTCCGCTGCGCAGAACACCAATACTGCAGAGGAAGAAGGCAGAGGAAAAGGCAGGCACCGCCTTTCTACAATTCTGTGGTGACCTTTGCACTGAAGCCTCCACAGAGTGTGACCTGTGACTGCTGGCCCCAGGGTGTGGCATGGCAGGACAATAGCGCTGTTGTTGTGAGCAGGAGTGAGTGACAGGACAGCCCAGGAAGATTTTCAAGTTTGTTAGAGGGTCACAGAAGTCCTGTAAGGGGAGAAATGAAAGGAGCTATTGGTGGAGGTCAGGAGACAGGGTGAAGTCTGGTGAGGGAGGAGGGTTCAGGAAGGAGGAGAAAGGTGTCTGTCAGGAGCACGAGAAGATGCTCACTGTCCTGTTAGAGAAGATGAAGGCTTTGGAGGTGGAGAAGCACTATGAGGTGCCAGTGTTAGCTAGGAGCTGATCGTTTCTTGAAAATCTGCTGACACTACTGAAGTGGTGTGGGAGAGAGGGTGCTGGAAGAAAGTGAAGGAACAGGCAGCAGGCTTTTCAGTACTCTCCCTTTGCGCAAGCGCAAACTGGGAACAGGCAAGAGCAATCACTTGTCGGCCAGAACAGGAGCGACACAGCCTCTTTAAACTACCACAGAAGCCTGAGAACCGGAAGGTGGAGAGAGGTGGAAGCAGCTTCAGGAATAGACAGCGAGCATTCCAGGACCGTGCACACAGCTGGCCCTAGCTATAACCTGCCCTAGTGGTGCCCCCTCTTAGGGCTGTGGGAAGAGGCGCTTTCCTGTGTACACAGGTGGGGCAGACTACAGTTCCAATTTCCAGCCCTGCCTCCGGCCCCGCCCAGCTGCTGGCAACCTTCCACTTGGGCTGAGAACTCAGCTGCACGGTCAGGCCGAGCATCCCTCACATTCACTCCCACAGCAATGTCGTAGGGCTTCCCTGAATATGATCTCATTCATTCTCAGGGCACTGTGGAAATGTTGGCCACGCTTCGAAGCTGCCAGTCAATCAATGCCTTGGGTGAGGCCATCTGCAACCAAGTCACCCTTAGGTCTTTAGTTTGAAAGCCAGATTCTTGCATGCACGTTGCTGTCTGCAGCAGGCTGTTCTGCTCTGGTGATGGTGTGATGTCTCGACCTGATAGATGCACTCTGGCAATAAAGCAGTGAACTGCGGGATAGGATGAGAATGGAAAAAACGGTTGCATGGCAGAACCAAATGGCAAGGAGCCATTGTTTGCCATGAGCTAGACCTTGCCAACTGGAGCCACTTCCTGTGCTTTGTGTGAGTCAGGAAGCCAAATCTTTTTCTTTTTTACTTGTGGTTTTCAAATATAAGTTTTAAATTTTTTTTTTAAGTTAGTATGTGTTGAGTTTTCATCATCAATCTCACTTCCACTGGGAGAATAGATGGTGTCTGTAAACCGAAAATCCCATGGAGATTAAAAAAAAAAAAAAAAAAAAACAGGCATTGCATGCATGTTGTGTGTGTGTGTGTGTGTGTGTGTGTGTGTGTGTGTGTGTTAGGGATCAGGACAGAGACAGGAAGGAGAAATGTCTAAAATTATATTTGCCCAAGCTGAGCAAAGCTCATGCCTTACGTCAAGAGGGGAAACAGCTTGCTTCCTCCTGATTCACTGGGGATGCTGGTAGGTCCACCCCAAGGTAAAGGGCTCTTACGATGGCCAGGCCACCTCATCTCCTGGGCTTCGTTTTTCTTTCCATGAAAAAGATATGAGTGCTTACACCAGATGCTCTGAAGTTCTGACTGCCTTGACTCATCTGTGAGTCCATCTTCCCCTTTTAAGCACTTTTCTCCCTACTTTTTGAGATTACAATATAATTATATATCCCTCCCTTTCCTCCCTCTAAGAGTACATCATTCTTAGAAAAACAGAAATTGCTGAAGTGGGAAGAAAAATTTCTTCCTGGAAACCTCTCCTTCAAGGATTGTGGGGTCTGTGAAAGAAGGTCATTTTCTTGAGGGTAGATTATGTTCTGTGGTATTTAACTAGCTGTCACATAACTAGCCGATTAACCAAATAACCAACCATTAACTAGCTAGCCTGACAACTTATTGACTAACTGGAAACTGAAGCCAGAGAATTAGCAAAGAAAACCTATGAATAGCATCCTCCATTGGACCATGGGAATTGGAAGTTCTCTAGAACCCTAGTTTCTGGCAGATGCCAGCTAGAAAGCACTGACTTCTATGACCCTCTGAAATGCTCAGAAATGATTTGCATGTACTTGCTTTCTCTAATCTTGGATGGCCGGACAGCAGCCCTAAGGTGCTCTGTGACATGCACCTGTACCTTCTGAGCACGTCTCTGTTTGCAGGACAGTTTCACAGGGCCCTGCCAAGTGTGGAGAGAGGCCCCATGTGCACTTTCAGTCACATGACTCATGACTCAGGCACTTTCTGGTTCTTGCTTGTCACAGAGTATGGGAACCTGGGAGGAAAGGTGAGAACTGACAGG
The DNA here is from genome assembly GCA_030674055.1 of Rhabdomys pumilio. Lineage (NCBI taxonomy): Eukaryota > Metazoa > Chordata > Mammalia > Rodentia > Muridae > Rhabdomys > Rhabdomys pumilio. The sequence continues at coordinate 75,748,779 of JANHMN010000008.1, read as the reverse complement.
GCAGAGGTTCTCTGGGAGGGTCCAGGGTTGGGCAATGGTTTGTTGTTCTACAGGCTGCCCTGACCCTCTGTGTGTGACTGTAATAAAGTTATCACACTGGCACAGAATTGCTGCCCTCAGATTGTCCAGGGCCACCAAAATCATGGGTTGAGGTGGGGGCTGGGGCAGGGATCTATTTGAATGAAGTAGGCTGGTGTCTGACCTCCCAACTGGGGAAGATATTTCTTGGGCTGTATAACCTGAGTCCACCCTGCCACGTTCAGCCTTCAGGCTCTTGCTCTGCTGGTAGCCAGAGAGGAAAATTCATTCCCCAGCAGGAATAATGTCTCAGTAACCTGTGGAGAAAAATGCAGATTCTGCCAATGTATGGCTGCCTGCACTTTCAAACTAGATTAAGTCTCTTTCTTTAATTTTTAAATGATTTATTTTTATCGTTTTTAAGATTGTGAGTATATGTGTCTGTCCATGTGAAGGTACGTGTGTATAACTACAGATACCTTCCTGGGCCAGGAGGTCTTTTAACCCCTTGGAACTGGGGTTACAGGTAGTTATGAGGCTGCTATGTGGGTGCCAGGAACCAATCCTCTTTGAAAGAGCAGCAAGTGCTTTTGAAAGCGGAGCCATCTCTCCAGCCCACACGTTCTTCCTTAGAGGGCCTCACCATTGCACAGAGAAGGAGGAGAAACACAGAAGCTCTGAGCTTTTCTCATATAGACTGTCATCTTGAAAACCCTTTGAAGGATCTACTTCAGAGCACAGAATTTCCAGGTGGGATACATTCTCTTTGACATGTGACCAGAGTGTCTCGAAAAGAGTTGTGGATTAGGTTTGGTTTGAAGTAAAAAAGCACAGTCTTGTTGCCTACCAGGGGTTACAGGACACCCGTTTTGCCCCTCGGAGGGCCCCTGTTTCCTCCTCTGGAAATATGGAGGGAGAGAGGACTTTAACTCCTGCAGTTACTAGATAAAGACAAAGAAATGTGTAGGACAGTGCCAGGATATTGGCTGTCACTGAAGAAGTGATCCTCAAACACTCGTTCATTGGCTCTCGAGGCAGGGCCTATTATTTCTGTTTTCTTTCTCCTTCCCTCCCTGACTCCCTTTCTTTTTAGATTTTTGAAGGCAAGGTCTTGCTATGTATTCCTGACTGACCTGGCACTGGCTATGTAGCCTAAATTGGTCTTGTCCTGGTGGTCATGCTCCTGTCTCAGCCTTCTGAGTGCTGGAGTTAAAGGTCCAGATTATACTTTCTTCTCCTTATGGTTTTTTTTTTTTGTTTGTTTTTGTTTTTTTGTTTTCTGAGACAAGATCTCATGCAGACCAAGCTGACCTTCAACTCCTGATCCTCCCAGCCACCAGCTCCAAAATACTGAGCAAACAGGGTTGTGCCACCATACTCAGCTTTTTGTTTTCTGGATAAGCCTCAGTATATGGCTCAGCCCACTGTATAAGCTTGGTAGCTGTGTTGAATGATCATCTGGATAGCAGTTGAGGACAAGCAATCTAGAAAGGACTTAGGACCATTTCGTGGTCTGGATGAAGTCCTGAGACACCTAGGGTTAAAGGTCTTCACTTTAGGGACATGAAAGGAGGTGAGAGGGGGCACCGAGTCTCTCTGTGGGAAGACCTGGGGAAGGCAGATTCCTAGAACAAGGATATGGAGGAAATGGAAGACTGGAGGGTGTGGTCCAAAGAGAGGTCTGGTGCCTGCAGGTGTAAGAAGTATGGGACTAGTGATGCCCTACTTTAAAAAAATGTTCTTTGTGACTCTAGCAGCTCTTAGAGTTCACCTTTGAGCTGTCACCTGCCCTACTTACAGCAGCATTCCAAGGCACCATTTCCGGCCTTATCTGTGGAGGGTGGGACTTCTCTGTCCAGTGATTCATTTCATTATGTAGTAGGATCCTTTGTTGTTGCTAAAAGAATTTCTTTTCCTTAGAAACACATGGCCTTACCCCCGAATGTTTTCCTAGTGTTTAATCTTGGGCCGCAAGAGATGGTAACAGATATGCTAAAAGAGTGCTAGGGTAGGGTCAAGTGGGCAGGAATTAAGAATTAGGTTTGGTTAAAAAAAAAAAATACCCAAGACCAGAGCAGGCAAAGAGACAATGTATGGAAATTCACAGGGGGAAAAAAAAGTAGGTGGGTTCTCCAGAGGGCAATCTCACTTCTAAAGGGAGGTTTTTTATTTTATTTTATTTTATTTATTTTTTTTTTTTGAAGTTACTTGGTCTCATGGTCTTGAGACTCCTATGTGGGCCCATATCTGAGGGGATGGGCAGGCCGTTTACTGTTTTTAGTAGTAAAATTTACAGTGTATATTGTCTATCTTGAGACTAGCCATTTGTGTAAGGTACAGTGGCCATTAGCATCATAAAGGAATGCAGGTCAGAGCCCAGGAAATGGCTGGCACAAAATTATGCTTCAGAATGAGCTTTGTTAGGTGAACCTTCCCTGAGGAGGCAGCACAATGGGAGTCACAGCATCATGCTTGAGACTGCACTTCGGAGCCTTGAAGAGAGAGAAGACATTCCCTTCAAAATCTAGGAGGGGCTGTATTAGGAGATAGGGCCAGGAAGGAGGACAACAGGTCCCCAGGTCCAGAGAAGAGCTGCATTAGGAAAGAAAACCATCATATGTAGCATGGTGGGAGTCCTGAGAGAGACAGCCTCCAAATCTCTCCAAAAAGGGAATTTCTGATTTGTATAGCTTTTCACCACATTCTTTAGTCCAGCCTAGTGCATACACCAAGCCTGGATCATAGACTAACCTTGTAGTTGCAAGATAGAGAGAGGCTGGGCCTTCTCACAGCTACAAGTGGGAGGGGAAGAAAGAACTGCAGAGAGAGGCTGTAGTAGGGCCTGCCTGGTTTCTGAGACAGAGGAAAAGGCAGCTAGAGGGTCTGCAACCTACAATTCAGACTCAAACTCTAGATGCCTAAGTATAGCCCCGTGGGTGAGTCTAAATGGCTGTGGTCTGATTGCCAAAGAGTGAGTATTTTGCTTTTCTTTGGGACCAATGTGTTCCACTGTTGGTTGATTGGGGCTGTAGAGCCCTTTGGTAGTAAGTTAGCCATGTGTATGCACCTACCTGAGTGACTTGGGAACGTGAGTTCTTACCTCCACCCTTATAACAGTTGCATAGGCAATGGATTTTAAAGCCATTAAAGATTTCCACCGGGGAAGTGACATTAATAATTTCCATGTGTGCTGAGTGTGTACTGGAGTTGGAACGCAAGTGGTGCTATGTGAGATCAATACGTGAGGATAAGAATGGGTCAATTTGAATTCTTCTACATGCTGACATCCAGTTGATCCAGCACCATTTGTTGAAAATGCTGTCTTTTCTCCACTAGATGGTTTTGGCTCCTTTGCCAAAGATCAAGTGACTATAGGTGGGTGGGTTCATTTCTGGGTCTTCAATTCTATTCCATTGATCTGCCTGTCTGTCTGTGTACCAATACCATGAGTTATTTATCACTATTGCTCTGTAGTACAGCTTGAGGTTAGGAATGGTGATTCCCCCAGAAGTTCTTTTATTTTTGAAAATGGTTTTTGATAACCTGTTTTTTTTTTTTTTTTTTTTTTTTGTTATTCCAGATACATTTGAGAATTGCTCTTTTTATCTTTGTGAAGAATTGAGTTGAAATTTTGATGGGGATTGCATTGAATCTGTAGACTGCTTTAGGTAAGATGGACATTTTGACTATGTTAATCTTACCAATCCATGAGCATGGGGCATCTTCTGAGGTGTTCTTCAATTTCTTTCTTCAGAAACTTGAAGTTCTTGTCATACAAATCTTTTACTTGCTTGAACTCAAGTCAAAGTGGATCAAGAGCCTCCACATAAAACCAGATATGATGAATCTAAGAGAGGAGAAAGTAGGAAAGACCCTTGAACACATTGGCACACAGGGGAAATTTTCCTGAACAGAACACTAACGGCTTATGCTCTAAGATCAAGAAATGACAAATAGGATCTTATAAAATTGCAAAGCTTCTGTAAGACTAAGGACTCTGTCAATAGGACAAAACAGCATTCCACAGACTGGGAAAAGATTTTTACCAACCCTACATCTAATAGAGGGTTAATATCCAAAATATACAAAGAACTCAAGAAGTTAGACTCTAGAGAACCAAATAACCCTATTAAAAATGGGGTACAGAGCTAAAGAGAGAATTCTCAACTGAAGAATCTCAAATGGCTGAGAGGCATTTAAAGAAATGTTCAACATACTTAGTCATCAGGGAAATGCAAATCAAAACAACCCTGAGATTCCACCTCATACCAGTTAGAATGGCTAAGATAAAAAATTCAGGTGACAGCAGATACTGGTGAGGAAGTGGAGAAAGAGGAACACTCTTCCATTGTTAGTGGGATTGGAAGCTGTACAACCACTCTGGAAATCAGTCCAGAGCAGCTCCTCAGAAAATTGGAAATAGTTCTACCCGAGGAATCAGCTATATCACTCCTGGGCATATACCCAAAAGATGCTCCAACATATAACAAGGATACATGCTCTACTATGTTTATAGCAGCCTTATTTATAATACCCAGAAGCTAGAAACAACCCAGATGTCCTTCAACAGAGGAATAGATACAGAAAATGTGGTCCATTTACAGAATACTACTCAGCTATTAAAAACAATGACTTCATGAAATTTGCAGGCAAATGGATAGAACTTGAAAATATCATTCTGAGCGAGGTAACCACAAAAGAACACACATGGTATGCACTCACTGATAAGTGAATATTAGCCAAAAAGAAATTTGGAATAGCCATGATACGACTCACAGACCATATGAAACCCAAGAAGAACACACCAAAGTCTGGCTGCTACAGTACTACTCAGTAGGGGGAAAGAGAATAATCTCTGGGAAGGAGAGGGATCTGAGAGGGAGGACAGAGGGGAAGGGGAAAAGGGACCAGTTTAGATAGGGGAGGAGATGGGGGAGAAGACCAGAGGGTCAGGAATTTGAAAATAAGTGTGTAGCAGTAGGGGAGGGGGAACAGGAAGTAGCTACTAGAAAGTCCCTGATGCCAGGGTCCCAAGAGGTTCCCAGGAACCAACAGGGAGGACTTTAGCCAAAATACTCAACAAAGGGGAGATAGAACTTGTAGAGACCATATCCACTGGATAGGCACGGCCCCCAGCTGAAAGATGGGGCCACTCACCCACCTCAAAAATATTAATCCATATTTTTTCCTGTCAAAAGAAAATTCAGGGACAAGGAGTGAAGGAAAGGCCATCCAGAGACGCCTCCACCTAGGGATCCATCCCATCTGCAGACACCAAACCCAGTCACTATTGCTGATGACAAGAAGTGCTTACTGACAGGAGCCTGGTATAACTGCTCCCTGAGATGCTCTGCCAGAGCGGGACCAATACAGATGCGGATGTACACAAGCAAACATTGGCCCGAGTGCAGGGACCCCAGTGGGGAAGTTATGACAAGGTCTGTAGGAGTTGAAGGGTTTGCAACCCCATAGGAAGAACAATAATATCAACCAACCAGACCTCTAAAAGCTTCCAGGGACTAAACCACCAACCAAAGAGTACACATAGAGGGATTCATGGCTCCAGCTGGATATGTAGCAGAGGATGGCTTTGTCAGACATCAGTGGGAAGGGAGTCCCTTGGTCCTTGGAGGCTTGATGACCCAGGATAGGGGAACACGAGGCTGCTGAGGCAGGAGTGGGTGGGAGGGTGGGGGAGCACCCTCATAGAGGAAGAAGGAGGGAGGAGGGAATAGGTGGTTTGTGGAGGGGAAACTGGGAAGAGGATAACATTTGAAGTGTAAATAAATAAAATAACTAAAAAACATGAATAATAAGTGTGCATAATGATGCAAACCAAAGCCACCAACTCACTACTTGAGGGGTAGAGACAGGAGAGCCAGAAGTTCAAGGTCATGGTGGCCTGCAAGAGACCATGTGTCAGAAACCAAAATCCAGAGCCAAAACCAAGAACTCATCTCTAGATAGTAAAGAGAGCCACTAGAGAGGAGGGAGGTGACTGAGGAGTCAGCAGCCGGTGGGGGGGGGGGGAGAAGGGAAGGAAATATGGAGTGTCACCTGGAAGTGTTTGCTTCGCACTTTACATATTCTGAACTAAAACAAACACACTCCTCAGAAGAGAAGTGCATGCGTTACTTTGAAAATAAAAAATCATGTTTATTTCCCCCCCTCCCTTCCTTTCTTTAAAACAAGACTTTATTTTTGTTGTGTGTGTGTGTGTGTGTGTGTGTGTGTGTGTGCAGGGGTAGGAGTTGGCATTGGAGGAGGCCAGATGAGGTGTCAGAGTTGAGAACCAGCTGAGCTGGGTGCTGAGAAGGAACTCTGACCTTCTAGAAAAGCAGCAGGTGATTTTTAGCAAGTGATCTTAACTGCTGGGCTGCCGCTTTTTTCTTTTCAAGACTGAGTCTTACTACATAGCCCAAGCTGGCCTGAAAAAAAATCACTAGAGCAGGCTAGCCTCAAAGTATTAGAGACCCTCTTGCTTCTGTTTCCCAATATCTGGGATTAGGGGTGAGTACCACATCTGACTTGGATTTAAAAGGGGGTAAATAAGACTTTTTTTTTTTTTTTTTTTTTTTTTTCAGAAGACGAGCCAAATAGGCAATTCTATCAATGTTCAAAACACCGGAAGAAAATCTGTGCCTTGGTCAACAACAGTGTGATTTTGTGGCTAGGTTGTAGGGCGGTTGGTCTCAGGACAACTCTGGAAAGGCAGGGTTGAGAGATGCTGTGGAAAGCATTGACTGCCACAATAAGTCTGGTATTTCCTTTGCTGGCAAGGGAACTACAGCGCATCTGGGCCAGTTTGACTCCATCTGCTTCTCAGCAGGATAAGCCCTTGTGGTAAAAAGTAGTAGTAGCCGGAGGAGTGTGGGCAGGGCAGGAAGCTGGAGGGCCACATCAGGGGCCACGCGTAGTCTTCCGTGGGATCCAGGCTCCCTGCCTGTGTAGAAACTAATGTGCCCAAGATGGCAGTGAGAGTAAAAGACAGTCACTTTAGCCGCTCTGCGCTGAAGTTGGCCTTGTAACACCTCCTGATGGCTGGATGGTACCTGCCCCCGGAGATCCTGATGGGGGCAACTATTAGGGGATTTCAGTGGGTAGGCCAGCCTGGCCAGCTTGCCTCTTGTCCTTCAGGAGCCCCAGGAGCTGCTTGGGCTGAATTTCATTTCACCTCGCTAGATCTTTTTACAGATTGTTTTTTGGGCCACTTTTCAAGACATGTCTTGGTTCTTAACATAATCCCTAGCAGCTCTCTCCACTCCCTCGCCACGCCCTTTAATGGTTCCCTTGGCGTTTATGCGTGCTTTTCCAGTTTTTCCCTTTTGCTCTCTCTGCCAACTCATCTAAGAAGTCGGGGGTTTCTTCCTCCTTTTGCTATTAATACTTAAAAAATAATAAAATGAGGAAAAATGAACACTTTCATGCTTCTAGCCTCTTGCTTTCTAGGCTCACACCCACTGGTACCCTCCCTTGGAGACTTATTAACATTCCACCCTCTGGGCGTGTAGCAGAGGAGCAATCCAGAGCTTCGCTGGCCTAGCTTCGCTCAGTGGCACCATTATTTCCTTCTTGCCTCCCTCCTTTTCTCCCTCCCCTACTTTCATCTCTTCCTCACTTCCTACCCTCCTCCCTCCCTCTATCTTCCCCTCAGCCCCTCTATCTCTTGGTTACTAGGCAACATAACTCAAGGACAGAGCCCCGCCCCCATCTGTAGTTAATGGCAGCCTTCCTTTACCCTGGCACAAACCTGACTCAAGAAGGGAAGCACTGGAGGCCTTCAGTGGGTGAAGTGGGGCGATTCCTTTTCCCTTCTCACCCAGCAGGCCTTGCAGTTCCCACCCCGAGGCAATAGAGTGCATGGGTGGCGCTGCCTTGGGCCCAGTGTACTTGAGGAATCTGAATTTGATCTCACTTCCCCTCCTACTCTTGTCCCTTGACAGGATAGAAAAGCGACAAGCTCATGTGTTAGTGGAGGTTGAGGTTTGTTGCTGTTGTTGTGTCTTAGTAGGAATTTATATCTCTAATGTTGAATTACTCAAGTGTGATCCAGAACTCAGCATTGGCATTCTCTGGCAGCTTGTTGGGAATGCTGACACCAGCCCCCTTTCAGACCATCAAATGAGAATGTATTTTGTCAGGGTGGCTGAGTGGTTTTATGTGCATGCTATATTTGAGACCCACTGATTAAATAACCTTTTAGTGACTTGGTGAGATTGAGCACACAAGGCTGTCAGCAGCCTCTGGTGTTCCAGACACTTCTACCTTTCTCTGCTCAGTGGTAGCAGGTGTGTGCAAATGTAGAGACTACCTCTGCCCAGCCTAACCCCCTGCCTTGTCTCCTCTGTCCTTATCTTACTCTGGTGTGGGACAATTATATTTGATAACTAACTCACCTCATCTTTTGATATTATTCCCTTGGGATCATAAAGCATGTTTTATACACATCAATTTTATTGATGGGGACATGTCCTATTTGCTCGAGGTCACCAACTTACCAATGGGTCCCTCCCAGGTAACTGCTGAACCTCTAATTTTTCAGCTTCCCTGTCTGTATATGTGTCCCAGACTAGAACTTTCAGTTCTTTAAAACATGAAACTCATAAAAGTAATTATAAAAAAAGAAGAAGAAAGAAAGAAATCAGAAACATAACTCTGGGTTTGGTTTGAGTCATAAAATTCCAGCACAGAGGCTGAAATAAGGACATTTTCCCGAACCTCTGCAAAGATTCCAGTAGTTGAGAGGCCCTTTTGAACAAGAGGTTACATGGCTTGGGTTTCAAAGAAAAGAATGTTGAAAGAAACCTTCCAGAGGAGAATAGTCTCCAGATGTGAACATGGCTCTTCCAGATGTGTGGATGGATGGAGCAGGGGGGAAATGGGGGAATCAGATGCCTCACATGTCTGCAGAATGAAATGGAAAAATCTCTCTCAGCCACAGGGGAAAGGAGGACAAGAGGAAGAAGAGAAACGGTGCCCGCCCAAGCTAAAGTCTTTACTGAGGGGCTGGGTTAAAGGCTGAAGCAAAGCAGCTACAGTCAACTGCAGGCTGCTATTTTAAACACAGTATCCACAGAGGCCACGCCTCACAGAAATTTTGGAGGGTGCTTGTAGGAACTCACTGTTCTTAAACCTGAGCAGACCTGCTTTAGGCCTCTGGGAGGAGCCTCCCAGTGCAAAGCCATCAGGCTGCAGAGCCAGCCAGACAGGCTAAGAGAGACATAGTCAGGGGAAAAGGGAACGGAGCCCAGAACTCAGCAGGAAAAGGAGCCAGGAATCACACAGTCTTCTCTTTCTTCTACTTCAGAATCTGCAGCCATTCTCTCAGAGATCATTGCATTTGTCCCTTTGCAATGGCTACAAAGACCCATGATTCTCAGAGGAGTAAATCACAAACTACATGAAAAGGAGGCCTGTGGCCGGCTCAAATTGGTTTGTCACATTTTTTGCTAAGCTGAGATGTTGTGAGGCTCCTGTATGCATGCAATTAGCTGGTTTGACTTCCCCTGCCAGGTTCACCTTTTGTCAGATAATGGCTCTAGGTTTTCATCTATCTGTGTGACTGTCTTCCTTCCCATTTCTTCCATTTAGAGACCATCCCAGTTCCCATTTCCCCAACACCCTGAAAACCCTTTATTTTATTTATTTAAGTGTGTGTGTGTGTGTGTGTGTGTGTGTTGGGAGTCTGTTTCTTCTTTCTACCACATGATCTGGGGTTTGACCTCATGCCATCTGGCTTGTCCCACAAGTACTTTTGCACTAGACCCCTAACCCATAATTAACCTTGGCTGACTTGGATGTTACCCTGTAGACCAGGGTGGCCTCAGTCTCACAGAGATCCACTCATCTTTGCCTCCAAAGTGCTAGGATTAAAGGCGTGCATCCCCTGTCCTGTACAATCAGTGTACCACACTAGTGCAACTAGTGAAGGGGTTAACATTTTCTCTATAAGGGTTTAAAAGATATATCCAAACTAAATAAAACATTTAATTTGTGATTCATTTGCATCATTAAAAATGTATGCATGTAATATTGCCTACATATTGATCACACACATCAGCTGACATAGTTCTGTGTTTAATATGCTGATAATAATACACTTAATACATTTAGTAGTTGTTTTGTTGAGGCTGGAGAGTTGGTTCAGTAGTTAAGAGCACTTGTTGCTCTTCCAGGGGGACTAGGTACAATTCCCAGTACCCATGTGTTCTGGAACTCCAGTTCTAGGGGGATCTGATGTCTGTTTTTGGCTTCCATGATGTCTGTTTTGGCATGCATGTGGTATCCATACATGTGTGCAGGCGAAACATCCATATATGTAAAATACAAATAAGTACACCTAAAAAAGAGAAAGAAAAGAAATAGTTGCTTTGTTGAAAGAGTTAGTAAGCTGTCTTCTCTTTTGCTGTTCAGAGACTAATTCTTCCTGAGATGTCTAGCTCAACAGTACAAGGGCTCTGCTCAGTCAAACGGGAGACTTTCCAGTCAGACAGTAAGCATGGAGATCTCTAAAAGGGATGAGTTCGGGACCAGCATGTGTCCAGTTTCAGGTAGACGGATGTCACTGCCCTGAGGTTCAGGTATCAGAAGTATAATATTGTCTCCATCAGTGTCATCATCACCATCTCAATGACTGGAATCCTTCATGCCCCTTTGTTTAGTGTGACTAAATCTTGAAACTGCAGATTGCTTAAGCTTGATTCTACATACATCATGATACTCCCACCAGATACCAGTCCTCAGGTTTATAGGGTTGATTCTGTTCTGGCTCACTAGGAGAGTACTCTTAAAGTTCTTATTATTCTTAAACTCGCTTGGAATTGTTTCAAGGCAATTGAGGGAATTGAGTTAATTCTATGGATGTTCTTTGAAAAAACTGCACATATTTCTCCTGATATTTAAGCATGAGCTTGGTGTATTCGTGCCTCTCAGGTAGATTCTGCATTTTCTGGGTATCATGACAAAGGTGTCTTTTGTTCTTGTAAGTTGGTTGTGGAAGATTCCACAAGACCTGTTGCTACCAAGAGACCACCTCATGTTCATACACTGTGCTGTTAGCTCCTAAAGATTGCATTTAGGGAGTGTCAGCTTAAGAAGGTCTCATGTCTTCCACACCCAACCCCCCAGTCCTAAGGTAGGAGAGAGGAAGTTTTGCTTGACCTATTTCCCCTGGGAGAGCAGGGTTGTCCAGCCAGATACAGTGCCTGCCTGAGAAGGGATCTCAGCCAGGTGCTCTGCAGCTCGCACTCTCCAACACTGGCTAAAGCTTGGCAAACACATCCCTTGTCTTTGGAATCCAAGCGTATGATTTCATTTGGAATGCTTCTTCCTGCTCTCTGTTTTCCTCTTCAAGTCCCTGCTGTACCCTGCACTTGCTGCTTCTAAGCCACTGGTGACCAGAACAAAAGTGATGCTTCAGGAAGAAACTGTTTAACCCACCAGTTGGTCTCTTGCATGCCATGACACCTCACCTCAAATGTTAGGCATCACTCGAAGTCTACTACTGCGTGGGTATGTGTGTGCCAAGTAACACACACGCAATCACATTTATAGTTACCAACTACCTATCCAGCTGGGTAGTGTCATCCCCATTTTTAGATGAGAAAATGACTCAGGCTGAGTCCCTTGCCCAAGTGCCCGAAGCAATCAATCAAATTAAATCTGGTCAATCTGACTCCAAGAATTCCCAACTCTGATTCAGCTATGACATCGAGAACTTCTGAAATGGTCAAGGCAGACTATTTTAATTCATTTTATCCAGGGAAACTACAACGTATATCTGACATAGAGGACATGTACTGCAGTGAAAGGAAGGAGACCCAAGCAGAGGCATGGAAACCACCCTTCCATATGAAAGGAAGCCTCCTAGTTGCAAACAGAGCTTCCCTAAGAGTGACTTTTGCCATTGCTGTGTGAACTCAACATTACCCTTTTAATTTGGTGGGTTGATTTAACCCTGTAGCACAATATGACCAAAGAGATTCCCTTCCTGGTTCATGACCCTGCTGTTGGAGAGGCAGAATCTTTACCCGGTAGCCTCTGAGTAAGAAAAGGAAGAGCTGGAACAGTCAGTGTGAGACATGACAGTGGTGGAATTAGGGTAAGACACAGCCATGACAGATCCCAGTCATCCTTTGATCAGACCACTGAGTGAATAGAGCTTCATCGTGACAGAGGAGTATTTTCTGTAGGAAAAAAAATACAAACTATTTCACCTCCAGTCTTTCTTGTGTCTGCCCTCTCCCCTAACACCTTGAATAGTTATCAGTCTATGCTACAAGAAAACCAACTTACATGTTGGTTAGAAATGTGCTTGGTTGTGCATTTGTACCTCAGTCTGACTCTTTCCAGAAAAAAAGACAACTGATGTCTTTGCTGTGCCCCAGGCACTCAGTAGACAGACAGGTACTCTTTATAGACAGACAGACGTTCTCTGTAGACAGATAGACAGACACTTCCTATAGACACTCTTTGTAGACAGGCATTCTGTAGACAGTCTGAAGGAAATTAAAGCAACATCCAGAAGCCCTCGAGTCACCAGTACAGCTCTGAAGTCTGTCTCAAGACATGGAATTCAGAAGGAAGCACAGGAACTTGGCCCAGGGCATCAAGAACACTACTGGATCCAATGAAACAAAAGGAAAGGTCTTATATTCTGAGCCCTCAAAACTCGTTTTAAGAGAAGTACCTACTCATCCTTCCTTCATCAATGACAAACAAAAGGGATGGAGACACACCCTCTTCTCAACTCTTCTTTTGCCCTCTCTCTCTTATTTAGGACCAAGTTGGTATCGGGAGGAAGGGCCCCTTGTCTTATTGCTCACTTGTACGCAGTGCTTGCTCAGGAAATATGACCAAGCATCTTGTCATCTTTATCACGGTGCATTAACTGTCTTACCAGCTGACGCTACAGAGACCATCATGTTTATGAAGATAAGATGGTACCTGTATGTAATCTCTCATCATGGCCAAGTCACCTTCTTCCTGATTCGAGGAGCTAGAAATACAAACAAGGAGAGGCCATTGGTTAAAGAAGCCATTGGCAGAGCAAGCTGAATGCTCTGCTTCCTTCAGCTTTGGCCCGTGACCAAGCTACAGGCTCAGGGCTTGATTCTGGTCTTCAGGCTGTAAGTTTAGTATACAGGCAAAGTGTGATGGGCACAGAGAGCCAGGCTGAAAACGGAAGTACTTTGAGGAAGTCAAGTCTAGCAACTGTTGGATTAGTAGCCAGTCAAAGTCGTTACTTTCCTCATCTTCACAATCATCCTTTGCACTTCAGATACAGCACCTGACATCAGGAGAGGATACAATCCACACAGCATTTTAACACATCGAGTGCAGGAAAAAAGGAGGGTAGAAATAGATTGTGAATTCTGAGTAAGCATCAAGCCACTGAAGACCAATGTAGGGAATTATCACCAAAACGGCACAGAGAAGAGGATGATGGGAAGTCTGCAGGACAGCCGGTGTCATGGGTTACGAAGGACAATGTACTAATACTTCTCATTTCTTAAAAAAATATTTGGCAGGAAGCTAGGGGTAAGCATGGCAATGAGGGCCACCATGGCTCCCAACAGTAGAAATGTGAGGTGGCTGCTTATGTCCTGGTCACAGTCAGGAAACAGAGAACTCAGCCAGAACCCAAGCAACTCTTACCCTCCAGAGGCCACTACCTTACCACTGGGCCTCATGTTCAAAGGTTTCCAGGACCTCCAGGCATGTGGGTTTAAATGCATGAGCCCATAGGGGGCATGTCACATTACTGTCAGAGCAGTTAGACAGAGAAGATTGGTTCAGAGACAAGGGAAGCCACATAGAAATACTGGGACAGCATATGGGGCAGCAGTCTTCTGATGAGTGAAGAACTCGGTAAGGAAGGAACCTGAAGGCTGGGAAGATAGTTCAGTTGATGAGCTGCTTGTTTTACAAGCACAGGGATATATGCTTGATTCCCCAGAACGCACGTAAACAGGTCAGTGCATGATGTACATTTGTGACCAGTTCTGAGGAGGGAAAGATAAGAGCCCCAAGGCTTGTGAGTAGCTAGCTTAACCTACTTAGTTCCAGGCCACTACACTGTCTAAAAACCAAAACAAATAAAGCAAAACACCAACCCAGCCAAGCAAGCCATCATGTTGGATGGTACCTGAGAAACTACAGCAAGCTTGCCTTCTGGCTCCTACATATATGTACGAGGATGGAGTGTAACCTGAGCCTTTGGGTTATGCAGTACAGTAACAGGCGTGAGGAGGTTGATGGCAGGACGCATGGTGAGACAGTAAGGAGCCATGCACAGATTCAGAACCAGATAGGAAATGACCCCTGAAGCCAGTTGTTCTCGGTGACTTCATGTGGCATGAATTAGCACAGAAGTTAAGCAAAACCAAACTGGCTGGGGCAGGGGAGGGCATGCCAGGGGCGGGAGGAGGGGAAAGAAAGCATAGAGACAGCACTGATAACTGAGCACTGAAAATCTTCAAAAGCTGAACCAATGTGGATACTTCTGTGGTGCCTTGAACAAAAGACTCCCACACAGGAGACAAGGAAGCACAATTGCCTGAATTCCACCAAGAAATAACTGTGGACCCAAGTGTGAGGCAAAGTCAGGTAGATCTCTGAGTATGAAGCCAGCCTGGGCTACACAGTGAGTTCCAAACCTGACAAGCTATATAGTGAGACTCAAAAAAAAAAAAAAAGAAAAAGAAAAGAAGAAAAAAAAAGATATAGTATGGATTTGGGTTTGGAAGATTGGAAGAGTGAGATTTAATGAACTTCTGTTGTAGTTTCTTGGGGGTACTTGAGTTAGAGGGCTCTGAGTTTAATACCCTCATTTTTATCATTCAGAAAAACAAGGCCCAGAGAGGACAGCCAGGTTGGATCCCACAGACATCCGTGTCGGCCAGTGACGTTCTGGTAGGCCTATACTATATTTAGAAAATAGCAAATATACTTGATGTCTTAGGCACAGAAATTCCTGCAATGTGACAGTAAGATGAGTGGAAACAGAACCCTGAGGTTTGACTTTTGGCCTCTGCATTCTGATTTCACAATCTTGATCTTGCTAACCTCAGTCCCCACAGACCTTGGTAGACAGTGAGCTATATACCAACCGATAGGGCCATCCAAAAGCTAAAAGAGTCCCAAGAAAGACACCTCATTCCAGAAAGTTGGAAACCACTGTAGGTGAAGGGTAAGCAGGAACCTGCAACAGTCCCTGGCTCCAGGAGCTCCGAGATTTGGGAAGACTCCTGCTAGTTGGAACCCCTGGCTCTCTTCCATGATGTCCCTCTCTGGTCCTGTATCTGGCTCTTGCCCAGATTCACATCCCCTTTGAACCCCGCGCCACAGTTTGTCCCAAGAAATTAAGCACAAACTGAGACTCTTGCATGGACCGTGAATGCATTCCACTTAGCTTCGTTTGAAATACATCTTTGGAGTTGTGCTCTACAAATCTGTCTGACACAATAAATATGTATGAAGCCCCAGCGGCCTCCTACGCCCCTCGGAGCGTCCAGCTCTGGGATGGATAACAGACAGGGAGAATTTTAAGTACATCCTGTTCCACCAAGGCTGAATTCTCCCGAATTTCCTTTTCCTTACTTCTTCGGTCCCTGATGCTCGGCATTCTCCTCCCAACTCAGCAGAAGAATTGCTGGGAGGGCTGTGTCTGGCAGAGTTGTTTTCTTTTTCTTTTTTCCTTTCTTAATAGTGTTGCAGAACTTTAAAACTGTAAAGGAATAACAGCCTCCCCCAATGTACAAACACAGCTCTGCTTTGGCAAACAGGAAACTATCCCAGGGCTGTGGGCTCCTGAGCCAGGAAATGGGTCTTTGCTGCCCTGGCTACCTTCCCTACAGGTTCTTCCTGGCCATTCAAGACAGTTAAAAATAGTAACCACCACAACCAGAAGGAAAGATGAGATGATTTACTGTCTAGCCACAGAATTGGGTGGTTGTAGTGGGAGCTAATCCTCCGTCTCAGTACAGTGAGAATTCTTACAAGATTAAGGCTGGTCCCTTTAGTAAAATTTCAACCCCTGGTAGCTCCCAGAAACCACCTTATGCCAGGTAGGAGGTGAATTAAGCATGGCTGACTAGCCATATATGTACACACACGAGTATTCATATGTGCACACTATAGCTGAGATGAAACCTTAGACCTCTCATGAGTGCAGCCTCTGTTCAGTGCAGGTGGCACATGGGATCCAAAGAATAAAAGAAAAAAGGAATTTTTACCATGAAGTGTTCCTCTCTATGGAGGTAAAGGTCAATTCACAATGCTGAAAAGACTTAAATTCTCAACTTATGGCCCTGGTCCTCAATTTTGCCAAATTCGCTACTCGATCAGGTAAGTGGATATTAAGATTACTTGCATGTACAAGGAATACAACTTCCAAAAGTTGTCAAGATACAGAAGACATGTAAGGAAGCTTAGTGGGTAAAGCGCTTGCTGCAGAAGCACGAGGAACTGAGTTTGAATCCCTGTCAAGCCAGAATCCACATAAAGCCAGGCATGGTCACACACATGTCTCCAACGCCCAGGCTCCTGTGAGACATAGAGCAGACAGAAGAGCTGTGTGTGAGCTCGCAGGCCAGCCTGCCATGTGCACGCACAGTAGTAGGGTGAGGACTGGCACCTAAGGTTGTCCTTAACCTCCACTTGTGCACCGTGGCACACAGTGTCTGTACTTAAACAGTAGAATGTGCACACGCACATTGGAGCATACATGCTCGCACACACTCCACACACAGAAAACGGGAAAGTATTGCAATGTGTGGTCAGGATAGAAAGGTTCTTCTTGAGAAGGTGATAAAAATAAAAATGTAAATGCCACAAATACAGTTGTCCCTCAGTGTCCCAGGAGAACTGATTTCAGGATGCCCCAAATACCAAAATCTGGGGACAATTAAGCCCCTTACATGCAGTGACACAGTATTTACCTATAACCTACACATATCTTCCATATAGTCGCCTTATTTATTCACTGCTTGTTTTCTGCTCGTTTGTTGTGTTTTCTGAGACAAGGTCTTACCATGTAACTCTGTTTGCCCTGGAACTCTCCTTGTATACCAGACTGCCCTCAAACTCACAGAGATCCTCCTGCCTCTGCCTCTGAGTGGAATGCTGTGAATAAAGCTGTGTACCATACTTCCCTCCTCCTCCTCTTCCTCCTCCTCCTCTTCCTCCTCTTCCTTCTCCTCCTCTTCTTCTTCCTCCTCTTCTTCCTCCTCCTCCTCTTCCTCCTCCTCCTCCTCCTCTTCCTCCTCCTCCTTCTCTTCCTTCTCCTCCTCCTCTTCCTCCTCTTCCTTCTCCTCCTCTTCTTCCTCCTCCTCTTCTTTCCTCTCCCTCTTCCTCTCTCCCCCTCTCCCTAGCCTTCTCTCCTGCCTCCCCTCTTCCCTCTCCTACCCCTCCCTCTCCCCCTCCCTCTTTTTCTCCTTCTTCTCCTTCTTTTTCTTCTTTTATTATTACTACCATCTTTCTATGTAGACCAGGATAGTTTTGAACATCACAGTCTCCTGGTTTAGCTTCCCAAGTATTGGAACTACAAGTATCTACCACCATGTTTCACTTGCATATTCTTTTTGAAAACAGATTTAAAATTTTTAATTGGTGTGTGTGAGTGTGTGTGTAGGCCATATGTGTGGGTGCTTACAGAGATCAAAAGATACATTAGATCCTATGAAACTGGAGTTACAGGCAGTTGTGAGTTACCCATAGGGTGCTGGGAACTAAACTTGGGTCCTCTGGAGAAGCAGCGAACACTCAACTCTCAAGCCACCTCTCCAGCCTCATGTACTTTACATAATCTCTTAGACGATTTATACAAAATCAAATGTAAGTTTTATGTGACAAGTACTATTTAGGAATAATGAAGAAAAAAAGAAAAAACTTTAGGTACAGACACATTTTCCCTGCCTCCAATACTTCCAATCTGCAATTAGTTATATCTATAGGTTCAGAATTTGCAGATGCAGAGGGTTGATTATACTAAAATTTATAATTCAGCCAGGATGAGTATTCCCTTTAAACATTTTTTTTTTTTGGTAAATGTATTTCTTTTGTGGGATGGAGGCATGCCATGCTATGTGTGAAAGATCAAGATGACTTGGGGCAGTCACCTCTTCTCTTGCTCATCAGACTTTGAAGCAAGCCCCTTCACCCATTGAGCTATCCCACGACCCAAGTTTCTGTATTCACGGAGGGACTAGGGGACTACTTGTGGAAGAAGGTAGGGAAAAGCTTGGCCTGAAGCCTAGGCTGGGCTCTGGTCTGAGTTTCCAAAGGGGCACCTGGGAGTCATAATCTGAAGGATGAATACTCTTTATAAGAGGGAAATCTATGAAGAGGAAATTCATACTAGAGTGAAGCATAATCGAAACCTCTGAAAACCGGAAAAGCTTTGTCTCATTAAAGGAAGGGACAGGAGAAGCAATATTGCTGTCATTCACGTGAACGTTCAGCTGTGAACTTCCGCCCAGGGTATGACTGTGACCGTGCATTGTACACCCTAAAAGGGTTTGGTCTAATTGTACTGTTTAGGAAGACACATAAGCATCCGAAGTTTCTAGTGACATGTGGCAGTCCCCATCAGTGTGCCTTGAGCAGCACAGATGTGGTGTCCCTTAGTCTAGCAGGACTCCTAGGAGAAGGGTCTAGGAAAAAGTGTTGGGGTTCAAGTCCTACTTAGTCCAGTTCTATTTTGTGACACGGTACCCATCGATTTCCCTGAGCCTCAGTTTGACTCTTCTAAATTCAGAATATTACTTTATTTTTTAAAACATAAAACCCAGGGTGGCTGTAGGTGTGTATTAACCACTAAGCAAGGCACACCTAGGATTATCACCATGTAACTATGCGGGATAAAAAAAAAAAATGGTGGTTTCCTACCTGTTGTGAAATCCTGTCCTAGAATGTTAACATCAGCCGTCATATAACTCTCAGCCTGGGGCAAATGACTAAGTGAGAGACACAGAAAGGCTAAGTGAAGCACACTGTAGCTTGGGACCATAAACGAATAGCCCTTTAAAGAACTTGGGGGGTGACTGCTGAGGCAGAGGGCAGCTAGAAGAGTCAGGGGGCAAGGTGGGTGGAAATACCAAAGAGTGGGGCTGGAACAAGATGTTAACCAAGGGTTATGAGCTCTGGAACCCTCCTTTCAGACTGTACGCTGGAGGTGGTGTCATTACGAGAGCCCTGGAGAAAGGCATGGGGACTTCTGCTCCCCACAACCCTGCACTCCTTCTCCCCATCTCTTGTTGGTTTTGACAGTCAGAGCTCAGTAACTATATAAAAATCTGATAAACCCCATTGTTAAACTGTGAGGAGTTTCAGTCACTTAAAACTGGCCTGTCTAAGGCCTGAGGGTATCCATCGTGAGTCAGGAAGGCCAGTGTGTGGGAAATGAGGCTTGGGGTTGAGAGCAATGAGTATTTGGAGGCAGTTTAGGGTTCATGGGGTGTGACGGAGGAGAGCACCGTGGGTGTTGAGGAGGCCAGTCCTGCTGTAGAGGTCATGCTTAGTTTCTGGGCATGGGTGTCCATCTTCAGTCCGGCTGTTCAATACCACACTTTAGTCTTCCCTTCAGCATGGGCGCCATGTGTTTCTGCTGCCCTCTGCTTGGTTGCTCCTGCGTATAATCCAGATTCTACAGCAAGATGTTGACCCAGGCTTCCCTTCTCTTCCCACCAGTTTAACAAACAGGCGTTCAGATGCTTCCTGGTTCATTGATCACTGAGGCATTTAACTAGAGCTTCTTAGCTCTTAATCTGTTTTTTAATGTTTATTAAACACTTATTACACTCCAGCTAATGAGTCCTGTGTGCATCATCTCGCTTTGTTTTTTTTTTCTTACAAACACTTTATATGCTACATGGCCTTGTATTTGTTATGCAAAGAAGAAAGGGGTCTTGGTAGGGCTGTGTAACAAGCCTGACAGTCACAGTTAGAAAGCACTGGGGCCACAGTACAGACTCGGGCTCTGCTTCACATCAATGTCTGTGTTTTAAACACGGAAGTGTCAAGATACACAGCTAAATAAGTATTGACTTGCTTATGCCTATTAATGTGGGTTCCTAAAGTACGGAGATGGGGGAGTAGGGAGGAGTGGCATCAGGAGATCTATCTGATGGAACATTAGTGCTATATCAAAACATGTTTTACTGTCTCATACTATCTTTATAAATGCATGTCACTATAAGAAGCAGCAGCCATACTACTTAGGCTTTGTTGGTCGCTGGTGAGGATTCGAGATAAACAACAGACAAACAAACCATCCCTGCATTACCATCTCATGGAAAAGGGGTGATGGATGAGTCAGGGCATCCTAGTCTTTCTCTGTAATCAATGTAAAGGCAAGTGTGCCCAGGGGCTTTGGGTGTGGCCATAAAGAGACAACAGATCCTTAAAGCAATGTTTCTATAAAAGCTGATGTTTAAGCTAAGCTTCCATGCCAAGCCACGGCCAAGAAGGGTACAGCTTCAGAGCAGACCCAGAAGGCTTGGAGTCTCAGGCTTGGCATGGAGAGTGCTCTGTATGGCTGGGTCATAAGACACGAAGAAGTGATGGATTGGTGGAAATTGGGGCTAGCAAGGTTATTAAGGCTAGGTTATAAAAAAAAAAAAAAAGGTCTTTTTTAGTGGCCCAACAATAGCTACAACCTGAAAACAACAGAGTACTACCTGATCTCTTTCCATAGAGGTTGGTGTAGTAGCTTTTGAAACCAGCTAAGAGCACGTGGGAAAAGGAGAACTGGACATTGAGTTTGAGGCCAGCATGGCTCTATAGCAAATTCTAGGCCAGACTGTGCTACATACTGAGGCTAGACTCTAGCTTTAAAATCAAACCAAAGCAAGAATCAAAATGTGGGCTGCAAGAGAGCAGCAAGAGAGCTAGTGGCTATAGGGATCCTAGGGTGAGCGAGGATCCCGGCCACAGGGTGACTGACTCAAGGAGAAGGATTTCAACACTCAGTTGTAATTAATAGAGTCTACAAACAATCATAGAGAGCCTCTGGGGCAGGTACAGTTCCAGGTTCCTACCCCTGTCGTGTCATTTCCATCGTCTGGGACAGATATTACTGTCTTCATGTTTCTAGATGAGGAATTTGAGGCTCAGGAATGTCAAGAATAGATCAAGAGTCTGTCAAAGTGACAAGTCTGGGATTCAAATCTAGCCCAGCATTCGTGGGTCTTCAAGAAAGCCCCAAACCTTCCTCTTTCCACTCACTCCTACGCTTTATAACTGTGTTAGTTACCCAGGTCATTTAAGACACGCTGTTTTATACCCTCCAATTCACACGTAAGGGTCAAAGGCTGTGCCAGGCACTGGAACAAAGGCTGTGGAGCTCACAAAATGTTTTCTTCTGGCTGGGGAGAGCTTGCTGTGAAGAATTGACTTTGGATCCCCAGTTACCACCTGAAGAGCCAAGCATGATAGCAGATACTGATAGTCCTAGCTCTGGGGTGGTGGAGATGAGAGATGCAACTCTCTGGCACTCTCTAGCCAGCCAGCCTAAAAGAGTCTGTGAGCTCCGGGTTCATTCATAGAGTGTGTCTCAAAACATATGGTGGAAATAGCAGAGTAAGATATCCAACATTGAGCTCTGGCTTCTACATATGCACACACTGAAGTGCATATGTACATATAAATACACACAAATACACATATCCCTCCCCCCCACACACACATTTCCTTCTAGGTTACCTTCATTTAGGTACCAGTAAGGTAGGCAAGTGTCATTATTCACATATTGGGGTTGAGAGTACCAGGCACCAACCACTTGGTCCTACCCTCTTAAAACTCATCTTTGGTTATTTTGTTTTATTTTGTTTGTTTTGAGTCAGCGTCTCACTGTGTAACCTTGAGTGGTCTAGAATTTGCTGTGTAGACCAGACTGACCTTCAACTCTGAGATCTACCTGCTACTGTCTCCCAAGTGTTGGGTTAAAGACACATGCCATCACACCTAACTTCTTCTTTTGCCTTTTTGTTTGTTTCTCTGTTTCGGTTCTTTCATGACTGACTCACTATGTAGCTCTGGCTCTCCTGGAACTCACTATATAGATCAGGTTGGCCTCGAGCTCACAGGGATCCTCCTGCCTCTGTCTCCTGAGCGATGGGATTAAGTAAGTGTGTTCCACTACCCCAGGCATTCTTTGCCTTTTCAATGGCCTCTTATTGATCCTTTACCAACGTGCCAAATGGCAGCACATGACAGTATTTTTAGTAAGTAGACTAAGGGACAAATCATTGAACCTCCTTGTTATTTCTGCTTTGATGCCCAGCTCAACTCATTCAGGAAATGCTGAGAACCTACTGGGTGTTCCGAGATGCCTGACTCTGCCCTTGGGGAGCATGTGGCAGAAGAAGGAAGGTGAGAAGGTGTGGTGGGCAGGGGCATAGCATCCTGGTTCATTCTGAAGATGACTCATCCCGTTATGGCAGGGTGGGGAGAGGGCGAAGGCTCCTCAGAGAAGGTGACTTTTGAACTGGCTATAGAGGCAGAACTGCATTTCTTCAGGAGAGATGTCAAGGGACAGCAACACCCATTGTATCACAGTTAAGTCCTGGCTCTGCAGCCCTGACTTAAGACCTTTACAAATATTATTTATCCGCTCCTCCCTATAGTAACCTGTGAGGTGTCAACTAGTATTACCCTCGGTTTATAGATGAGGAAACGAAGGCTTGGAGAGGGCTTATGCCTAAGTGATCCGATTCCAGCTGATTCTCTAGACCACTGTGTAGCACTTGAGTAAGGCATCAGAGGTGGAAGGTGCCTGCCTCATTCACAGTGTGAAAGGTGGAAGAAAGGATGGAGGAAAGGAGAATATGGGAAAAGTACACTGGCCAGAAGAGATGTGATGTCCATGGTTTTATTTCTGCAGTGTAGCAGGATAGTAGCCACATGATTTGATTAGATCAGAGGTCTGTGTTTCATAGAAATACCAACTAATAAAACAGAAGACACTACAAATTTCAATGTCCACAGGGTTGGGTGCCCAGCTCAGAAAGCTCATGAAGGATGTACGATCAGGTCGGAAGGAGGGTCTATCCTTGCCAGAGGTGGCAAGTTCCCTGCCTTCATCACCTCCTGGCTGATTTCTCTAATTTAAACAATTCACTCAAGATATAATTATATTATTTCCCTCTTTTCTCTTCTCCTTCCTACCTCTCCCAAGTTTGCCCTTCTTCAACCCAAATTTATGCTCTCTTCTTTAGTCATTGCTGTTACACTACACTACACTACACACCACACTCACACACCACACACAACACACACCACACATACACACCACACACACCACACACACCACACACACCACACACACACCAGACACATATAACACACACCACACACACACACCACACACACCACACATACCACACCCCCCACACACATACCACACACACAGCACACAGCACACACCACACCCCCTATACCCCCACACACATACCACACAGCACACAGCACACAGCACACATACCACACTCCCACACACACACCACACACACACACAGCACACACACACACACACACACACACACACACACACACACACCACACCACACACACCACACACCACACACACACACACACACACACACCACACACACTGATTTGAAATGTATGCTAGGCTATAGCTCAGTGGTAGAGTGTTGGTTTAACATGTATGAAGTCCTGGATCCAGTCCCCAGCACTACAATCATTTTTAATTTTTAAAAGTAAGAAACTAATTTTAAGTGTTTATTTTTTACAAGGCTCTCACAGGTACTAGTTGGCCAGCTGTGGCAGAGAGCATGGATTTAGGTAAATGGAACTCGGGGGCAAGGAAATTAGTGTTTCGGGCTCCCTCTTAGTGGTGTAGATTCAGAAGAAGACCGAGCCAAAGTACTGGCAGCCAGGATGCAGAGGGATGGTCTTGCCTGAGATGCATCTTAAATAAATTAATACCTGGTGAATTTAGACACGAATGGTGTCTAAACTGACAGTGTAGGTGATGGAACCATCAATTCATTTAATCTTTGGACAATTACTCATTGAATATTACTTATATCCAAACTATTAGATGCTAAGACAGAGCAAAGAATAAGACCCAGAAGCTTTCTAGAAGGAAGCCAAACCCCAGGGAGGCCTTCTGGAAACTAGAGGACAGGTGTGGGACGTGTAGGAAGAACATCTAACTTGTCTTGGGAGAGGTCAGGGAAGACCAGGCTGATAACATGGCACAATAAGGGTGTGAGGAAAAAGTCTTAGGGGTTTTGGATGTACCTAACGGGGTCTTCATTTCAGAGCACCCAGAGCTCACACCTGGCATTCCCTGTGATGCTTTAGTTTTATGACATTGAAAAGTCCAGGAGGTCTTACTCATGCCTTTTTTTTTTTCTGTCACATTTTCCTTTTGTCCTCGTCAAAAACATTCAATGTCAATGTGCTCATGGGCGAGCATGTAACAGAAGCTGGGCAGATGTTGATGTTATTGTTGTCTGAGGTGTTGTGGCGCTCTAAAACAATCTTTCTTTTCCCTCCCTCCCTCCCTCCCTCCCTCCCTCCCTCCCTCCCTCCCTTCCTTCCCTCTTTTTAAAAATTTATTCATAGCTATTGTGTTGTGTGGCCTGTCTTCATTCCAGTATTATCTTATGGTGGACTAATTATAAAGAAACACTCTGTCATGTATCATCTACTTCCTCTCCTTGAATACTGCCACGTATTCTGTTTTGAAATACAGGTAAGATTTTGCTTTGTTCTCACAGCACACACTTACTAGAAACCTACTGTGCCCAGGACAGTGCTTTAGGCATCTGAATACGGCTATGCATAAGGAGACTTCTGCCCTCAGGCAGCCTTATCTTCCTTGCAGCCTCAAGGGCCTAGTCTTGGTTTAACTGGCTTTTTGGGAATGTATTCATTCTCTGGCCAGGAGAATTTGCTCTCCGTCCTCTCTGAAGCTGGGCCTGTGGCTCTCTCCACCGTTGGAGACCCTCCGTTCCATTCTGGTGTGATTGCCCAGAGCATGGCAGCTTCTCAGCAGTGAGTGCTACACTGTCTCACGGAGAACTGTAAGCGGTGTGTCTAGTTTCAAAATACTGTTCCTTTACATAATCAAAGACAGGGTGCTCTCTTTTGGGAAGACAGTTTAACTCCATAAATTATTGTCATTAGCCACTAGGCTAAATGGAGGATGAGGAACCCAGGGGCTGCTCCAGGGGTCATTTGGGTGGGGTGAGTTCCTCATTCACAGAGAGGGGTGCAGAGATCTGTTGGGGTTTGAGAGTACCCTGTGAGGACCTAGGAAGTTCTCATTTGAAATGGCCCCCAGCTGGCAAGGTTAGAGCCACCCCACATTCTGGGAATTCTTCTAGTCATTGGGTCACCCTCAGTCTATGGCAGATTCTATAGAGCTTCTATGAGCCACAAAATGGCTCCATTGTGAAGAAAAGAGCACACACACACACACACACACACACACACACACACACACACACAGAGAGAGAGAGAGAGAGAGAGAGAGAGAGAGAGAGAGGAGAGAAGAAAGAGATAATGTTTTGTTCCTACTAATTTTGTAGCCTTGATAAACAGTCTGTCTCAAAGCAGTAAGGCAAAGAATGATTGGGGACACTTGATGCCCTCCTCTGGTCTCTGTGAGCATGCACGAGGAGAAGCCCACCACACAGACGCAGACCTACATAACCACGCGTGTATACACCACAGGGACCCCCAGTGCACACAAAGGAAGAACAAAAACTGCCAGTACAGGTTCATCCTGCAATCTCAGCACTTGAGAGGTTGAAATAGATGGATCGGTATGAGTTCGAGGCAAGCCTGGGCTGCCTAGTGAGACAGGGACCAGCCTGGGCTGTAAAGTGAGGTCCTGTTTTAAAATAACAATAGCAGTAGTAACAAAAAACCTAGCAAACAAATAAGCTGACATGCAGGGAATGTGTGTCCTAATTCGTTATGCAGATATGTTGTCTTATGCTGTTATTTATTATTGTTGCAATTCTATTTATTTTTAAAAAATATAATTTTGTTATTTTTCTCTTTTTCTTCCCTCTAAACTCTCCCATACTCATAACTCCCTTTCAAATTCATGGCCTTATAATTATACATGTGTATATATGTGTGTGTGTATGTATACATATAGACATATAAGTACACACACATATATGTATATAAATACACACACACACATACACACAAACACACACACACATATATATATAAAGTCTTAAATATATAAATGCAACCCACTGAGTCCATTCAGTGTTGCTTCTGTGTATATGATTTCAGGGCTGATCTCCCCTGGATCCCACACTAAGCTGGACTTGAGTCTTTAGGGTTGTCCCTGTGAAGGCCAAAGTCAGTGGGGCACACCCAGCCCTGCCCCTACAGCAGCCCAGCCCCCAGGCAGTCCAGGCTAAGGAATCTGTGCAGCTGTCACCTTGCCACCAAATGAGTGTGGACCTTACATTTTATTGCTTCTGGGCTAAGGCCAGAAATTCCTTGGTGAGGACTGGATCAACTCAGGCTTGACTGTTTCCCTTCACCCAGGCTGCAGAGGGAAGCCTGCTGTAGCAGGATTCCAGGGTCTGTACTCTCAGTGGGGACAAACTGCCAGTGTGTAGCTTGTTGCCCTTGTGAGTCTGATGGGGAACTGATGAGGGTCGTATTTTGAACCAGGGGATTGAGGCTAAAATGATGCGTGAGGGTAGAATGTGGGTTGTGGGTGTGCTGAGACTGAGAACAGGCATGAGAAGAGGGAGCTGGCAATCCCCTACTATATCTTTGGGGGTTGGCAGTCCTGTGCAGCTCTACGTTCCTAGGTAAGGGATAAAGTAACTAACTGTATGAACTGTCAAACACCATTCATGAGATGAGAAGAGAACAGGGAAGCCAGAGAAAGCTGGTTTTCATCCATCTATCCATTCCTCTCTCCCATGACATCGTAGGATTGGAAGAAGTTCCGTTCAGACCAATACTACGGAGGACACTGCAGACTGTGAGAAACATCCCCTTTGGAGGAAACTGAAATCCTAAGTGCTTAAATCAATTCTCTAAGATTATACACTATTAAGTGATGAAATCAGTGCCATCTGGCCGGCCAATGAACGGGGAACCATATTTATACAAGATGTCAGCTATGTTACTGTTTCACCAACATACTGGTTATGGTGTCCACCACCCACTGATAGGGAATTGGTTGTTTTTGTTTTAAGGCAGGAAGATGACCTTGAAGTGCTGGTCAGCTTGTCTTTACTTGGCGATCACTGGAAGTACAGGCATGTATTGCCATGACCAATTTTCATGTGGTGCTACGGATCAAACCAGGGCCCTGTTCATGCTAGGGCAACACTACTAATTAGACCACATCCCAGCTTTACCAATTAGCTAAACACTTCATTTTACAGAATTCTACGTAACTGTTGCAAATAATGACTTGGGATGCTAAGGGGCTTTGTTAGAGGGATAGTGGAGACTTTTAGCTGTATGAAACAGTTGATGTCCGTGAACCTGTAGACCATCTTGAGTAAGCCGTATCTATACAAGCATATATATGAAAAGATGCTTGAATAATTACCTAAAAATTAAGCAAATGGTTATGTTAATGTGTGTGTGTGTGTGTGTGTGTGTGTGTGTGTGTGTGTGTGTGTATGTATGGTGTGCATGCAGTGCTTGTAAGGGTCAAAATAGCATGTTGAATCCCCCAGAACTGAAGTCACAGATGGCTGCGGGCTGCCACGTAGGTCCTAGAAATCAACCCTGGAGCTTTGCAAGAGCAGTGAGTGCTCTTAACTGCTGAGCCATTTCACAGGCCCCTATTTTAACTCATTTATATATAATTTTATACATTACTGAAATTTGGTTTAAAGAGTGTATGTCATTTTACTTGCTTTTATGAAGATAAGAAAAAATGTGTGATCTGTCTCTTGAGTATATAGCCAAAGGACTTCATATCCTCCTACAGGGACACTTGCTATCCATGTGAGTTGATGCATGATTCACAATTGATAGGAAATGGAATTAGCCAGATTTTGATCAGTTAATCAATGCACAATAAAAATGTGGCATATATACACAGTGGAATTTTATTCCACCCTAAAATAAAGATGAAATTTGCAGGATAATGGATAGAACGGGAAAGTATTATTCTAAGTGAAGTAATCCATGTTTGTAGAGACCAATGCCATGTGCTTTCTCTCGTAGGTAGACCTTAGCTTTGAATGTTTATATTGGTGTATTTAATTTGCTATGTAGATTTGAGGAAGCTAGAACAGGTACACGAGGGTGGGAAGGGACTCAAGTGGCGAGGGGATGGTAGGGCACACATGACATGAACCTACAGGAGAAGAATAATGGGATTTAAAGGTTTAAGCAGAAGTGAGTCAAGACTACAGGTGAGAGGAAGGGTTGGGAGTGGGTTAAACAGAACTAAAGATGTATATAAAATCCTTTACAGAAAATTACTATGTTGGAAGCTAATTAAAAATATATAATTAAAAAATTAAAGGAGCTTCAATGAAAGTATTCTGCACAGATGAGCAGTGCTTCCTTCAGAAGACATGGGTCTTGAGTGTCAGATGTGGCATTTTCCCTATGAGTTATTGGTCAGGGAGGCCCCAGAGATCCCCAGCACAGGCTTGTCATTGTTCTTGATTGCCTACTAGAACTCATTGACAAGCCCCTGCTGCTGACCTCTATGTAGAAAGACAGAAAGAGGCCGGGTGGTGGTGGCACACACCTTTAATCCCAGCACTTGGGAGGCAGAGGCAGGCGGATTTCTGAGTTCGAGGCCAGCCTGGTCTACAGAGTGAGTTCCAGGACATCCAGGACTACACAGAGAAACCCTGTCTCGGGGAGGAAAGAAAGACAGAAAGAAATCAAGGTGGAACTGCCTAAAAATCTTCCTAACCTGGTGACTGATTGCAGAGCCAGCAGGTGCCAGGCAGGCCTCTGGAGGGGCAGGGAAGCCATCAGTGATATTACCCAGCATGCGACAAGACCAAGTTTCCAGATGAGGTGTGATGTGCCTACTGGTGTAATAGTGGTGTGACTGTTATAGGGGTAACCAACAGGCCTACTGCACAGGAGGGAATTCATGTCTGTCACTGTAAATCTAGGGGAAAAATGTGCCTAAAGGGATTGTAGACTGTTGATGGGAGTCTGCTACTATTGTCTTGATGAATAGACGAGTTACCACACTGTTTCTTACAAGTTTATGTTGCGGCACACAGGTTAGTCCCTTTCTCTACCTCTACCCTCTACTCTGCAGCTGTCAGAGAATGGGGAGGAGTCCTATGGAGTGCTGTGTTCTTGTCACAACATGGCCATTGCACTCACGAACTCACTATAGGTGTAGTTACCTGCACAGGATAATGTTAACAAAGGTAGTCAACATCCCAACAGGAGATATTAATCCGATTCAATGGGTTACTAACCACCAGAAGAAGGAAGAGGACATGAGTCACGCAGGGGAGATTCCTGGAGGGAGTAGAGGGAAGGATTTGGGAGTGCACGTTGTCATAATACATTGTTTATATGTGTAAAAGTATTAAAAAGAAATTAAAATTTAAGTTTTTAACAAGTCGTTTTATGGTAAAATTATTTACAACACACTTAGCAGTTTTCTAGCACATACTAGTCTATTATTGATACACTATGGTGGTTTGAAGGAGAAATGTCTCCCATAGTCTCAGGTATCTGAATACTTGGTTCCCAGGTGGAGATGCTGTTTAGGGAAGTGGTACAGCCTTGCTGGAAGAAGCACATCACTGGGAATGGGCTGTCACACTTCATAGTCTTCTCACTTCCACTTTGACTCAGTTTCATGCCTGTAGGGGGCAATCCATATCATCTTGAAAGGGGGGATGTGTGGTTTCATAAACTCTGGTGTGTTACAGTGTATTTAGACACTTCTATGCTCAGAGTTCTATGGCGTGTGTCTTCTTAAACCTTTTCCCCATGTGAACATTCTTTTGGTTGTTGCTGGACAATTTTTTTTCTGCCTCTGTAGCTGTAGAGGTATGTGAAATAGGTATACAAATCAAACATTCACTGATAATATATCATAAGGAAATATATTTTAAAATGAGTCTGTCATATATCTAACTTCGTTGTTTACTCAACATGAAAGCAAATTTACATACTTGTGAGATATATATGCTTAAAGGATTAAATCTTGGTTGAGTAGATGATATTGCAGGACAAAGAACACCTTCAACATTTTTATGGATGATAGGTGTTTTGATTATATAATCATTAATACCAAGAATGTCAATATACAAAATTACACCATTTGAAATGGCAGAAGGATGTTTTGACATGTTTTAGAAATTGTTGGAAACCCAAGCCAGCAGCTGGAACAGTTTTTAAATGTTGTCTTTCAGAGCTGGAGAGATGACCCTGTGGTTAATAGCTCTTGTTGCTCTCAAGGAGGACACAGGCTTGGTACCCAGTACCAGCAACCATCAATAACTTCACTTTTAGGGGATTCAACACCTTCTGAATTTTACAAGCACCAGGCAAGCACACTATGCACATACATACATGCAGGCAAACCACTTTATTTGTGCCTGTACACATGTGTTGATGCACAGACATCATGGCCATTTTCCTATTGTAGTTTTAAAACTGGACTAATTAACCTGTCACTTAGCCAGAATGAATATCCCATTGCCCAACGGGCTTGACTCTATGCTGTGTTGGAGTTTGCTTTCACTATGTAAAACATCCTGCCTTTTCAAGTGTTGGCTAGCCTGGAAGACACTTCTAACATGAACCTTAGTGTTGTGTTGACCTTGAGGTCTCAGTGGGAAACATATTTTAAGGTCTCTAGGCTGGACTGCTTGTCCATGACAATTCCCTTTAAAAACACATGACATCTGCTTTCTCCATGGTGGTGGGATCTGAGCTAAAGAGGGGCTCTGATCATTGAGGGAGGACATGAGATCCATTTGCTTGGGTGTGAGATTCTTGTTGGTTGAATGTGCTATCTGATTCCTCGATAGGCAAGCTGCGTCTGCCCATCTCGTAGGCTGACCATTGCATGAACCTCAGAGACAGTCTCTTCATTATCACTTATGAATATTCAGTCCTGTACCTGAAATCATTCATGAAGAGGTAGGAAGAATGCTTTCATGATAGGAGAGGCAAAGTACAAAAGACACCCCGCTTCTTCAAAACCCTTTAGTCTTTCTAGGAAGTCTACACCTTCCAACACTGTAGTTGACATGAGCTGGAAAGAGAGTAAATCTTTTCATGTTTTTTATTTTGCTTTTATATTTTGTTTCAAATCTTATTTGTGTGTTTGTTGTTCTTTTCTGATTATAAAACCATATCCCCAGGGGATTCACCCTGAGGATGTTTTCTTTGAGGCTCTATTCTTTATAAATCCCCATTGCCTGAAGAATCCCTCTATCCTGGTTGGTTATCCATCTGCCAAGTGTCACCACCTTGGACTTTTCTCCTGTGAGAGGTCAGATGTCTTTGTCCACCCAGCCTCCTTTGTCTGAAACAGTAAGAACCTCCTCGTTCAAACTGGTCCTCTCTGCAAAGCTGGAGACTTCAGGCCCTCGTATTTGAAGCCCTCTTGGAATTTCATCCATATTATTTTTCCAAAATAGCTTCAGCACAAGTCATTAGAGAGACATGAGATGAGGGGACTTGGAGACTTCTCGTTTTACAAGCTTGTGTTAAAATGACATTTACAGGGGGAGACTAAGAGAGCAAACAGGAAGAGCAGGAAGAAAAGTTCCTGAGGGAAAAAACAAAGAAGAGTTCAGCAGAAAAAAATTAGTGAAAGGCAGAGAGCACGAGGGAGCACGAGGGAACATGAGGGAATTGTTCTCAAGTTTCAAAGAGGCGTAGCAAGGAGCAAACATTTCAACTTTGGGAAAAACTATGTAATTATATATACTCGTTGCAATCTATTTTGGTTTAAACAGCATTTGCTAATATTTACAATGAACATACCACCTTTGGGAACCGTGTAGCTGAAATTAAGATTCTTATGGGGTGAATCTGCATGGTCAAACTCAAATCATTTATGGCTTTTTTTTTTTTTTGGTGGGGGGACTGTGAGGGATCCAGACCTAACTAACTGATCTCTATGTCAGACACCAGAAGCTCCCAATTCCAACGTTCATTAAAAGTGTATGCACCAGCACAGACTTGAAAATCTGCCCTAAAGGGTGTGGTGCCAATGGGAGATTTTTAAATGATGCAGAAAGAGGGGGTGTGCCCCAAGGCCAGCATAACCCTATTTCCCTGGGAAAGAGGGCCCATTTCTTCCTGAGAATACAGGTCTTCACTGAGGTCCAGTGAAACTGTGCCTGGTTCTTGGCATCTGTGAAGACCACGCTTCATCCACTTTCCAAGTGAGGGAAATGGCAACAGAGCAAAGTAGATTATTCCAAATGTGTGTGTGGGGTGTGTGTGTGTGTGAAAGAAAGAAAAAGAGAGTGAGAGAGAGCCCTCCACTCCAGCCCTGTGTGTAGCTTTACTGTCCAAAGTTACAACTGTG
The DNA here is from genome assembly GCA_030674055.1 of Rhabdomys pumilio. Taxonomy (NCBI): domain Eukaryota; kingdom Metazoa; phylum Chordata; class Mammalia; order Rodentia; family Muridae; genus Rhabdomys; species Rhabdomys pumilio. The sequence continues at coordinate 75,716,246 of JANHMN010000008.1, read as the reverse complement.
CACATATGGCTGTGGGAAGAATCAGATGCTATGTTTCATATCTTTGCTGAGACAGGGTCTCTTGTGCCGCAGGGTGGCTTCCAATTTACTATGATTTTCTGACCCTTCTGCCTCCACCTCTCAAGTGCTAGGATTATAGAAATGCACCACTGTGCTGTTTTGTTGGTGTTGGGACTCAAACCCAGGTCTTCACAATCTCTCTATCAAGTGAGTCACAGATTCTCAGAGAAGTCACACTTTTTTTTCCAGATTAGGTTTCTCTATGCAGCCCTGGCTGTCCTTGAATTCTCTGTGTAGACTGCTAAGTTGGAGATCCCTCTGCCTCTGCTTCCAGAGTGCTCCACAATGCTGCGCCCCAGTCAGAATGTTTTAAATACATTCAAAGGTGCAATAATTTGGCACCTCAGCCAAAATGGATTGAATTCTTCCCCAGATTTGAAAATTATTTTATAAACCCAGCTCAGTGATGTTCAGGTACTAACTGTGAGAGATTAGAATCCCAGGGGACGTTTATGTTTAAAATATATAGACACAAATATTTGCCTTTATATGGATCTCTCTGTCTCTGTCTTTCTGTCTCTCTGTGTGTGGGGGCTGTGGAGGGGTTTACGGGGAGGTTGGTGTGCAAACATGCTCGAATGCTCTCCTGAAAACACTCAACCTAAACATCTCCAAGAGAACAGGACAGTGGGGTCTCAAAGGGCCACAGCAGGCTACTCACTTATGACTGTAACTCAGGAGGTAGATTTCTGGGTCCCCTCCACTGCCAGGCAGAAGAAGAAAAACTAGAACTCCTGCTTTGCTTCTGCTCTCAGGGCCCTCCCTCCATCCACCCTCCCTAGGTTTCTCTTTAAAAATGCAACCAGCCCACATCTCCTCAGTGTCTGAGGACTTGACTTCTGGACCTTAGTTTGCCTTTACTCTCTGCTGAGGGGAAGAGAGAGCTTCAAACTGGAGGAAGGCATGAAGTTAGGGCCTGTGTGCTCTGTCAGCTCCGCCCTCAACAGTCTCCTCTCTCTTGCTGAGGGTTGAGTGGCAGCCACAGCTCTCAGGGGCCCAGCCCACCACTGGGAGCGGCTCCTCTGCAAAAGGCATTGTTATTATTATTATTATTATTATTATTAATCATTATCAAATGAGTGATGGCAGAGATGGGAGTGACAAACTGATGCAGTCTTTGTCACATCATCAGTTTTCAATGAAAAATCTGGACAGTTTTACTTTTCCAGGGATAGAGTCCCATTATCAGGACTTGTGAAGAGGGAAGAGTCAAATCAACATGTGTGTGTGTGTGTGTGTGTGTGTGTGTGTGTGTGTGTGTGTGTGTTTCAATTGTCCACTTAAAAAAATACCCTCTTTTCTATAAGATTTGGAGAAATACAGACCTGTGACCAAGCACCACTGATTTACTTATAGTCTTTACCACCTAACTTCACCAGCATTCCACTGGACTGCGAGCCTCCCATCCCTTTCTGTCTTTCTATGGAATTTAAATTCCTAGAGGGTGGGGTCCAGTCCAGTGTGACCCAGTTTTAGCAGGGCCCCGAGAAGGTTGTTGTATAATAAATATTGTTCCAATAAATGACTAAGTAATATCACAAGGCGTGCCCTGGACTGAGAGAACAGCAACCCCAGTTGCTGGGGGTTGTCAGCTACAGCGACCCTCTATACCTTTTCAGAGAGGTCTCTTCTGTTTAACACTGTCCTCAGGGAAATATCATTGTAACTAGTCTCGAATGACTACTGGGCACAACCTTCTAGGTTCTATGTTAGTCGTTACCCTCTATTTGTCATCTATCTATCTATCTAGAATCTATTATCTATCAATCATCTATCCATCTATCATTTATTATCTATCAGCTATCATCTATCTTCTATTTATTTATAATCAATCATCTATCCATCATCTATCTAACTATCTATCTATCTATCTATCTACCTATCTATCTATCTATCATCTATTCATCTATCATCTTATGTATCCCAGGCTAGCCTCAAACTTTCCTTGAACTTATGCTACCCCTTCAACTACCTACCAACTCTCTCTCCTTTCCTCCTTCCCTCTCCCCCCTCTCTCTCCCTCTCTTTCTTTCTCTCTCTGTTTTCCTCTCGATAGTTTCTCTCTCAGTAGCCTATGCTGACTTGGAACTCATCATATAGCCCAAGATGACCTTGGATTTACAGTAATCCCCCTGCCTCAGCTTCTCAAATGTTGAGCTTGCAGGCACGATCCACCAGACCTGGTTCCCATTATATGCACAAGGAGGCAGAAAGAGAGAAGGTGCTTGCCCAAAGTCACATTGCTGGTAAGGAGAGCTGGAATTAAAGGTAGGCACCCAGCACCTGAATCTCTTTAGTGAGGTGACCAGGGCTGTGGGATTAGACAACTCTGTAAGCCCCCAAGCTTCACCCCGGCCCCAACTCTGAGATTAAGTAGGAAATTGTTCAAGGAGGAAGCTGTGATTGGGTCCCTGGCTGGCTTCACAAAAACCAACTGTGGAACAAGGTCCAAATGATTATCACATGAGAATCAGAGTGCAAAGTCCTTAATTCGAAGACTTCCTTCTGCAATGCCTACAATCCATAGGGGTGAGAGTTTAACTAAAGACCTAGGATTACCTGCTGTCAAACAGTGCCCCAGCATTTGGAGCATGCTGGGTGCCCTTCTGTTTCAGGACCTCATCCCACTGCCGCCTACAGGTCAGGGCACAGGGGTCAGGCAGGGAAGTCAACGAGAAATGAGTCTGAAAATTCCTGGTGATGAGCAGCTGCTGATGTGTGTGGTGGGGGAGGAAGAACGGGGATCCTGTTTGATGATTAGCCGGGACTTTAATTAACTAACGTGGAACTGCTCTACCCTGCTCTCTCCTCCTCCTGACCCTAACCTGTGTTTTGTCTCATGTCCTTGGCAACCGAGGCTCCTTCTGGGTAGGAGAACTGGGCTTCGGTAAACAGATCTATTTGTGTGACTCCTCTTACTCATTTGAAGCAATGTCACTCCTTTTTCCACTGTGGTCTGTGTGTCTGAGTCAGAGGGAGCTACAACAGGGTTCTTTGAATTGATGGCTCACTCCCAGCCACATCTGACCGGCTGCCAACTTAGCAGGGCGTAGCTCACCAACTTTTTTTTTTTTTTTTTTTTTTAAATCCAGACTGATTCATAGAAACTCCTTTAAAACACGGGGAAAAGAAACCGCCCATCACACACCCCAGCACACCAGCCCAGGAAACTTATAACCTCGGGAGTCAGGTCCCTCCCCTCACTGTGGTCGCAAACCTCCTGAAGAGCGGACCAGACCAGCAGCCAGCTCCAGCACCCAGGGCATCTGCCTCTGTCACTGGATACTCCAGGTAAGATTGTTCCCGCAGAAGGAAAACTCTGCAGACCCTGCTCCTTTCTTCCCTCCCGGAAGCCTTCCCCTCTCTTCTTTTCTCTGCAATCCCTCTATGGCTTGCAAACAACGGAGTCCTTGAAACTTAGCTTAACACAGAGGAGGAATCTGGGCTACCAGCAGTGATCACGTTCTCTTGCTGGTACTCCGATTCTTGCTCCAAGGAGGTGAAAGGAGCAGGGAATTTGGAACAAACCTGAGTGGACTATTCTTTATGGAAGAAACTCTATGTGCCTTCGCTATGAAGTAGCAGGCTTGAAAGATGTTTCCAAATCTTCGGTTTTCATTCTAATTACTTGGAACTGAAATCTGGGAGGATGGTATCTTACGAAGACACTTCAACTTTTCTCTCTGTGCAGGTTAAAGGCAGTCTCTGAAAAGAAAGTTTGCTTTGCTTTGTGAGTTGTTTGCTGCTCTTTTACGCTTTTAGGTGGCGGTGGATAAATATCTGGGTTTCATTTTATTTTTGTGACCATATTTACTGTCTGTCCCCCTCTTGTCTGTTGACATCTGTTTAAGTATTCCTTTCTTTCTCTCGTTTTCCTCCACCCCCTTCTCACAGGACAAGAAGAGGGGATTGGTTTGTTTAAAGAAAAACCGTTAGAGAAACAGAGGCAAAGGGTGTTTCAAATAAAACTTGGGAGGGGTTGATTTGGTGGAATGGTGTGGGTTCTGAAATCTTTGGCCAGATGTGGAGATGGGGGAGTAAGGGAGGGGGGCAAGAGGGGGTGCTGGGGGACTTCAGGGACTCCTGTAAAGCTGTTGAATGGCTTTGTGCTTCCCACCCCAGGCATCTGCATTTTTGAGCCAATTCAGGAAAAAAAAAGATCTTTCAGAATCTATTAAAGAATTTTTTTCTAAGTGGACATGGAATTTTCTAGTGTGACAGTGGTCATACAGGAACATTTATCTTAATTGCTTTTGTCCAAAATATCATATAACAAACCCACGTGCTAAATGCAAAAAGAACAAAGGCACACGGCTGTGTTTGCTTTTTGTTTTTATTAGCTTAGCGTTTTGGGTTGAATGTCTGTGGAGGTGTGGTTCATTTCAACACAGATGTGGTTTTTTTTTTTCCCCTCTCGTAAACAAGCCAGAGGAGACTGACAGGATTCAGCTTGCCTGACGAAGCCAGGCGCCTTTTTCTCTAGAAATGCAGTTCACTGGTTGGAAAAGAAAATTTAAAAGTAATCTATGGGTGTGTGTCCATTGATCTGTCAAAAATCTTTGCAAAGCTAACCCTTTGCCCCAAGGTGGAGGAGATGAGCAAGCGCTCGGACCCACTTCTCTTGACTTGGGGAACAACTGCTTTTGCTCCCAGTGTTTATTACTTACAGATTGCATGGGTGTGAACTGGGGAAGCTGTTTTCCTTAGGTCCACAGCCACAGTTTCCTGTGAAGATCACACATGCGATTGTGTGTCATTCTGATCTGGTTGAAAGTAGGCAGCCTTAAACAAGTCAGCAAAAGGGGAACACTGCATGACCCATGGAGTTGCCTCAAACGCCACTGTCCCTTGTCAAATGAGAATATATATAATGCTTTGTATGTTCTCCGCCCCCCCCCATTCCCCGTGGAGTTGGAGGACAATTTAAAAAAAAATCACAAATCACTACTCTGACTTTTTGCCTCCAAGTAGTGGGAGAGTCCCAGGGCTGTGTGTGAGGCTTTCTGGGCTTCAGCTCGAAGTCTTTGGTTGTCCTGGAAAAAGAGGCTGTTACCACCCTGCTCCCAAATCATGGCCTCCCATCTTCAGGCGGCTCCAGTTTCATCCAGAGACTGCAGAATAGGGTGGAGACGGAACACTGTCCATGGCTGCTGGACATCCGGTCTGGCACCCCTGTCGGAGAGCCCCCAGATTTTACATTGTTCCAGGGTACTAAACTGTCCTGGGAGTTGGCAGAAGGCCAGCAAGGTCCAGCCGGAGACGATCATGTCCTAAGACTGTGGCTATGGGCCAGTAGTAAGGGCAGCCCTCTGCCAGAGGACAGATGTCTGTCTCCAGACCTTGAGAAAGGTTGGCTAGCTTTCTCACCAGCCTTTGCTCGCCTCTGGAAACAAGATTAGGCTGGTCTCCAGCCCTGAGGAAGGACTCCATGGAAGCTGTCAGGAACGCAGGGCCTCTTGGCTGTTTCTAGGCAGCTTTGGGACTGCAGAGCAGGAAGCCAGGAATGTCTCTGTGAAGGCAAAACTGATTTCCCGTAGCCTCCACACAACCTGAAGGGGTCCCCACCGGGAATGTGGCTATGGTGAAAGACACGAGGCATATTGGTTTCTTCCTTTTTCTTCTGCATTGCTTTTATAGAATCTTAAATTTGGAGGTTGACCATGGTAGTTCATACCTGTAATCCCAGAACTCAGGGAGCTGAGGCAGGAGATTGCTAAAGGTTCAAGGCTAGCCTGGTGCCAACCAGTGAAACTGTTTAAAAAACAAAACAGTAACAACAATAACAAAAAATGTGAAAGTAATTTTATTATCTTAGCATATGCAGAAATCTAACTTTTATGTCAACATGGATGGATGGTTGTCCCGTGGTGGCTCACAGCTTCTCAAAATACCAGGGTGGGGACACCCAGAGTGTACGTGCCTCAGAATGTTCGCTCACACCTGTCCTTATTTCTAGACAGCAAACATACCAGACAGAGTTTCTGAAATTCAGCAAAAATGGCTTCTCTGAAAGTTCTTGTTTTGCAAGCCTTAAATGACCCCAGGGGGAGGCTTTTCAATTCTGTTCTGCTGCCACCCCCACCCAATGCTCCACTTCCTGTTTCGCTAGACATCTCGTCTTTATATAACATTTAATCAGTATGGCTCGGTGGAATGTCACTATCCACACTATCTTGTTTTATTCTCTTCCTTATTATTCAGACTCTCACTATATAGCCCTGGCTGTCTGGAACTTACTATATAGACCAGACTGGCTTTGAACTCACAAAGATCTACCTGCTTCTGCTTCCTGACTGCTGAGATTAAAGTCGCATGGCACTATGCTCAGCTGGTTTGTGTTGTGAGATGGGGTTTCTCCATGAGTGGCAGGCTGGAGCCTAGAACTTTCCCCACTCTTCTTCCCTGAATGCTCAGGTTATGGGTGTGTACCACCGCTGCTGGTGTGTGTGGAATGCAGAAAGAGCATTTCTGAAATATTAAGATCATCCGCCCAGTTACACCATTTGTTCCTACATGATTGATTCTGAGCTATTTCATTTTCTAAGTACATGGTTGTGTTCACTTCTGCAACTCACTATGTATGTGTATACACAGCTACTTAACAGACGCTCTCAGAGGACTCTAAGACTCTTAGATGCACGTGGAGTGACACACCCAAAGTCGCTATCCACTAGTCAGAGTTAAATCAACCCAACCAACCCCTGAAACACGAGCTTCTAACAGCCTTTTGGGGATTGCCCCCTGATTCATATACTTGTAGTGTATGCCTGTGCACTCTTGTAACCTAGACTAACTCTGTCAGTCAAAGGAGGCTCCATCTAATAGCCAGCAATCTGAGTATCAGTTCTTTGAAGGGCTATAATTCTTGATTGCCATCGAACTAGAATTTTCTGGACTTAAGCCCTATTTTTGGAATAGTCTTCTCAGCTAACTCTGAATTTCTTGTTTGTCCTTGTTTTTCCAGAATCAAAGAATACACATTGGGTCCAGTTGGGGTCTCCTTGGGTTTCTAACATTCATTTCCCAAACATAAGTCTCCAAGAAGACTCTGGAACACTTCAGTCCCTGGTACCCTATCTTGTGAAATACATCCCTCAATTTGACTAGTGAATTCCCTGACACCAAAGAAAAAGAAAAACACAAGCATGGCTATTGCTGCTTCTGAACCTCCCTTTTAGGCAAAATATTGGTGTTTGGGGGCGTGGGGGGGGGCAAATGTCAACGTTTTCTTTCCTGTTCTAAAAAAGTATTTTCGCAGCTAAGACTCTTGCCCTTCCACGGCTGAGCTGACTCGAACTTTCCTGAGTATCTTTCACGGAGTCTTCTTTTAAACAGGCAGTTACAACACAGCACTGTTGGCACATGTTGGAATCATGTCAGTAATTGTGGGGAGGATGTGAGATGACTGAGTAGCAAGATGGGGCTCTGTGATCAGAGCCTGTGATCAGAAGCAAGTCACCAAGAAAGGAGGAAGAGACAACTTGTCCACTAAGACACTCAAGGCTCTGAAGAGTCTAGGACCTTACCATTTCCATTTAAAGAAGTCCCTTGAATCTATGCTAATGGCTGACTTAATTTATAAAAGTTAGTATAATCAAACCATGGGCTAGAGATACAGCCCACTGGCAGGATGCTTGCCTAGCATGCTCATGGCTCTGCATTTAATTATAAGAACTGGAGTGGTCAGGGGCTGAGGAGGTGGCTTCTGCTGCCCTACCTGATCCAAGATTCCTTGGGCACAGTATTAAAGAACTCACCTGTAATAACCTTGGATATTACCCGAGCTTGGAATGAAGGAAGATGTTTGGTTTATCAAACAAAGAGTGCCATCTCTGGAGGAGTATGTACACACATTGATTCACTAGGAGCATAACTGGTCTCAGAAACTCAGGAACTGAGCTGGTCCTGGCTAAGACATCACTCTCCTCTGGAGGAGGGAGAACAGGTGCAGGTGTGGATGAGAGCAAAGGGAGGGCATACTGGGAAGAAAGGGAAGGTTGAGGAACTGGAGGGGAGTGAGAGGAGAGAGAGAGCAGAAACTGGGTGTTTGGAGGATGGAACAAACAGAAAGGTCTAGAGAGAGCCAAGTAGAGAGAGACAGTGAACGGGCAAGGGAGACATGACTGGTCTCACTGCCCTAGAATAGCCATTGGATCAAAATTCTGATTTATTTTTTGATCTCCATGAAAATCTTTTTCTCTTCTTGGTTGTGGCATGGTTGTTGCATGTTTGGGGACATTGGGTTTTATAGGTAGAGTTCTGGTGCTTCTTCTTTCAGATGAGAGAGGAGATCCTAGTGAGGACCTAGACCTTAAACATCTGCTTTTAGAAACCTAAGTTCTTTCCCCGGGGGTCTGAAAGAAGGAAGGGGAGAAAGCTTGGCTAAATTGCTAAAGTGACTTTTGCTTAAGCAGGCTCATTCTCAGAGACCTGGCATTCACAGTCAAAGGGCATGACTGAGAGACCCCAATACCTCTCAAAACGAAGTAGTCAATTTCTCTGAAACTGCACCAAGCCAGCGCCCACTCAGCATGCTTGGGTGCTCCTGCTGTGCACAGTCCTCCAGCTCCCCCAGTCTTTGCTGGTTGAAGAATGTTACTGCCATCTGCTGTCAGATGTACCCAGAAGCCTCTAGGGCCCAGCCACGCCTTGATTTTTCTTACTAAACCCTAGTTATTATCTTGGCAATGTGTCCCTGGAAGACAATCTGGCTGCAGGGATACTTCTCCTTTGTCAGGAGCAGAAGGCAGCAGAAGCTTCCGTCCTCACCCAGGAGACATCCTCCCCGACACTGGCCAGCTGCCTTTGTCAGAGGGCGTGGGCTGGAATCAGGCCTCACAGCCTAGGTCTGTCTTCAGCCTTTGCAGATGTTGTCCAGATCCACCCACTCCATGGATATAATGGAGGACAAGCGGAAATAGGAGACGAGGGTGGGGTGTCTCTGGATGCATCTGCAAAGACAATATTCATGCTATTTGCTTGCCTTTGCATAGTCCACAGCTCTCAGGCTGCAGAGAAGTCTCAAGGCCACCTCGCCTGAGCCTTTCTTTGCTTCATTAATGAATAAATATGACCTACAGCATTTGGCTTGCTTTATGTGAGGTGTGGACCCTTCAGTGCTCGTGCTAAGCCTCTGAGGTCCTTAAGAAATTTGAACTTAGCATCTGCTCTTTATCACTTGGGACCCTGCCTCCTTAGCTTTCACCAAGCAGACAGGTTTGCAAACTCTTTCAACTCTGGCCATTAGCCAGACAGAATGTTTGTGGAACTTGGCCTTACCCTTCTAACTGAACCTCCCTCCCTCCTTTCCCTCCCTCCCTATTATTTTTTCTTTCTGATTTTTTTCTTTCCCCTTTTCCTCCCTGTTTCCTTCCCATTTCATCTTTTCTTTTTTTTCATGCCCTTTTCCTTTTCTTTCCCCTTTCTTTCCTCTTTCTGTGCCTTTCCTTTCCTCTTCCACTTCCTTCCAACACATTTGCTGTGCTTCAAGCCAACTCTTTGGCTTCTATATTCTATGTGTGGCAGGTTATACAGGGGGTATTAGCCCCAAAGAGACTGCCCTATTTATGACAGGCCATCTTTGTAGCCCCTTTGCCCCGGGACACAAAGAAACAGCCATTTCCCTGAATCATACAGACCCCTTTTCTTTTACCGCTCCACTGTAAACAGGCCCAGAATCCACCAGCACTTGAATCGTCAGCCCTAGTATGAGACAGCGTAGCTGGAAAGACTTGTAGTGTTTTCTTTCCACGCTGAACATCCCATATGCAGAAACAGGAAGACTTCGTCCTCTAGGATCCCCCCATACACCCTGTTTCCCACACAGAGATGCATGCCTCCCTTTCCATCTGTGCATGAAGACAATGTTGAGGATGGAAAAGTACACACGACATAAAAAGCAATAACAATGGCCAGGGAAGCTCATCCAAGATCCCATCCACCCAGCTTGCCTTCGATCCCAGCCTTCCCCTGCTGCAGATACATCCTCCGCACCGTTCCCCAAGGGCAGAATTTCCTTTTCTTATTTGCTTTCTGTCCCATGGACACCTATTTTGCCAACCAAAATGATCCTTAGTGGGAACGCAAACGCATTTGAACCCCAAGCGCAACAAGAATGGTGTTGACGGGGAGGAGGGTAGACAGACTTCCGTGCCACCCTGCAGTGTCCCTGGGAAACACAGATAGCCTCAGATCCATTTCAAATGTCACACTGAGGAAGATGTGTACAGTCAGGGCTGACTCATGAAGGCCATTTGACCCAATCCCTTTTAGAGAGATTTGGCCTTTCCTCTTTCCCCACTGCCTTGCAGGAAGTGCCAGGTCTTGGATCAGATGGGGTGAGAAAGCCTTCATCCCAATTTGCAGTTAGCCAACAAGAGATGGGAATGTCAAGGACAGAGGAGGCTCTAGTAAGAATAATCTCAGGACTGGGGTGTGCCTTGCATGTGTGTGTGTGTGTGTGTGTGTGTGTGTGTGTGTGTGTGTGTGTGTTGGGAATTGAACCGAGGGCCTCCTGAGTGCTAGGGAAGTACTCTTTCACTTTTTGTTTGTTTGTCTGTTTTTAAGACAGAGTCTCACTATATAGCTTTGTGTATCCTGGAACTCACGTATAGTAGACCAGGCTGATCTTGAACTCACAGAGCTCTGACCGCCTCTGGCTCCCAAATGCTGGGATTAAAGGTGTGTTCCACTCTACCTGGAAAAGGCAAGCACTCACTCTCACCAATTGAATTATACCCAAATTCTGTGGGCTGCATGCACTGTTGGCAGGACTTTGCTAATAGGGCCTTGGTAGGTAGTTCCGAAGGGCAGGTTGGGTTTAAATATGTTTTGTATAGATTTTCAAGTTGGGTTTGGAGATGAGTTTCATGGTTTTGGAACCAAACCTTGAAGCTCTCCCTTAGTCTGGAAGTTCTATACTTATCAAAAAGCAGTTACAAAAGTTAAGTGGAAATAAAATAAGAAGAAGTCTGTGTACAGTCAGGTGCCCAACCCATAACTTGTAGTGATGTGATAAATAATTTATAAAAGTGACAGGACTAAAGTATATGCTACCTTAAAAGGAAAAAGGAAGTTCTGTTTTGCTGGTTAAGAGCACTGGATGCCCTTCCAGGGGACTCCAGTACAATTTCTAGCATCTATTTAACTGATAGTTCTTAATTGTTTGTGAGTTCAGCTCCAGGGGCCCTGGCATCATTTTCTGGCCTCCACAAGTATCATACCATCTCATGGTACACAGACATACATGTAGGCAAGACATCCATATACATAAAATAAAGATTAAAAAATGAACAGAAGAGAAAGGATGTGTTCTGTCCTTCAGCTGCGCTGCCATTATTTTTGCACAGTGAAGAAAATGTGGCTCTCTTTAGTTCATTTATTTGTGCATTAACGAGGTTTATCTGGTGCCTGTCATGGAGTCTGCCCTAAGGAACTCAGACTCCTCAGGGTAGGGGAGCCAAGCACGTCCATAAAGCACTCTGTCATCAGGCAGGCTGCCATGAGGGCCTTTATTAAGACTGTGTAACATAACAGGAGGGAAAAAAATGACTTCAGCCCTATGGAAAGACAAATGCCGAATTGGAGCTTGGTGAGAAAAAAAATAATTAAAAATTAGGTAATTACTAGGGAAAGAATATAAAAGCAGCTTTCATTTTTGGAAGTCAAATTCCTAGGATTCCATGGGAATCCTCCAGCTGTCTGGAGTCTCTTTTTCCTGGAGGCCAGTGCTTGTCTCAGTTGTGGTGGGTGGATGAGGGTTGTTGGCTGAGGAAGGACATGGTCATATAACCCAATAGCAGTACAGAGGAAGCATGGCCAGGAGAAGGGTAGAGAGAGTGTCATGGGAGGAACTGACACCAGCATACAGACTAGGATCCTGACAGTGTGGGCAGGGTAGGGCCCATGCAAGAACACCAGCATACAGACTAGGATCCTGACAGTGTGGGCAGGGTAGGACCCATGCAAGATAATATAGGTAGAGACTCCTAGGTGACTGTGATGTTTCAGGCAGGAAATCAGAGTGGTAGCTGAACCATTATTGGTCTTTTCTTCCCAGTAATGGACTATCTTAGATATCCCTCATCCCTACTCCAAGACATGTAAACTAGCTTCAGCCAGCCAAATCTACAACATGGTCTTAGGCAGCATCGTGTACGATCTTGTCATCACAGAGACTGTCTCATTTACAAGAGTGTCACCCAGTCTCAAGTGAGTTGTTCAGCTCTATACACTTCAGGTATTAGCTCAGCACTAAGGAGGCAGGAGAATTCCCACAAGTTAGAGACCAGTTTGGAAGCCAGAACACATCCCAACCTTTCCAAAGATTGTGAATTGGCCAGGTGTGATGGCTCACACTGGGGAGTGTCAAAGGACCACAAGCCATATTCCTGGTATGACAGTCCCCAACAACACATGACACACTTTGGGTCTGTCCATGTAGCAAGAAGGGAGGAGGACGGTACACTGGGACAGTCAGAGTTGTGGTACTGCGTTCTCTGCTTCTGGGTTTGCTCCACCTCTCAACTAGGTTGAGGAACGTGCTCTCCTCTGAAGAATGCCAACCGCAGCATTTTGGAGAAACAGGAGGGAGAATCCCATTATTGTTTCAGCGAGATAAAGTTGCGGCAGCCCGTACTTTCAAAATTGTCTAAATGCTTGTGTTTATTTTGTTTTTTTGTGGTGGTGCTGAGGACAGATCCCAGGGCTTTGAAGATGATAGGCGAGTGCTGTACCGGTGAGGTCCGTTCTGAGTCTGAGACCAGAAATGGTCTTAGTCCTTGGGCAAGAAATGAGTCAAAGTATGAGCTAGCTACAGGAGCCCATGGTGGGCGGAAGCATCCAGAGCTCGGCGCTATACTCATTCTCAGCTGCTGTTCACTAGTTTCTCAGATACCCACACATCAGCCACCGCTGGTGGTTTTCTGAAAAGACCTTGAGGGTAGGTAGTTCTCAGTCTTCCTAATGCTGGGACCCTTTAACCATAAAATTACTTTTGTTGCTATTTCATAACTGTAATGTTGCTACTGTTATGAACTGTAGTGTAAGTACCTCATATGCAGCCCCTGTGAGAGGGTCTTTCCACCCCCCAAGGGGGTCACAACCCACAGGTTGAGAACAGCTGTCCTAGGCTAAGGGATGGGCTTTCTAATACAGAGGCTGGGTAACCATTGGTGATCCAACATAGAAATTTCATAAAGTGTTTCATTGTGTTTCCAAGTATTTTAGAAGACGGGTATTAAAAATAACAGAAGTCCCTCTAAGCTGACAGTGGGTGACACTGATAAACTTGACAAATAGATAGAGTTATGTATGTCACGCAGTAACTCCACCTAACCCACCTCCACAGCGGCTGCAGACAGCACCCAGAGGCAGGGAGAACTGTGGGTCTTGTTCACTAAGAATACCCATTGATCTGAGATATTTTATTCCTTGCCTTAGGGAAAAGACACAGCACCCCACCCTCACCTCCACCTCCCATCTCGGATAAAAGAGTCACTTTTAGTTTGAGTTCCTTCACTTGCTCTTCAGGTGGCAGCAGGCAGGGGACAAGAACTGGGTGGGCCTGTGCTGAGGTAAGAAGAGAGATGGAGTGGCCAGTGGAGTCCACGCTTCCCTAATGTGACGACAATCCACTGGACGAGGTCGTCAGCAGGATGAAACAAGAGGGACTCTGCTGGATAGGGTCCCAGGGCAGTCAAGGAGACAGAAAGTCTGAATTCACCCGCCTGTCAGGCAACTCCTTTAAAGAGGCCTCGCTTGGTGGATTAGATTCCATTCTTGGCTCTTCAGCTACTTTTCACTATTAGGAGGAAATTTGTCAGTCATAAACAAAATTAACCAGAGATTCATTAAAGGATCAAGGAGGGATGGACAAAAGTACCCACTATGTGACTCTGATCATTTTCTTTCCTGAGCCAGCTTAATTCTGGATAGGCAAACCTGGGCTGAGAAAATCCAAGTGTCTCTGGTGATTCTGGAGGATGTGTTCTTCATATTCTCCCTACTTGAGGAAGCGAGGACTAGACAAAAATGACAATTTCTGAGGACTAAAGTATTTAGCCATATGCTGCTTGGTGAACTACCCTGCAAATGTCTCATTTCTTGACCCTGAGGTGGAGCGGCATGTGACCGAGTGTCTGGATCGGGTTGGTAACAGCTACTCTGCTTCATAGAAGGCATTTTTACTTACATAATTCAGTTGAACCCTCATGCCTCTAGGTATAACTGATATCATTACCCCTCTTCACATATGAGAAAACTGAGGCAGAGATCAAAGCCCTTGGAATAATTCTAAGTCAACTTCTAATTAATAATAATAATAATAATAATAATAATAATAATAATAATAAATAAATAACCAATAAAACAAATCCTTTCTTCCATACATGAAAGCCAAGTGGGAAGTTACAGTAGCTAGAACTCCAGAAAAGCAGCCGTGAGCTTGAATGTTGGGAGAGAGGAATCAAAGGCTCTCCCCAGAGGCAGCAGGAAAATGATGATGGTTTTGCCATTCACAGTTAAATTGGGAACATTCTCTGCCTGCCTGGAGGAAAGCAGCCAGTGGGGAAGAGAGGTTTTTTTTTTGGAGAGTAGAAACCAGTGTCTACAAAGAGCCAAGAATCCAGACATGCAGTAGATCACGTTTGGTTTTGAGCAGTTAATGAGAAAGAGAGAGGAGACAAAAGACACCCGAAATGTCAGAATAATGATAGTATCGGTGTTCTAATAAATACCTGGTGTAGCTTGAAAGTGGCTTGAACACAGACAAAGCATCAATTAAATCAGGTGGAGAGAGAGGGGGAAGCAAGCAATTGCAGGATTCGGGCAGCATCTTCTCTAAGGTTGGTGCATACACACTCCCTGCCTAGAGGGCGAAGAACATGCCCCTCCGCCAAGTCCTTTCCTTTTGATGTTTCTCTGAACTGGCTCTGCGTCTAACTGTCATAGGTATGACACAGAGGTTATGCACGACGACTCCCCCACGTGTGCCCCCTGACACTTCCTTTAGCTTCTAGGTTTTACGATTGGTGGTCTCTGTTGAAATTATGGCTGAGAACTTTTGTTTATCCACGCACATTGTTAATTTATATTAGTTCCTAGTCTTCCGAAGGGTGGTTTATGCATCTGTTTGTCTTCGGGGATGGGTCCTCAGTGACTGAAGTTGCATAAACACCAGCAAAAAGCACATCTGGTGCTAGCTCAAGCTTTACACTTCTGTAGCCCCAGAGCTGTCATGTTGAGCTGCAGGAAATCTAACATTGCTCTAGACCCATAACAGAGTTCTGACCAAGAGGCACGCAGGGCCAAAGGCTCAGGTGTTACAAATATTAGTCTGGAATGTTAAATCAGTAAGTGATCGAGCTGTTACCCAGTAATTAGGTTGGCATACTACTGGATGCCAAAGAGCATTGTAATAACAGAAGTTGTCTCTCTCCTATATTACATCTCATCCGGGATCAAATTAGTAGCCAGTTTGCTCTATGGCCACTGAGTAAATGTGCTGAGTAAACAGTTTGCTGGAGCATGGATGCTTTCCTCATGCAAACGGAGATTGTGTGTGCATGGTGCTGTAGAGTTCTGGAGGTGACAAAATCCTTTTCAATCAATCCTAGTTTTTGGCCTGTCAATCACAAACAAAACATTAGCAGATGCTATGAAGAATACCAGGCTCTTCTTAATATAATGAATATTATATTCTTTAATTATACTCATTATATTTATATAATATTCATTATATTAAAGAGATGAATCTATAAACACGTGGGAGAAAACAAGTACTTGTCTATACACAGGCGAGTAGGTACTTAGGTATGTATATCAATCAGGTGTTAGCACATTTTGATGTAATTTTGAAGTTTAAAAATTATCACTCTTTCTCTTTTCAATAGAGAGCCATGAAATGAGAAGGTGGATGTGTCTCACTGACCATGACAGTAACCTTTCTGTCTCCCCTGTCTTTTGTTTTCAGAATTCTCTACTTAGAAGTCACCAAAAAGCCAAGATGTTGGTGCTACTGGCTGGTCTCTTTGTGGTCCACATTGCCACTGCCATTATGCTGTTCGTCTCCACCATTGCCAACGTGAGTCCTGTCCCCTGTTCACTCATCCCAGGGAGGAATCTTCGGAATATTTTGGCAACACGTTAAGAAAAATGGGAGGTGGGAGTGTTTTAACAGCTCAGTGGACTTCTCGATTAGCCGTGAAGGGGCAAAAACCAAATACATACTCATAGATCAAGGGATGAAATAACCAAAGTATAAAAGGCGCGTGTCCACAAGTGATTCTTCCAGGGGGGTGTTGGGAGGTAGAAAGTACTAGGCATCTTCAGTTTCTAGAAGGATCCTCTCTATGGGAGGTGGGGATTGAGGTGCATTTGGAGGATGGGGGTGTCTCCTCTTGAGAAGTCAAAGAAAGTGGAAGTGCAGTCAGTCCACGCAGGAGGGCTGGTAAGGACACTCTCTGGGGCAGACTCTCCCTGGGCACGGGTTCAGGATATCTGTTCATGTGCTAGACCGCAGAGATTCTTGATTAGAGGGTAGATAGACATCAGAGAATAAGAACACAGCTTTGGTTATGAGGTTGACAAATTGAAGTTTTATGTGGAAATTGGTGTGTGAAACGGAATTTGGTAGGACTAATTTGGTGCTCCGTGAATCAAAATAACATAAATAAAACGATCTACAGAGATGACGAATCTTTGCTCTCCGAACCCCGGGCTACTCTGACCCCTAGTGGTCATTTTTAGCGTCCAATTTGTTTGTATTGTCTTAGACAAAATGAACAAGCTTCTTGGACTTATAAGTTAAGGCAGTTTGGCCCATTGTGATGGCAGGATTTGTGTGAAGAAGGCAGAGGCAAGAAGATCATGAGTCGGCCGGGCAGTGGTGGCACACGCCTTTAATCCAGCACTTGGGAGGCAGAGGCAGGCGGATTTCTGAGTTCGAGGCCAGCCTGGTCTACAGAGTGAGTTCCAGGACAGCCAGGGCTACACAGAGAAACCCTGTTTTGAAAAACCAAAAAATAAAATAAAATAAAATAAAATAAAATAAAATAAAATAAAATAAAATAAAATAAAATAAAATAAAATAAAATAAAATAAGATCACGAGTTTGAGGCCAGCCTACATATTTTGCCAGGTGTGTTGTACTACTTGGGAGCCAGTGAGTTTGAGGCCAGCTTGTTCTATGTAATGAGTTTCAGTATAGCCAGAAAACTACATAGAGAAACCCTGTCCCAAACAAACAAACAAACAAACAACCCCAAAAAACCCAGACATCAAAAAAACCCAAACCAACCAAAACAACAACAATAACATAAAGTTAAGATGGCCAACTATTAGACACACAAATGATGGCTCCAGAATGGGCTACAGTCCTTGCTGTGGTTAAAGGGTGAATAAGTTTTTTTTTTGTTTGTTTGTTTTGTTTTTGTTTGTTTGTTTTTTTTTCTTTCGAGATAGGGTTTCTTTGTATAGCCCTGGCTGTCACGGAACTCACTTTGTAGATCAGACTGGGCTAGATCTTAAGAGATCTGCCTGCCCCTGCCTCTCAGGTACTGGTATTAAAGGCGTGTTCTACAGCTGTTTGGCAAGGGTGAATACATTTTAAAGTCCAGACAGAAGGGCTTTGTGAACATCAGGGTGTAAATACAAGCTAGGCTAGTTTAAGCATTATGAGATAGGACACATCCCCTGCCCATCCTGCCTCCCGTAGGCATGTAATTTGCCCATTCTGTGATCAGACTCCTATGCCTCACAGGATAATGATGTGGCAAACTTCAAGCTGTGTTTAGGGCTGTTCATGTGCTTTATATCCACCCAGTATCAGCCCTGACGTGGGGCTGAGAGATCAGGCTATTATACATGCTTGGGTTTCCTGTTTTGGTATGTTTTGTGCATGTCTAGACAGGACTCTGCATTATTTTCTATTCCAGAGGGAAATTGTTTTTCTTGGTCCAGGCAAGAAGGGATGCTTAGTGCCATGGTGAGCCTGAGGATACACATTTTCGCTACTCTTGTGCTTTTAGCCACCCCTGCCTTGAAGCCCTTGATGTAGCACTTTGATGTGGAATGACTTTGCATGTTCTGACAGTCTGCATCTGCTCCTTCTGTAGAGACAAAAGTTGCCTGTAGGCCCCAGGTTAATTCTTGTCTCCCCAGTAGCCCTCTGTTTCTTCGTTGTCTCCATCTGGACAATTTTCCTTATGTTTTGTTCTTTTAAAGATCTATTGTTAAAAGCATGTGTACGTGTGTGGATATACACACACGAGTGCCTGAGAAGAAGATGCTGGATTCCCTGAAGCAGGAGTTACAGGTGGTTGGTTGTGAGCCTCCTAGCACGGGTGCTGGGATCTTAACTCCAGTCCTCTTGCAAGAGCTGTAAGTGCTCTTAATTGCCAAGCCATCTCTCCAGACATCTTTGTTTTTGTTTTTTGAGACAGAGTCTCACGTAGCCCATGTTGGTCTTAAACTTACTGTCTGAGTGGAAGCTTTAATTCCTGAGCCTCCTGAGTTATTTCCAGGGGGCTAGAATCACAGAGAGGTGCTACCAGGCAAGACTGAATTTGTTTTGCCTTATTAGCTAGGTGCATAGATGTGAGCCTTTTAAAGTGTATTGTGCATATTCAATGTACACTGCCTCATCCTTAGAACTTCAGAATTTTAAACCACTATGGTGGAATTTTTTCAGTTGTGTGTGTGTGTGTGTGTGTGTGTGTGTGTGTGTGTGTGTTCCATGAATAGTGAAGTCAAAAGAAGAAAGGTGACATCTCTTTTGGGTCTTTGTGTACTTGAGATCTAATTTGTACATAGACAAGAGGTTTATCAGTGTTTACAGCTGCATAGGGTGTCTTGATTGAGATTTGGTCCTGACACATGATGACATCCTCTTCTGAAAGCGGAAGGTTAATTCTTAATTGACTCCATCTTCTTCTGGTTTCAGGTCTGGATGGTTGCAGATCATGGAGATGCATCAATAGGGCTTTGGAGGAACTGCACTGGTGGCAACTGTGATGGCTCTCTGGACTATGGCAATGAAGGTATGTGTGCAGACATCTATCAATGCCTAGGCCATTGTGGTTGTGGTCAGGAAGGTGTCCAGACTCTCCAGTTGTCTAATGCTCCTGGTCTTGCCCTGTCTTCACAGATGCTATCAAGGCAGTGCAAGCTTTCATGATCCTTTCCATCATCTTCTCTGTAATCTCCCTGGTGGTCTTCGTGTTCCAGCTCTTCACCATGGAGAAGGGAAACCGTTTCTTCCTCTCAGGGTCTACCATGCTGGTGTGCTGTGAGTATCCAGAGTGGCAGAGTTTATTTTACATGAGAGCATCTTTTATTCCCATTGATCCAGACTGAACACAGGGCCTTGAGATGCTAAACAAATACCCTAATTCTGAGCTACATACACAGCCCTGCAAAAAAACTTTACTAGTCTTTACATCCTCACTTCAGTTACTGCCTCAGATTAGCACATGACTATGCAAAGCTGCCTTGGGCTGCTCTCTTTTCTAGTTGTCTGTTGATGGTCTGCTATTGCTGCTTGGATCAGCAACTCCCATATGCTTGGGCACCATCAGGAGCTCCTGTATACGGAAGGCGGGAATCCCCAGAAAGATGCAGCTATTGCTATGATGTGCACAATTACTGCAGTGCACCATCTTCTCCATTCTTTGCGGAAACACCCAGTTTGATAAAAGGCCAGGCTGCTCTCATAAAACCATACCTAGATATATGGAGGCCCAGATGGGACAGGCAGGTAGAAAGCAAGATGCTCCATGATTTATTCTTCATTACACACAAACCGGTACAGACACAATGAGAGTTCCAGATATCTCTCATTCACCAACATACCATCAAGAACAAATCTGGGCAAATCAACAGAGGGACCATTTAGGGACACACAAATAGAGTCCACTTTCCCATTGCTGTCTAAGAAAATGATACCATAAAAAACCAAAACAGAACACTTGAATGCCAACCCTGACAGCTCCCCCTTTCTTGCAGGGCTGTGTATCCTGGTTGGAGTGTCTATCTATACTCATCATTATGCCCACAGCGAAGGGAACTTCTTCACCAGCAGTCACCAAGGCTACTGTTTCATCCTGACTTGGATTTGTTTCTGCTTCAGCTTCATCATCGGCATACTCTATATGGTCCTGAGGAAGAAATAAGCTGAATAAAGCTTATGGGCATCTGGGGGTGGGGGTGGGGTGGGGAGGAGGAAGCGACTTAATCTGGGAGGGAAGCAGAAGCCATTCTGTCGGACTAAGAGATGGGAGGGGGGAGGGGAGGGGGAAGAAAGAATGGGAGAGGCCCAAACCCAAACCATATCTGGGGGCTGGGATTCTCTACTGCCAAGCACCCATCCTTGGAAGAAAGTTGTTGGCTACTATACTAATGCTTCCTTGAGGCCACCAGAGAGTCCTCCTCTAGCCACCAAATATGGCCCAGTCTATCCTCAATTACACACACTTGGGGCCTCACCAGCTGTCATCCCACCAGCACTAGTCTTAGGGTGACAGCTGAGTCACACACTAAGGTCTTCCAAATTCATATCATCAGGTTCTGATAGTAGTGCAAGTCCTAGGAAGAGCAGATACTGCTTCTGTGCTGAGGCTAAGCCTGGAAGCCACCTTGTTCTTGTGACCTAAAGCCAAACATCAAATCCAGATCCCAAGTGCCTCTAGTGGAACCTTTGGCCAGGAAGCCAATGTCCGTATTGGGTGACCCTTCTGGCAAAAGTGTAGAAAGAGAGAGGTTTATAAGGTCAAGCTGATGGAATTGGTTTAACCAAGAAATAGAAGTTTTTACCCCAGAGGATCTGGGAGACAGGTGGGGATAGGCTCAGCTCCTCAGTCACTCTTCACTGAGCTGTCCCCCATGGAGGTCTCCTGTTGTGGCCTCTGCTAGACTCACACTTAAAGCCAAGGCAGCTTTTCTGGAGTTTTTCTAGATTCTCTAGAGCCAAAGATGAAAATGTCCCACAAACTGTAGGGTCAAAGCATATGTCCACCACAGTGCTATAGTAAGATTGTGAGTTTTTAGAATTCCCCCAGTGCACCCAATGTATCTTGTAAATGTAACGGGAAAGATGTATATGTCCTTTTGCCATACAATTCTGTTAAGCTTCCTCTGAATTAGGAACACTTGAGGAAGTCTAATGATGACTGACATAACACTGGGGACTAGAACATAACACCTAAATGCAGTGGTCACTGTAGCTTTGGCTTGGGCTGGAGTGGTCTCCTCTCAACAGCTTTCAACATACCATTTTCCAGCTAAAGATGGCAATTTTGTAAGCCAATTAAAATATATACCAACCTAAAGTAAAGAATCAGTCCTGGGGATGCGGGGGAAGGTGCTATCTGGTTATGGAGTATTAAGTATACCATATTTCATTTATCTTAAGAACAGAGTGCCTGCTCTCAGGAAAAAAATGTAATTTTGTGAAATGAATAAAGTCCTTGTGATGGGCGGACAGTTTCCTTCTTAAAACAGGAGAAACTCTTAGGGTATCCAGTCAGATGGTAGCTAAATTGTTGGGGCTACAGGGGTTTTCCTATATAAGACTTAGAGGTAGTATATCTCAGATTTCTGCCTTAAAGGGCTTTCTTTTGAGAAATAGTTTTTTTTTTTTTTTAAATTACTCTTAGAAGACCATCCCCAGGAAGAGTCTGAGATATCTTTTCTATATTTCTTTTCCTAGGAATATTCTTATCCATTTCTTATATACATTTCTTTTGGGGGGGTTGTAATGCTATAGTTGCTGGTATTTATGTAAAGGGACCATTACTAAGTATATTTCTCTAGTGTATTATGTTTAAGGGAATGCTCAAGGTAGGTTACTAAATTGCTGGGCTGATGGTAGTGATACTGGCCAGAAAAGCTATAATAAATTCTTAAATTGTAATTTGATTACCATACATTAGTTCTAGGCTGCCTTATGTTCATAAGAATATCAACAGACATCGATAGCCAGAAAAAGATAGTCACATTTTGTTAAAAAGTTAAATTATGACTGGAGTGAACCGTGCATTCCCTTGTCTTTTACTGTTTTTTTTTTTTTCTGTGACATTTATGTCTCATGTAATTTGCATTGCATTGGTGGGTTACTCTAGTACTGTATTTGGCTTCTTCATTAATAGGATATTTCATATGCTATAATTGTAAATATTTTGATACAAATGTTTATAACTCTAGGGATATAAAAACAAATTCTGATTCTCTACATTGTGTGACTGTTTTCTTTTTAAAAAATTATGAGATAATATAGAGAATGGTGACATTTATTCCTCCTCATTAATTTACTTACTGGTTTGATTTGGTGACATTTATTTGAGACATTAAGCTACTTTCTGGTATAACCTTAAGGATTTCTCTAATAATTATCTCAGGCAGATGAATGTTATTAAATGTAGCTTCGCCTTGCTTTGATTAGACCTCTTAGGCAAAAATGGAATTCCATAAGCTAATAGATTGGAAAGAGATTGTTATCATCTTAAATAAGAATGGCTTATGACATTAAGAAATGAGGCACTTATAAAGTTTGGTTGAAGTAGCCAGCTCCTTTAATGTGTCTTCTCAGTACACAGTGATGCAAAATGGGCTAGGATTGACTGACTTCTGCAGAAGCCTCCAGTGTTAACTGGGGCATCTCTGCACAGGCTCAATGAAGGCAAGATTAAGTCCTTTCTGTGAGCTGTCAGAGCTGTCGTTGATGATGGAGAGCAAGTGGACATTACGTATCTCATCATCATATCAACACTAGTATGACAAATATAGTTTTTTTTTGATAGTCTTTTGGTCTTGCATTAAAAAAACAAACTATACAGAAAAACACACCAAAAATATACTACAAGGGGCTGAAGAGATGGCTCAGTGGTTAAAAGCACTGGCTGTTCCTTGCAGAGGACTCGGGTTCAGTTCTCAAGACCCATGTGAAGGTTTGAAATCATCTGTAATTTGACTTCCAGGGGACCGAATGCTTTCTTCTGCCAAAATACTCACACTATAAAATAGATGAGTATTAAGAAATATATCATCAAACCTGAAAATGACCGTGCAGCATAAAAGGCTAAGAGATGACTTGGCGATGGCCCCGTGGGTAAAGTGTTCACTGACCAGGCATAAGGACCTGAGCTTGGAGTCCCAGAACCCATATAAAAAAGGTGCAATAATGTGTGCCTATAACTCTGGTGATGGGGGCATAAAGACTGAGCTCACTGGTCAGCTAGCCTAGGCTCCAGGTTCAGCGAAAGGCCGTGTCTCAGAAAGTAGTGTGACGACCAATAGATCATCCTATATCAACCTCTGTTTTCCACATGTGCATAGATGGATGAGTGCACCAACACACATATTATACACACACACACACACACACACACACACATGAACCCACAATTTTAGTGTTTTCAAATTAGCAGATTGAATGGCATTGATTTTTGTGATGTCTTATCAGAGGCCTACATGATATCCTTGTTGTTTGTCTTTGTGAGACAAAATCTTACTGTGTAGCTCTGGCTACCTTCAAACTTATAATCCTCTAAACTCTGCCTCTTCTGAGTGGTAGAATTAGAGGTGTGGCCCATCACCTCTGGCTGCCCATAAGATGCCTTAGGCTGTTTCTAGGATATTAGTTCTCAACCGATATCCTACATATCAGATGTTTACATTATGATTCATAACAGTTGCAAAATTACAGTTATGAAGTAGCAACACAATAATTTTATGGCTGAGGGTCACCTCAACATGAGGAACTGTACTAAAGAGTCACAACATTAGGAAGGCTGAGAACCACAGTTCTAGGATATCTTCATCAAAGGTCTATTTCCCTCATTTAGATCTCCTGGAGATTTCCTATCATGATGCAACTCATTGGTTGACTCTTCTGACTGCCCATCCCTTCCCCAAAGGTCTTTAGTCACCAATGAACACCTGGACCCACTCAACATGTCTTCAACTGCAAAGATGTCATTTTCCATTTCAAGAGTCTAGATGGTAATCAGGGTGTATTTAAACAGGCTGCAGGAGGGCTATCAAGCAAGAAACGCATGCAGGATCCCATACAGCAATTCGCACCCCAGAGTGATTTCCTATAGTATTTCCTCTGAAGACCTGGTTTTCTTCAGTTGTTCAGCTGATCAGATGAGATTAACCCCACGCACCAAGGATGGCAATCTGTTTTGCTTAAACTTTATCCATTTAAAAGTCATTCTCATCCCACAATGTATTCCTAGAAATACCCAGGATAATGTTGGGTTACATAGGTGGACACCAGCCAAGTTGACACATAAAATTAGAAATCACTGGAGTATCTTCTTGTCAAGGCCAAGGTGTACTAGCTTTCTGTTTTAGAAATATTTTTTTTTTTGCTATACTACATTTCTTTTTTTTTTTTATTGGATATTTTACTTACATTTCAGATGCCATGCCCTTTCCCCATTCCTCCTCCCTAAAAAACCCCTATCCCATGCTCCCTTTCTTTTTTGCTTTTATACAATTTTTTTTTAACTGTTAATCAAAGGCTTTATAAGTTTGGTGATGCTCAATCAGAAGTGTAACCCAATACCCAACCTGGATATATAATCTATCTTTGACTGGTGGAGACACGTGAACATCTGTCTCCATTCCCCCCTCTCTTTCTCACTCTTCCTCTCACTTATCACCAAGTTTTTCATTTCCTTCTTCTCCTATCCTTACTCCTTCTCTTCCTCTCAGTACTTCTTCCCCCTTAGCTCCTCCTACATATCACCCTTCCTGTTTAAAAAAAAAAAAACTTTTCTCTCATAATACAATAAGAGCATAATTATTCCTATTTGTACCAGTGAGGTGCAAGATAGTCCTAATACCCAGTCCATCATTTTGTTGACTAACCAGAACCTCTATCATCTCTCCTAACTAAAATACTTAGTTTTGAACTTGGCGCTCCTCCCCACACTCCCCCACCCCCGCTTTAGAATGAATGTCAGCTAAAGATCTTTTCTTTACTCAGATCTTTTCTCTCAAAAAAAAAAAAATAGTCAGAATTGGCTATGAGACCATAGGTTTTCAACCCCGTCAGAAATCCAGACTGACTTAGTTAACTGAAATTATGGGAAGCATTAAGCATAGCTTCTAAAACTTAGCCAATTTACAGGGACCACTTAACACCTGGACAGCCCCTATACTACCAAACGTAGCATCAAATCTTCAGCCTTCTGGCCCAGACTCATCTGACAGACCTTAGTGGTGCAGAATTATTAAGGGCTGATTACTCTGTCTAGGCAGATATAATCAGTCGACTAATCTGCAAGTGTGTCCTTTTCTGGACAGTAATTTGTCTGTAGTCGGAAAGAGGCAATTTTTGCCTAGTGGCTGTCTCACCACAACTGGAGTAACTCCAAAGATGCTCAGTTTCTTCTTTGAATCCAAGACAGGAAGCTGTCAGGAGCAGACAGGTCTCTAATCAAAATGAACATTAACATAGAAATGTTTGTAACGTCAGTTCTATGGACTTCTGACGTTTTGAAAACCAACAATCTATGTAAGGTAACCTGGACTGTTGTCTGTTAACTCCTCTCAGCTATTTCTAAATAAAACATAGAGAACACCCTAACAATAAACTCCCGGCCATGAGTTTGCTATAGTTCCTTAACTCACAGGCTAACCATCTCAAATCAGTTAAAAAAGTTAAAGAAAGATTGGGTCTAAGCCTTGTATTCCTAACTGTGTTATACAGGCACAATACCCACGAGAGTATCAATATTCATCTCACTTTTATATCAATAAGAAGCTCGTATCAATGAAAGCCTTAAATTTGAAATCAAAGTAAATTTTGTACCGTTTAAGAAATTATAACTTCATCTTGATACTAATGATACAGATTTCTACCAGTAGGTTATGGCTATGCAATAAATCCTAGCTAATCCTCCCTGTTCCAACAAAACCACTACTTTTCCCTAGGAAGGCAGCCCAATATTAACCACCTTAGTCCCCAAGCCCAGGGAATAGGGGCAATGACTCTTCTTTAACTTCTTCAAGCTGATTACGGGCATCGAGATATTAGAAGAGGGGTGGGGGGAAGAGTAGATTGATAAGCCTCTGACGCTGTGTCTTCACTGCATTCAGATAAAATTCCAGGACATCGGAGGTTTGAGCAGGTGTGCTCAGTTTGCTTGATGAGTAGATGCACCAAGGCTGTGTATTCTGCAAAATACAATTCTCAGAACAAGTTTTAGTATCAAGATAATTTTTTTTTTCTAGAGGGCTGACATTTGTTTTAAAGATGTTGGTTCAAACAACTCCCCCCGCCTTTTAAAAGTTGGTTATAATATTTACATTTCAAATTTTATCCCCTTATCCCATTCCCCCCACCACCCAGGAACCCCTTATCCCATCCCCCTTCCTTGTGCTTTTATGAGGGTGTGATTATCCAGTTTCTATGATGCTGTTTCCATTAACATAAACTGCCTCCTAACTTTCTAAATCCTTCCATTTGTGTTATTAAATCTCCTATTTTTCTTTTCTTTCTTTCTTTCTTTTTTTCTTTTTTTCCTTTTCCTTATTTTTTCCATCTTTTTAAAAAATTGGGTATTAAATTTACAATTCAGGTTTTATCCCGTTACCCCCTTTCCTCCCACTGCCCAGAAACCTCCTATCCCATCCCTCCTCCTCGTGCTCCTATGAGGCTGTGCCTGTACCTTCCCCCCGCCCCCATTACCCCCACCCCACCTTCACATTCCCCCCCACTCTGTGTTCGTTTTCATGGGACCAAGAATTTTCTATCCCACCTATGCCCGACAAGGCCATCCTCCCCTACATATACAGCTGGAGTCATGGGTCCCTACCTATGTGCTCCCAGGCTGGTGGTTTAGACCCTGGGGAGCTCTGGTTGGTTGGTATTGTTGCTTTCCTCCTGGGGTCACAAACCCTTTCTGCTCCTCCAGTCTTCTCTCTAAGTTCTCCATTGGGAAACCCTTGATCATATCAGTGGTTAATTGTGAGCATTGTCCTCTGAATGTGTCGGTTTTTGGCTGACCTCTAAGGAGACAGCTATATCATGTTCTTGTCAGCCTGCACTTCCAGCCATCCACATCAGTGTCTAGCTTAGGTGATTGTACATGGGATGGATACCCAGGTGGAATGGTCTCCTGATGGCCCCTCCTTCAGTTTCTGTTCCATGTTTTGTTTCGATATTTGCTCCCTTGAGTGTTTTTGTTACTCGTTCTAAGTAGAACTGAGGCATCCTCTCTTGGTCTTCCTTCTTCATGAGCTTCATGTGGTCTGTGGGTTGGGTCTTCGCTATTCCATGCTTTTGGGCTACCGTCCACTTAACAGTGAGTAAATACCATGTGTGTTCTTTTGTGATTGGGTTAACTCGATCAGGATGATAATTTCTAGATCCATCCATTTACCTAAAAATTTCTTGAATTCATTATTTTTAATAGCTGAGTAATACTCCATTGTGGAAATGTACCACATTTTTTGTATCCATTCCTCTGTTGAGGGACATCTTGGTTCTTTCCAGCTTCTGGCTATTATAAATAAGGCTGCTATGAACATAGTGGAGGATATTTCTTTGTTACATTTTGGAGCATCTTCTGGGTATATGCCCAGGAGTGGTATAGCTGGGTCCTCAAGTAATGCTATGTCCAGTTTTCTGAGGAACCGTCAGACTGATTTCCAGAGTACCAACTTGCAATCCCACCAACAATGGAGGAGTGTTCTTCTTTCTCCACATCCTCGCCAGCATCTGCTATCACCTGAGTTTTTGATCTTAGCCATTCTGACTGGTGTGAGGTGGTATCTCAGGGTTGTTTTGATTTGCATTTCCCTGATGACTAAGGATATTGAGCATTTCTTAAGGTGCTTCTCAACCATTTGAGTTTCCTCTGTTGAGATTTCTTTGTTTAGCTCTGTACCCCATTTTTTAATAGGGTTATTTGGTTGTCTGGAGTATAATTTCTTGAGTTCTTTGTATATCTTGGATATTAGCCCTCTATCGGATGTAGAATTGGTTAAGATCTTTTCCCAATCTGTTGGTTGCCATTTTGTCTTATTGACAATGTCCTTTGCCTTACAGAAGCTTTGCAACTTTATGAGGTCCCGTTTGTCAATTCTTGATCTTAGAGCATAAGTCATTGGTGTTCTGTTCAGAAACTTTTCCCCTGTGCCTAGGTATTCGAGGGTCTTCCCCACCTTCTCTTCTATTAGTTCCAGTGTATCTGGTTTTAAGTGAAGGTCTTTTATCCACTTGGATTTGAGCTTTGTACAAGGAGATATGAATGGATTGATTTGCATCCTTCTACATCTTGACTTCCAGTTGAACCAGCACCATTTACTGAAAATGCTGTCCTTTTTCCACTGGATGGTTTTAGCTTCTTTGTCAAAGATCAAGTGACCATAGATATGTGGGCTCATTTCTGGATCTTCAATTCTATTTCATTGATCTTCCTGCCTGTATCTGTACCAATACCATGCAGTTTTTATTACTATTGCCCTGTAGTACAGTTTGAGGCCAGGGACTGTGATTCTACCAGAAGTTCTTTTGTTGTTGAGAAAAGTTCTCGCTATCCTGGGTTTTTTGTTGTTCCAAATAAATTTGCAAATTGCTCTTTCTATCTCTATGAAGAATTGATTTGGAATTTTGATGGGGATTGCATTGAATCTGTACGTTGTTTTTGGCAAGATGGCCATTTTTACTAAATTAATTCTGCCAATCCAGGAGCATGGGAGATCTTTCCATCTTCTGAGATTTTCTTCTATTTCTTTCTTCAGAGACTTGAAGTTCTTGTCATATAGATCTTTCACTTGCTTGGTTAGGTTCACTCCAAGATATTTTATATTGTTTGTAACTATTTTTAAGGGTGTCATTTCCCTAATTTCTCTCTCAGCCTGTTTATCCTTTGAGTATAGGAAGGCTACTGATTTGTTTGAGTTAATTTTATATCCAGCCACTTTACTGAAGTTGTTTATCAGGTTTAGGAGTTCTCTGGTAGAAATTTTAGGGTCACTTAAGTATACTATCATATCATCTGCAAATAGTGAAATTTTGACTTCTTCCTTTCCTATTTGTATCCCTTTGACTTCCTTTTGTTGTCTAATCGCTCTAGCTAGGACTTCCAGTACTATATTGAATAGGTAGGGTGAGTGTGGGTAGCCTTGTCTAGTCCCTGATTTTAGTGGGATTGCTTCAAGTTTCTCTCCATTTAGTTTGATGTTGGCTACTGGCTTGCTGTATATTGCTTTTACTATGTTTAGATATGGGCCTTGAATTCCTGCTCTTTCCAGGACTTTTAACATGAAAGGATGTCGAATTTTGTCAAATGCTTTCTCAGCATCTAGTGAGGTGATCATGTGTTTTTTTGTTTGAGTTTATTTATGTAGTTGATTACATTGATGGATTTCCGAATATTGAACCATCCCTACATTCCTGGGATTAAGCCTACTTGATCATGATGAATGATTGCTTTGATGTGTTGTTGGATTCGGTTTGCGAGAATTTTATTGAATATTTTTGCATCAATATTCATAAGAGAGATTGGTCTGTAGTTCTCTTTCTTCATTGGGTCTTTGTGCGGCTTAGGTATGAGCATAATTGTAGCTTCATAGAACGAATTGGGTATTGTTCCTTCTGTTTCTATTCTGTGGAATAGTTTGAAGAGAATTTGTATTAGGTCTTCCTGGAAGGTCTGATAGAATTCTGCACTAAAACCATCTGGCCCTGGACTTTTTTTGGTGGGGAGATTTTTAATGACTGCTTCTATTTCTTTGGGGGTTATGCAACTGTTTAGATGGTTTATCTGCTCCTCGGTTAGCTTTGGTACCTGGTATCTATCTAGGAAATTGTCAATTTCATCCAGATTTTCCAATTTTGTTGAGTACAGGCCTTTGTAGTAGGATCTGACGATTTTTTAAAATTTCCTCAGTTTCTGTTGTTATGTCTCCCTTTTCAGTTCTGATTTTATTAATTTGAGTACAGTGTCTGTGTCCTTTGGTTAGTCTGGCTATGGGTTTGTCTATCTTGTTGATTTTCCCAAAGAACCAACTCCTGGTTTTGTTGATATTTTGTATAGTTCTTTCTGTTTCAACTTGGTTGATTTCAGCCCTGAGTTTGATTATTTCCTGCCATCTACTCCTCTTGGGTATATTAGCTTCTTTTTGTTCTAACACTTTAAGGTGTGCTGTTAGGTTGTTAATGTATGCTCTTTCCATTTTCTTTTTGTGGGCGCTTAGAGGCATGATTTTTTCTCTTAGTACTGCTTTCATGGAGTCCCACAAGTTTTGATATGATGTGTCATAAATTCTAAAAAGTCTTTAATTTCTTTCTTTATTTCTTCTTTGACCAAGTTATCATTGAGTAGAGCATTGTTTAGCTTTAGGTGTATGTGGGCTTTTAATTGTTTTTGTCCATGTCAAAGACGAGTCTTATTCCATGGTGGTCTGATAGGGTACAAGGGATTATTTCAATCTTTTTGTATCTGTTGAGGCCTGTTTTGTGACCAATTATATGGTCTGTTTTGGAGAAGGTACCATGAGGTGCTGAGAAAAAGGTATATTCTTTTGTTTTAGGATGAAATGTTCTATAGATGTCAGTTAAGTCCAATTGGTTCATAACTTCTGTTAGTTTCATTGTGTCATGGTTTAGTTTCTGTTTCCATGATCTGTCCATAGCTGAGAGTGGGATGTTGAAGTCTCCCACTATTATTGTGTGAGGTGTAATGTATGCTTTAAGCTTTAGTAAAGTTTCTTTTATGTATGTGGGTGCCCTTGCATTTGGGGCATAGATGTTCAGAATTGCGAGTTCCTCTTGGTACATTTTTCCTTTGATGAATATGAAGTGTCCTTCTTTATCTTTTTTGATTACTTTTGGTTGAAAAACAATTTTATTTGATATTAGAATTGCTACTCCAGCTTGTTTCTTGGGACCATTTGCTTGGAAGATTGTTTTCCAGCTTTTTACTCTGAGGTAGTGTCTGTCTTTTTCACAAAGGTGCATTTCCTGTATGCAGCAAAATGTTGGGTCCTGTTTATGTATCCATTCTGATAGTCTATGTCTTTTTATTGGGGAATTGAGTCCATTGATATTGAGAGATATTAAAGAAAAATGAATATTGTTTCCTGTTATTTTTGTCATTGACGGTGGAGTTATGTTTGTATAGTTACCTTCTTTCAGGGATGTTGGAAGATTACTTTCTTGCTTTTTCTAGGTTTAGTTTCCCTCCTTGTGTTGGAGTTTTCCACCAATTATCCTTTGAAGTGCTGGATTTGTGTTAAGATATTGTGCAAATTTGATTTTATCATGGAATATTTTGGTTTCTCCATCAATATTGATTGAGAGTTTTGCTGGGTATAGTAGTCTGGGCTGGCATTTGTGTTCTCTTAGGGTCTGTACGATATCAGTCCAGGATCTTCTGGCTTTTATGGTCTCTGGTGAGAAGTCTGGTGTAATTGTTATAGGTCTGCCTTTATATGTTACTTTACCTTTTTCCCTTACTGCTTTTAGTATTTTTTCTTTGTTTTGAATATTTGTGAGAAGTATTTCTTTTCTGGTCTAAACTATTTGGAGTTCTGTAGGCTTCTTGTATATTTATGGACATCTCTTTCTTTAGGTTAGGGAAGTTTTCCTCTATAATTTTGTTGAGAATATTTACTGGTCCTTTAAGTTGAGAGTCTTCCCTCTCATCTATACCTATTATCCTTAGGTTTGGCCTTCTCATTGTGTCTTGGATTTCCTGTATGTTTTGGGTTAGTAGCTTTTTGTGTTTTGCATTTTCTTTGACTGTTGTGTCAATGTTTTCCATGGTCTCTTTTGCACATGAGATTCTCTCTTCTATCTCTTGTATTCTGTTGGTGATACTTGTGTCTATGACTCCTGATCTTTTTTTTTTTTTTTAGGTTTTCTATCTTCAGGGTAGTCTCCCTTTGTGATTTCTTTATTGTTTCTACTTCCGTTTTTAGATCTTGGATGGTTTTGTTTGATTCTTTCTCCTGTTTGGTTATTTTTCCTTGCAATTCCTTAAGGGATTTTTGTGTTTCCTCTTTAAGGGCTTCTATCTATCTACCAGTGTTCTCCTTAAATTCTTTGAGGGTGTTATTTATGTCCTTCTTAAAGTCTTCTATCATCGTCATGAGAAGTGATTTTAATTCTGAGTCCTGCTTTTCCTGTGTGATGGGGTATTCAGGGCTTGTTATGATGGGGGAACTGGGTTCTGATGATGCCATGTAACTTTGGATTCTGTTGCTTACGTTCCTGTGCTTCCTTTTTGCCATCTGGTTAACACTAGTGCTGCCTGTTCTTGCTGTCTCTGACTGGAGCCTGCCTTTCCAGTTATCTTGCTTGTGTCTGATCTCCTCGGGGTCCAGATGTCTCTGTGATCTTCTCCAGCTGCTCTGAGTACAGTGTTTCCTCTAGGATGCCTCAGGATAAGGTGCCTCCAAGGTAGCAGACCAGCTAGGTATCTGCTGATCTGGGTGCAGTGTCTCCTCTAGAATGTCTCTGGATCAGGTGCCCACTGCTCCGAGTGCTGTGTTTGCTCTAGGATGTCTCAGGATAAGGTGTCCCCTGCTCTGATTGCAGTGGTTTTTCTGGGATGTCTCGGGATATGTTGTCTGTTGCTCTGAGTTCAGTTGTTCCTCTGCCACTCTAGGTTCAGTGGTACCTCTGCTGCTCTGGATTCAGAGGACCCTCTATCACTCTGGGATCAGTGGACCATCTAGGTTGTCTCCGGAGGAGTCCGGGATCGACACAGGAGTGGGCTGGGGCATGGGTCTGCACCAGGCCTCGGATCCGGGAAAGAGGCGGAAGGGGAGAGCCACTCCGCAGGAGCAGGGGGTTGGTTTTCTGCTGGAATCTGAGCGCTCCCAGCACTCAGCTATGGGCTTAGGGCCCTGTGTGGGTCTTACCTACCTCTCTGGGATCAGTGGACCCTCTATGATGTCTCGGAAGTAGTCCGGGGTCGACTCAGGGGTGGACCGGGGTGTGGATCTGCACCAGGCCTCGGATCCGGAAAAGGGGCGGAAGGGCTTTTAGAAATAATTTAAAGAAAGCTTAAACACCAGATGTTTCCATGATTTCAGATGACATTTAGTTCTGTACAGAAGTGAGATAGCAAGACATGAGTGTTATCTTGCAAAATGAGATAACATTCTGAGAAAGGGCAGGAAGTTGTCAGATATCCACATATAAAGGTGATTAGTAAATATTTGAACAATTAAATGTCTTGGATAGAGTTGAATTGAATTAAAGTGATTAAGTAAATATGCAGATGACTTTGGTCCAAGGGAGGAGTGTGGAGAAAGATGAGTCCCAAAGATCTCCCTTGTCATTCAAGAACGAGGCCATAGGCACAGGGAAGCCATTCATTGGGGTGATAAAACTCAGGTTCCACATGGTTAATAGGTAACTCTGTCACTCTGCTTTGGACTTACTCCCAATTGTCCCTTTGTAAAAATCCCACTGGTTTTGGGCACAGAGGACAATTTCTCAGGGACATTGAAAGAAGGCCTGTGGGAGTTAAAATTGTGCTTGTGCAAGGCTCCATATTCCAGCAACACAGGAGGTAGTTTTCTGTGTCTGCTAAAGAACAGCCAGAAACATACCAATAGGCAGACTAAATGTCTCTCAGGAATGTTGCAGTGAATTTGAAATAGCCCCATTCTGGGGCACAGAGGGAATGTGGACAGTGGTAGGTAACAGGGTAGACGGAAGGAGGCATGTTGGAAACTTTTGTTTGTTAGTGGTTCGACTTGTTAGATCAGTTGGCAATTGAGAGAACACGCCTCACAGCACACAGCAAGTGGAGACATGGAGTCCATGGGAAGGTGTTCTACCTGGCATTATTTCTTTAACAACCATAGAGAGTCCCACATATGGGCCAGACATGTGACAGTTAAGACGTGTTTGTAAACTGCTAGGCATAGGTGCCATATACACCTGCTGGGGACATAGAAAAAGAATCAGATGCGTATCTTTTTCTCCCTCTAGCTTCCAATCTAGACTGAGGATAGACCTCCTCATACATAGAGTAAATGAGGCTAGAGATTTGGGGAAGGAGGCTGGAGGGTGTGGGGCACGGTTACCTCGAAGAAGGTAGAAGGACTTTTTGGACCTCAGTTCTTCTTCACGATCCTCTCCCTCCTCAGGATTAATGAGTTGTACATTTTGTGGCTTTGAGTCAGGACCTTCCTATGTAGCCCAGACTAGACTACAGCACGCAGCCAGTACTCTCTTGAGTATTGGGATCACACGTGTGTAGTGTTCTTCAGGATTCAACAGTCTTTTAGTGAATTGTACCTATGAGAACCTGCAATGTGACCTAACATTCAAGAATGATTGTCCAAGTGGCAGATGAGAGACATTACTGTAATAAGAACTAAAATTGATAAAGCAGACTGTGAGGAAATACGGACCATTGGATTCTTAATGACTTAATGGGTTGGTACTAGCCAGGAGTTGTGTGAATGCCTGTAGTCCCAACACTTGGTGAGCAGAGGCAGAGGAGAGGCAGGAACCACCTGTTTGCCAGCCTGGTCTACACAGTTGAGTTTCAGGCCAGTAAGGGTTACATAAACAAGACTGTGTCTCAAAACTCTCCTAGAAAAGAATTTTTTTTCACTTACTGTCTGGGCTGAAATGATTTTGGTAATTTATTTTGGAAATGCAATGTATTTTCAGCGGGATAAGATTTAGCTTAAATACCAGACTGTTCTGTTCCTCTTCCAAGCCCTTGTGTCTTGGAAGCTGAGTGTGTCTGGTGGAGGGAGGGTGGAGAGTGAACATGGGTCTCTCGTCAGAAAGTCTGGCTTGATTATTGCAAAGAAGTAGTGTTTACTTTTCCATTAAATATGGAAGTACATGGCATCATGTACCGGATACCTGTCTGGATCAAGGTATCTCCCCTCTTCATCTATTTGATAGTGTAATCTGGGCACTCTGAGGCTGGGACTTCTTAGCTGCTTCCCTTGTAGTAGCAAATGGGTTTCTTAAATTCAGACTCTTTTGGCACTTTTGAATGACATCAACTCTTCAGCATTATAATTTACAGGCTTTGAACATTATGAAATCTTGATATTTTTAGGTTTTGTCTTCTGGAATGCACACACACACACACACACACACACACACACACACACACACATACACACACACTTTTCTGAGACAGTATCTCATATAGCTCAGGATGGCTTCCAAGTCACTATATAGCTGAGGCTGGTCTCCCAGTCCTCCTGCCTCCACCTCCTGAGTGTTGGGATATGAGTCAGCCACTTTATCATACAGCTTTATCTTTACAGTTTTTAAGATGAGTCAAAATTGTACATGTTTTTGAGTATTTTGCAATAGGTATTGAGATAACTAGTTATTGCAACATTAAGTCTTCTTGAGAGTTACAGCACTTGCTTTGTTGAGTGAGTTGAATGACATTAATGAATCTGACATTTAGTCATCCTGTCTTAAAAAACATTAAAAGCATTTGGGCAGATTTCGTCTCATGAACCAAGCTACAGAATGCATATCAGCACAGCATACCAGAAATGACTACTAATATCTTTCCCTAGGGTAATTCAGATTCTGCCCATCTCATTGTGTTTAATACTTGTCAGAGTCTCTGGAGAGGGAGAGAAAAGCTGCATACAGACAGTTATTAATTGTTTGGTGTAAGCTTGTTTCAGCCACCTGCTCTCTGACCTTGGCCTGGGCCTCTCTTTCCCAGTACTGCTTGTCCTGACTCAGGAGGCTGCTCTCTGCTTACTGCCCAGTGTGGCCACCACTGCCATGATCCTGTGTTCCCTTAGCTCTCAGGGATGCTCCCTAGATTCGCCTCTTACTCCCTGAACCTCTACCCTTTCTCTTCTGAAAGTGTTCTCTTGAGGATCAAACATGCTTATGGACTTCATATTCTAAGAAAAAGGAGGCAAATAAAAAAAAAACCTCTCTCCCTTCTACCATAAGATTCTACTTCTTGTCAACTCTTTTTTTGGATAGGTTTTTTAATATGTGAGTTTAAGATTCTACTTGTCAACTCTTTTTTTGGATAGGTTTCTTAATATGTGGGTTTAAGATTCTACTTCTTGTCAACTCTTTTTTTGGATAGGTTTTTTAATATGTGGGTTTAAGATTCTACTTCTTGTCAACTCTTTTTTTTTGATAGGTTTCTTAATACGTGGTTATTTCCGCTTCCACTGGACCCTGTCCTGACTTGTGTGAGGCTGAAGAGTGAGAGGAACACAGATAGAGGCCTCCATACCACATGTCTATTAAGAAGATCAGAATCTAATTTAAAATGCCTCAGAGTCTTTGGCCTTCTAGGAGAGGATAGGGGTTCCCAGGAGAGGGCTGTTGCTGGCCTCTGACTCTCAGCTCAACTTCTTCATTGCTAATATCCCTGTTTCAGTCTTCAGCTTGAGGGATTTAGGGTGCATGTATGTGCATTCCCCATGGCCAGTCTCTACGCTTCTCCTTCCTTCAAAGGAGTGTTCCTCGGTTGGTTGTCCTCTGAGCTAGGGGTGTGCACACTGTGTACTTGGTATGTCTGCTATTTCACATATCAAGGAAACATCCCAGTAGTGCCCGTGCTGAGTGATTGGTCAGGGAACTTCGGGTCTTAGATCATCAGAATATAGATAGGAAGAAGGTGGCAAGTGAAGGTCCTCCTGGGACATCATGTTCACGGGAGAGTGCGGCTAGAGGGTTGGGAAGAACCTTGGAAGTTCAAGTTTATGATGGCATTGCCTGCCTGACTCCTGGTTTCACAGTGTCTCTCTTTTGTGTGCGTCTGCCTCAGCAAATGCCCTTTATACTGTATATCACATTATTTTATATACAATAAACAAATAATAAATGAGTAAATACCTTTATTCAGTTATTTAGTTCTATCTCTCTGTGTCTTGGAGATAGTGTCTCACTTTGTAGCCCTGGTTGAATTTGCTCTGTTCACTCGAGGCTGGTCTTGAACTCACTGAGAGCCTCCTAAAATGCTGAGTGTGATTGGGCAGGGAACTCTGGGCCTTAGATTATTAGAGATTAAAGGTGTACGTCACTGTACCTAGCACAATTGTTTTCCTCAGGGTTTACCAACAGTAGCTTTCGTTCCCGTCTAGTGACTATTAGACTTCAGCCTTGATCTTTTAGCCAACAACTTTTAGCCAACAACTCACCTTAGACTGACCCTCTGAAGCTGTGAGTCCAAGTCCTCCCTGCTTTGAAACAGCATCTTGAAGGTGTTGGAAATGGTGAGGAAAATCTCACTGGCGGCACTAGTGTGGGGTCTGAAAATGTTTTGGGGTGACTGTGAAAGATTCCCTTCCGAAGTGATCCTATAGGCTAGTGAAGATGTCAGGCAAGAGGCTGGGTATCACTATATTTCATCTCTACCTAGGCAAGATTTTCAGGACCCATTTGTCATTTTGGGCCATTTTTGCTTCTTTTGATATGGTGGTGGTGGTGGTGGTGGTGGCACTGGTGCTGGTGGTGCTGGTGGGGTATGTGTATGTGTGGTTGTGTATGATGGTGGGTGGTAGTAGTGATGGTGGTGTGTGTATATGTGTGATTGTGTATATGAGTGTGTGTGGGGGGATTGTATGTAAGAGGATATACATACAACATACATATGGAGGCCATCTCTGATGTTGGTCCTTATTTGAGACAGGTTCTAATGATGGCATATACAAGGCTAACTGACCCTCAAGCCTCTAAGGATTCTCTTGTCTCTACCTCTCACCTCTGCATAGAAGCACTGGGTTTATAAATGTATGCTATTATGTCTGGCTCTACCTGGGCCTTGGGGATTTGAACTCAGGTCCTCACTTCACCCATGGAGTTAGTTCCCTATTCCAGGTCACCTTTCTTGAGAATGATTTTCCTTATGTCTGTCGGGATTCAGCTGCCTTGGTGCCAATTTTAACTTCCTCAAATCAGCATCATTTTCTGGTTGTTACTTGTAACTCAGATTGTATACTCATGGGCACGGAGGGGGGGGTAGGAGGACAGAGCACGGATCTGGGACACACTGGGACTTTTAATTTTATATCCCATGAAGCTTGTTTAAAATATCTAATCTGCTTAAATTTGCTTCCCAGAAATGTTGCCTTTTACTGAATTTTCCTTTCCAACAGCTTTAACATCTGGTTTTGTTTTAAAAATATTTAAAAGCATCCTTTGCTTTTGTCCAAAATTTCTTACTCCTCCCTATCCTAGTGGAGACTTGTTTTGGGCAACTTACTGTGACACTGAATCTCTCATAGATGAGAGGACTGACAGATACACATCAATCCTGGGATGTGTCTACACACCTGGTGTGGACGTCAGTCAAAGGCTGTGGTGAGAGAGCTCCTATGATCTCAGGGGTTTATGAAGAAACAAAGATGAGAGGCACACCCTCCCCTTTATACTCGGAATCAGTCAGGTTATAGTCTGAGTTAGAGCACACTCTTCAGTACTGGTCACCGCTGTTCAAAGGGAGATGAAGAAATTGGAGCGACTGGACAAACAAGACCATGGTGATGATTAAAGAGATGGAAAAGTAGGATCCAGGATAAAAGAGAAAAAGGACTGTGGGATTCAGCTGACTTGTCTCCAATTTTACTCCGACAGCGTTTCGTAAGGGAAGGTAGCAGCCTGGGATGGAGGAATGGTGTGCAATAAGTTTCAGAGACACACTCTCTCTCCAGGGTGGTTTAGGTTGTGGCCAAGCTTCTATGTGCTCCAGGAGCCATCATGAATTAACCTCAACAATTTCTCCTACTGATTTTGAGCCTCCACTCCCCCAAATCTTCATCGCTGATTCTGTAAATCTCTATCAGGATGGTGAAGTCTTTACTGAGGAAGACACCTATTTTCAAATCTAGCTTTAGACATTTAAGTCAGAGATGCAAGTTGTACCAGATGATTTGCTTTTTTGAGCACAATGTTTCTACTGAGTCCCTGTGTTAAATGAATTTCAAGAGAAATAGACTTCGTTTGTGGGTGACAATGACCTGGGGAGCAAACCAGGGCATCTTTGGAACACGCTGAGTGTAAGAACTGGAGGCTAAGTTGCTATTTTCACATATAAAGCTGGGTTGACTCTTCAAATAGCTTCACCACAGGCAGTCTAGAAAGTTCCACGATGCTGACTGAACAAACCAAATTGGATGTGAGGGGAAGAAAACGATAACAGAAAAGAATTTCTACCAGACCACATGTGATTTCACTCTTTGACCCAAAAGAAGAAAACTGGGCTCTACATGGATCCTGAAAGCTAATTGGCTGGTGGAGTTCAATGAGATTCTTCTTTGCCTCTAGTTCTTCATGGGTTGGTATGAGAAACCCAAGGAGCAGTGGTTTTCTGGCAGAGGGTTTCTGGGAGGTAGACAATGAAAAATGGCTGCCCTGGAAGTGTAAGGGCAGAAATCAATACCCGCTGACACTCAGGAGTGAATTATGACAATCCTTCAGTGAGAGGGACAGGTGTTATTTTTACCAACCCAGCCACTGGTCTTTAGTTGTTTCTAAATCTAAGGTTCAGTTTTCTTCATATATATTCTAACCATGTAGGGACATAGATGAGGAAAATGAAAAAGATGACAGGTCATTTTACCCAGTGCTAGCTGCATATTTCTTTTCTACCATTCAGTTTATTGAAAAATTTTAATGATCCCAAATCCAACTAGCCATGTTAAAGGGCAGTGTTTAGGCATGTGTGTGTGTGTGTGTGTGTGTGTGTGTATGTATATGTACATGTATGTATATATATTATATCTATGAAGATATTATACATATAATATATATATATATATATATATATATATATATATATATTATAAAATAACTATTTTAAAAACACCCCCTTCCCACCCAAACCTAGTTTCAAGGGTGGTCTTTGCTATTTAGCTCACAAACATACACCCCAGATCCATCAACTTTGAAAACTAAAATTAAAAAATAAATTAAAGCCATTTTTTTCTTGTAGTGACATTAAACAATAATTGTCACAGTTTTAGGAAAAAATTCACCACATCTTACTATTACATGGCTTTTCCTAGGGTGAATGAATAAACATCCCAGACTCAGGACCAGTGACAGAGCAGAGAAACTACTTCACCCAAGTCTAGCTTCCGGGGATGACTTACAGGAGTGTGTGGCAGCTGCACCACCAAAATGTCCTGCCTGCATGTGATGACTGACGACAGATGCATCCCTGGAGCTCCCTGCATAGCTTGCAGGCAGCTTCCCTTGCCAGCAGTAGTATGCTGTGAAGGGGCCCATGTGTGTCTTGTAAGTTCTGAGTTTCCCATGAACCTCCTCCCTCCTTCCTGTCTCAATCCGGAGGAAGTATCTCTTCAACATCCCTCAAGTCAGATGATCATATGTACTCATACCTGAAGAATAAACATTTTTAAGAGGCTTCAAAACATTGTGCTCGTTTTCCATCACTGAGACACATGAGACCAGAGAGAAACAAGTTTAAAAGTAGAAAAGTTTAGTATGGTTCATAGTCTCAGAGTTGTCAGTCCATGTTTAGCTGGCTCCATGGGCGTGATGTAGGGAAAGGATGGTAAGGAAAGCAGGTGACAGGAGAGTGCCCTCCTCGTGGTTGCCAGAAAGCTCAACCACCAAGGGACTAGAAACACCTAGTGGCCTACTTCCTTCAGCTAGCCCCCACCTTCTGGTCACTCACACAGCTATGAACTTGTCAGTGGAGCCCTCATGATTCGGCTGTCACTCAAGAGCACAATCAGCTTGGAAAACAAGTCTTTTGGGGACACTTCCTGTCCAAACCGTAAATGCTGTTGGCTGTTCTCATGGTAGTGTCTGGACTTTCGATGTTTGCTGATCTTTATTGATATTCCATCCTTTTCTTAAAAGAACAGAATTGACTCCTAAAATATCATGTTTGGACATCCTCAGCTTTATAGTTGCAACCCACATCACGCACACATCCAACCCTTGCCTGAACCAACTGAATAGAACCCTCTAGAACAAACTTTTAATAGCTAAGACGGCAGAAAGAGTGCACCTATTACAGCTCTTCTCTTTTAGGGTATTAAAGTCACCGATTGAGGACTGTGCCCCTCTTGTCTCCTGTCCCACTGCCCTCCTGGGTTGGTCTATGTTTAGCTTGCTCTGCGGGCATGATGTAGGGCCCCCTACCATGATAACTGTGAGACTATGAGCCTTTCTATTTTTGAAGTTGTTTCTCTTAGGTTCACTTGGCCAACCTATAGAAGGAACTCAGCAGAAGGCATTTCCTCTTATTAGGTGTAATAATGATTGTAGAGTGGGGTGCAACCAGGATAGTCTTGCAGAGATGATGTCTTAGGGAGGGGGCTATGACTTAAGGCCAGATAAAAAATGGTTCTAGTTGGGCTGGGGCTGTAGCTCACAGTAGAGGGATTGCCTGCTATGTACAAGAGATTGTAGTTACATGCAAAAAAATTTCTTGAGATGACACTCAATCGCTGTTAGCAAACAGCAAGTGTACCTTTTCTGACTGCTTCTATGATGTCTTTCTTCTTTGTTTTTGCAGAATCCATCTTATTGCCTGGTGTGTCCTACTTACTGAGTCAACATCCATTGAGCAAATGAGATGAATAAAATGATAGAAGCGTCTCGATTTCAGATGAAGGAAAAATTGGCTGACATTGAAATATCAGGAGTCTAGGGGAACGTGGGAGGGCAGTTCTCTGCAGGGGGCACCTTTGGTACATTATGGGTTTGTTAGGGCTTACTGATGAAGTCCCATGCGATGCAGGCAGACTGGTGATTGGAATTGGACTGTCAACAACTCCCAAAGGATTTTGGTGCCAGGAGATGCAGCACCCATCCTTCTTGACGTTGACATAGGCTTTCACTTCCACCTCTGCCCCCCTGACTGGCTCCCCTATTTTCCTGGATAGTCTGAAGTTCTTCTGGTCCCTGCAGGGCAGTCCTGGCATTGCTGGAAGTATGGTATTGGCAAGTGGGTTTTCACAGCAGATACATTTATGGTACCATCTACTGAGGTGCCCAACGGGCTAAAGCGAGGGAGGAACCTGAGGTCTCCCCACTGAGGCATCTTCACATCCTGATCAGAGTGATGCTGAGAAGCAGCAGCTCGAAGCTCTTATCATTTTTCTTTTTTCCTTTCTGATTTCTTTTTAACCGGAGGAAAGTAAGCATGAAGAATCCTCGTCAAGCTTTGATCAATAACACACATTATACGGTAAGAAAAATGATGCCTCGCCATCTTACAGGTTCCTCTTCTCCGCTTTTGTCTCAGACAAACTGTGAGGTAGTGACTTGGCAGCTGCTTACTGGGGGACCCTGCAAGGCCATGAGATGAAAGGCTACCCTTAGAAGCAAGCTGTTCATCAAGTCTGGTGACAAGCCAGCCTAACCTCCTCCCTCCTTATGTCTGATTCCCAGCCTGTCATCTCAGGAGCTGACACTAGATGTCAGGGAAAGACTTGGTGTAGCACCCAGCTGGCCTCTCCCCATTTCAGGCTGCAGGTAGAACTGGAGTTGACAACTGACAGATTTCCAGCGGAGGCTCTGCCTTTATGGGGGTCACCAAGGTTCTCCAGCTAAGTCACCACTAGCTGCCTGTTAGACATGCTTTGGAGGCCACTGAAGCCCATTTACAAAATGAGGTAGATCAGGGTCGTTTGATAAAAATAGATTTTATGGAAGACGAGGGATAAAGTCATCAACGTTCACTTTCAATTTCATTATAAAAGACATTCAGTTTTTTACTCATGAAAAGGATAGATGATATAATGCGACCATGTTCCTATAACCTATTTTATTAGTGAATTAAGAAGCAGGCAAACCAGTTAAAATTATTTAAGCCTCATATAATCATTTTTCATTTTGTTTTAAATAATATGAAGTAAAAAAAGTCACAGTTTTACTGCAGAACATGTAAAGTTTGATCTGGTTTGGTTGTGTTGTGATATTTCAAGGCTCTTAGCCCCTCACCTTAGCCTTTTTGGTAAAGAAAAGCATGTGGGTTTTTTCCACTGAGCTGGTAAATTTATTCAAACCCCTCCCTCCTCCCACAGCCTCCCTCCCCCCTCTCGTCCTCCTTTATTTATTTAGTAATGTTGTCTTAAGGTTCAAATGTATTAATATTTCCAAAATTCTTAGACTAAGAGTGGTACCTAATTCATGCCCCATGGATGTATTTAAGAATACATCAATGTGTAAGTCAACAGATCTGTGAACCAGTAGTCCCGATGGCTCTCCATATTCATGTCCTTCCGAGCTTTGAGCTTCGGTCTGCCACTGCCTCCTCCTTTCCCTCCCTCCTCCTTTCCTTTCCATTTCCTTCTTTCTCAGATAGACAACAAGTTAGAATTAGGCCCATTTTGGGGAAGGTCAGGGCCTGAGGAGGGTCTTTTCTCATGAGGCCCATTTCTTCCTTGCACCAGTGTGATCTCAGTCATCCTAGAAAATACCAAGATACTTAACCCGCCCGAGGTCAAAAATAGCACTTTTCTTGGTAGGAGGATCTTGTAGTGAGAGGTAGGCCCACCCAGACATGTGAAGCAGCCCCGCCTACACCCTTGGAGAAGTGCCAAAAGTCCTCTTGGTGATTCTGGAATTCATTATATCATCACCCAAAATAGCACTATTAATACCGCATGGGTGTGCCTTTTACTTGAGAGCTGGATGTGGCACAAGGCAAATGTGACCTGGAAAGAAAAACAGAGCCTCTCTGCTGCTGGCTCACAATGTGTGTGTGTGTGTGTGTGTGTGTGTGTGTGTGTGTGTGTGTATGTGTGTGTGAAGCACCCTGACAACCCTCACTCCCCCCAGTGAGCTGAGGCAATTGCTCCCTGTGGTCACCAGGGAGCAGTCTAGACAAACTCATCTTCTGGGAGTAGTGAGGTAAAAATTGGTGTGACCAAAGACAGTTTCAAACCAAATTCACACAAGATTCCTCAGAGGGTGTGAAAGTACATTGAGTTGTTGGTACTACAATGTATTGACTGACTGATGAAGTCACTGACTTATTTATGAAGCCTTCAGCTTCACGTGGTGGTGTGGGTTTGAATAGGAATGGCCCCCATAGACTCTTCAAGTCACCTCACACCAGCCATTCTTATGTCACTGTCATTGCCCACAGTTCACACCGCTCAGACCTTTCTGTTCTGGGGGAATGTCAAGAACTCAGTCTGCTTAGGTCTCTGCATGAGCGGTCCTCACAGCCTCAAACCCTCTTTCCCCAATGTCTTCACTTGATCAGTTCATTCTCAGCTTTTAAATGCCAACTTGGTACCAGATGCTGGAACCATTCACCGCATGGTAACATGAAGTCCTTCCCATCACTACTTTTTGTGTCTGATTCTACCACACTGCCCCATTAACATAGTTGGGACAGGAGCTAGCACCTGAATGGTCTTCATCTGTCTCTACTTGGCCTTTGACTCTATGCTCCTCATCTTAGTTTTTCTTTCCTGTTGGTGCGATAAACTCCTGGACCAAAGCTACTTGAGGGAGAAAAGCCTTACGTTGGCTCACAGAGTTCAGGTGTAGTCCATCACATCAGGGAAGAAATAGGGCAGCAGAAGCTTGAAGCAGCTCATTCTCACATCCAGTCAAGAAGAAGCACACAGCAACAAATGCTTTCTGCTGCTCAGCTCCTCCTCTCCATTTATATGGTGCAGGATTTAAATAGAGAATGGTGCCTCCCAGAGTGGGCAGTTCTTCCCACATCAATTAATGAAATCAAGACAATTCCCCAAGGTATGCCCACAGATCCATCTCCTGGATGACTCTAGATTCTGTCAACTTGACAGCACTCACCATCACATCCCCTCTGTCTCAAGTCATGAGCACATTCTTATATGGTGAACAGTGTTTGGCATAAGATAACTATCTTACTGAATAAACT
Source organism: Rhabdomys pumilio (assembly GCA_030674055.1). NCBI lineage: Eukaryota > Metazoa > Chordata > Mammalia > Rodentia > Muridae > Rhabdomys > Rhabdomys pumilio. Next base: position 75,671,358 of record JANHMN010000008.1, on the reverse strand, counting down.
TCTCAGACTCAACCTTGTTAGCCAGAAAATGAGACTCTGTAGAGCCACATGCACAATCCATGTGCAGAAGAGAAAAAGAAGAAAGTGTTCAATAAACCTTTTCCCATGTTCTCTCATTGAGAAAAACTTGTCTCATATTTCCCAAGAATCTAAGACTTCAGGCCTCAAGCCATGGTTTCTGTCATGATTACAATGTGTTTCTTCACCTTATCCCATTGTGTGCTATTCTAAGTCTTCGGGACACTCTTAAGCCGGCTTGCTTTTCTGGTCTCTATGGAAGTTGTTAGTGCAACTGTGCCCCCTGGTGGCCACATCATTTTTTCTTCTTTGAGACGGGGTCTTACGTAGTGGAGGGTGGTCTTTGGCTGGGATAACAGGCATGAACCATCACACCAGGGTCACTTCAGATATGACATATTATGTAAAGTGCTACTGAAGGGGACGTGTGTTTATGGGCATTTGCAAGAAATCAAGATCAGATAAAGGTTTAAGACCACAAAAATGATGGTCTCTATATCTGTTCAACTCTGAAATGTGTATATACCCCTTACAGTCTTTTAGCTTGGTCCTGAGGGACCCTGCCATGGTCTCTGAATTAGTTTCCTCTTGTCTGGAAAAAAGTCTCAAATTGAATTCTACTCTACACCTCTCTCCACTCCAAGTAGACAGTCATTTTATAGAAGGTCAGCTTTTTCTTGGCCCCCTATTTTGCTCAAAAGCATCCATGAAGTTCCAGTAATGTGGACAATAAATCCACCCTCCTTAAACTGCATCCCAGATTCCTCAAAGCCCAGGTTCAACATCCTTTCAGTTTCAATTTCTTCTGCTTTCCCTACCCCCTTACTCTCCATCTTCATACAATAGTGTGTAAGACCATGCCTAGAAAACAAGCCTGTACTCCACCAGAGCTCTGCCACATTCACAGTGTCCTCTCTACCTGAAATGTTTTTCTGCTCTCAGCGGGCAGCAGAGTTCCACATCACTGGAAGCTGACTCAAAGGCCCAATTTCCATGAACTACCACAAGGTGGTGGGATTATGTTTATTTTAACAGTGACGTGTGTATAGAAAGCTATTATTATTTCCTGGAGGAGTAAATGGCTAGGCTGGAGTTCTTGTTTTGGGGTTCATCTGAGAAGTGAGAGGTCACATACAATGGTACTCAGACAGAAACTTTGACATTGGAACCATCTTGAACAATCTAGGAGTCATAATTACTCCAAAATAGCTATGACTTATCCCAGAATTTTGTGGTTACTACCTTTCTTAGGGTTATGATTGGCACAATGATTGCTTAATCTCTTTCCATATATTGAGAGGATGAAAGGAAAAAAATTGGGATGCTGGCTTACGTCCCTTGGAAATGCCAATATCAGAGGTAAGGTGTAAAGCCTGCATTATTAGAATATAAATGAACACATTTGACAGTTTTGTTCCTGCAAAATGTTCTGTTGCCATTTTTTCTTTGATTTTCTGTCTTTTTGGTTTGTCTCTCAAGAAAGTGGTATCTTACAAGCGGTTGAGATGAAGAGGGATGTTACCCTTTTGAGACCCAAGAGTCAGTAATTTCTAAAGCACACAGCAGGAACAGAATAGCCAGAGAGGTTCAGCCACTACATACATTAATTCTTCCCCCAAGGCACCTTATATCTCTGATGAAGACACAGATGAAAGACCTCCCATGCTCATGGATTGGCTGACTTAATGTTGTAATGACTGTAAAATCAAAAGCAATCTACAAATTCAATGTAATGCTCATGAAATTCCAACAACATTCTTCATAGAATAAGAAGGAAAACAATAAAAAAATTCTTTTTTGAGGGTGCAGGGAATGGAGAGATGACTCAGTGGTTAAGAGTGAATGTTGCTCTCTAATAGGACCCTAGTTTGGATTGCCAGAACCCACATTGCCAGAATCCACCTGTAACTTCAGCTCCAGGGGGGAGGGGGGTCAGATATCTCTGACATAATTAAAAATATACAAAATATTAAAAATTGAAGAAAACACTTTAAAAGTTTTCTCTGTGTGCTGTGGAGGTTGTGTACATGTGAATGTGAGACTGTGGAGGTCAGAAGTGTTGAATCTTCCTGGAGTTGTGAGTAGCCAGATATGGCCTTTGGGAGCAAAACTCTGGCCCTTAGCAGTATGAATTCTTAACCACTGAATCATCTTTCCAGACCCTCTACATTCTAAATAATGTTTTGATTCAGTTTTATTTTCTGAAATTTAGAATAATATCCAATTTCCAATATTATCAACAAGTTAGGTATTCATTAAACATCAATGAAGTGAAGTTACATCCTCAAAGTTAAATATTTTCCAGAAAAATTCTAATCATCTTAGCATTTTGAAGGTTTTGAAGTACATTTTGGCATCTGTCTCACAAACCTTACAGAGCTCATGGCTTCTGCTGCTCTTCTTGGCTGTTGAGGAAGATATTTTTGCTTGACTTGGAGGTCAACCTTCTCCCTCTTTGACTAGACTCTGACTCTGCACACTATATCCCCTTTCTATTCAGAACACAGTAGTGACAGCAAGCTTCAGAATATTTGCAGAGGTAGAGCCCCAAACCAATCTCAACCAGAGATCCAACCGCCGTACTGGTTGGTGGCATTCTGTGTCAGACTTTGAGCCACTAAATCTGCCTTTGATTCCTACGTCCATCTCTTCATGGAGTAACATGTTTTGTCATAGGTATGCTTTACCCGAAAAGGGGGTGGACAGAAGGAGAGAGCCAGTGTGGATCAGTAAGTAGTAAGGACATGTCACAAAGTAAACACTTAGTTCCTTGATTTAGTACAATGTATACTAAATATCCCAATGTAGAGTAATTGACAGTTGATAGATTTGGGGCAAGTTTCTACATTTTATGGGATTCCTGAACAAGCTTAGGCCAGTCCTGGACTTAGATACTCTGAGGACCAATTAACTGGGGATCTCATTGACTGTACAAAATATCTTTTTGTTTGCTCTGATCAGTCAGTGACCTTGAAAGCCAAGTCTTGAGGATGTTTTAGCCTAAGATTTGGGGTTGTTTTAAGGCTTCCAAATAGAACTTCGAACTCTTAAGACTACCTTAAGACTCTAATGAGGACAAAGCACTCCTGAATGAGTCCTGGGTCTCATGATTTATGCCTATGTCGATTTGTAGGAAAATTATTTCAAGAGTCCCAGACATCACCCAAGAAGACAGCATGTCATTGATATCAGGCTCCTGGCAAACATATACGGTGTTTGCAGCAGTATAGATGGTTGCAGCAGTATAGATGTCCACACATGAAAATAAAGTACAGCCCATGCCTGCAGTTCTGCATGTATGCTATAAAAATACTTCATATACCAGTGTATTCCAGTCACAAGCTGACTTAGTTTTAATTGCCAACTCAACAGTCTAGAGTTATCTGAGAAGGAAATCTCAGTTGAATGATTGTTCAGACAAAACTGGGCCTGTGGATGTTTCTTTGCCTTGATTACTAACTGATGAGGAGGGCCTTGCTCACTGTGGAGGAGTAGTATACCCTGGACAGGTGGTTCTGCACTGTATAAGAAAGCTAGCTAAGCACAAACCTAAGGGAAAGCCAGGAAACAACGTTCTTCCTTGACTTCTGCTTCAAGTTTGAGTTCCTACCTGACTTCTCTCAATGACAGACTGACTGCATGCCACACAGATCCTGTCTTCCCCTAAGTTGCTTCTGGTCAAAGTGTTTTATCAGAGCATCAGAAAGAAAATGGTTGTGGTAGTGCATGCCTTTAATCTCTACACTCTGGAGGCAGAGGAAGGCCATCGGAACAAGCTACAGAGGCTAGAGACAGGCTCCCCAGTGACCTACCTCCTCCAGCTGGACCCTACCTCCTAACATTTCTCCCACCTTCCAGAATAGCGCTACTGTCTGGGAAGGGAGTCTTCAATACACAGACCCGTGGGGGATATTTCATGGTCAAGCCACCATACAAGTCCAGTTCAAAAGTCTGTATATTTGTCCTTCAAGTGCAGAGAGTAGATTGCCCACTAGGGCAGTTGAAGGTGAACTTGGTAAGGGTAGAACAATTGAGACACACGTAGCCGGTAAGACTGTGCAGCAGGGATTGAAGTCCTCTGCTCCAAAAGCAAGTGATGTCTCCCATAATACAGACACAGTCACTGCCAAATGTGTATTCAACAGTGTGTTCCTTCTGTCCCTGCTCCGAGGAGATAACGGATAATGCTATTCTGCCCGATATGTGAAATATAGAGGGTCAAGAAAACACTTGAGGCTTAGCGCAATAGGCTGTGAGATGCAGTTTGTCTTGGGCAATTCTAAGTGCCGGAGCAGACGCTCCTCAAATGAGATTTAGAGCTGGCAAAGAAACCCTTGATTGTGTGTTAAGTTTTACTTGAACTCAAGGCAGCAAGTGTGATGGAGCGGTAGAGAAGAGGGAGGTGGGGGCCGGGGAGGGTGAGATGGAAAGACAGTGGAAAAGATGAAGGAGGATGAAAAGCAGTAGGAAGCGATACCGAGGAAAGCCATACAAAAGAGAGCAGGGCTAGACATGACGCAGTGAGCGCTGACAACTAGAAATGCATCACACATATGAAGAAAATGGAATGAGGGTGGCCACCAAGAGGGCAAAAAACACGAATGAACAATGAAGGAGGAGGAAAAGAAAAAGGAAAGAGTCACTTGGAGGAATAGTCAGGAGCCCAGACATGCATTTGGAATTTCAATGGACTACATGTCTCCCAAGTTTTATGCCTTACAATGTGTTCTCCGATGACAGTGTAATTCTCAATTAAGATATGCTAATAAGACTGACCATAGACCATAGACTCACCAGGCCCGATAAACAGCTCATTTTCTTTGTGGGGTTGGGGAAGGCAGTTATCTTGTCTTTCCACACCTAATGTTCTCATTGCCATTCCTCTTCCAAAGGCACGGAGTGACCACGAGGCACTCTTAACGAAAACTGGCTTCAGCCTGACACGCTTCTCTTTTTGCAAATCGCTTGTATAAATTTCATATTCCCCTGTCTGCTTCCAGTTGACGCGATCAAAAGTCATCTTCACATGTACTCTTTCTATTAGTGGAGAAAAATTGATTTCATGTTGCCTGTTTATCTGTGGATACATTTAATAATTTCTCAGTATGTAAAGGACCTTAGGAGGCAGCCCATGTAGCTTGAAGGAGCAGAGAGAGAGAGAGAGAGAGAGAGAGAGAGAGAGAGAGAGAGAGAGAGAGCTTGTGGCACTGAGTTAGCCTGCTCCCCTGAAAGTAAAAGAAGAATTTGAACTGAAGCTCTGTCATTGAGCGATGATCTGTATTGTACATCAAACGTGGTCAAAGAGGACATGAGAGATGGTGGGGAAGCCTGGTGCACAGTCACCCTTGCTGGGTTTCTAAGTGCAGCAAAAGGTCATCCGTGGAGGATCAGATTACACAGGGCAAGACCCACCCCTTTTCACATAAATATTCTCCCAGCAGAGTCTCTGTCCCATGGTTCTGCAGGAATCTAGGTTTTTCCTGATGGCTTCTGGATCTTCTTAGGAATTCTTATTCTTCCAATGTCATTGCCGAGAGCTTGCTGCAGGGCTCTGCCTGGTTTCTTCTGCTGGGCTCATCTTTTGTTCCAGCCCCTAATATCATAGCAGATTGTGTTAATGAGACTTTCTGCCTGTGGACAAGTAGGCTAAAGAAATACTTTTTAAAGGGTGGAAAGACTTGGCTCATGGTTTCAGAACATTCAGCCTAATGTTAGCTCAGGCTTGGAGACAGAGACAATCATGATAGAAAAGGCAAGCAGGAGCCGGTTTTTCCCCTCACACTGGCTCAAAGCAGATAGAAAGCGGAAATGGCCTGGAGAAGACCCTTTTCAAAGACACATTGCCAAGTGTTTACTTCCTCTAGTCAGGCTTCGCTTCTTACCGTCTCCTAAATACCATCATGTCTGGAATCCAAGCCTTCAACACCTGAGTCCATGGGAGACATTTCACATCTGAACTACTACACAAATCTTCTTTGTTCTCCACTTCAGTGCAAACCTAAAGCTAGAGAGTCGTGTTTGAGATGATGAGTTTGCAGTACAAGCTCAGGGCTCTGACTGTGTCCCACTGTACCAGGCTCTGACTGTGTCCCACTGTACCAGGCTCTGACTGTTTTCCATTGTACCAGGCTGTGACTGTTTCCAGCTGTACCAGACTCTGACTGTGTCCCACTGCATCAGGATCTGACTGTGTCCCACTGTACCTGACTCTGACTGTTTCCAGTTGTACCTGACTCTGACTGTTTCCAGTTGTACCTGGCTCTGACTGTTTCCAGCTGTACCTGGCTCTGATTGTTTCCAGCTGTAGCTGGCTCTGACTGTGTCCACTGTACATGGCTCTGACTGTTTCCAGCTGTATCAGGCTCTGACTGTTTCCAGCTGTACCTGGCTCTGACTGTTTCCAGCTGTACCTGGCTCTGACTGTTTCCAGCTGTTTCAGGTTCTGACTGTTTCCAGCTGTACCAGGTTCTGACTGTTTCCAGCTGTACCAGGCTCTGACTGTTTCCAGCTGTCTCTGGCTCTGACTGTTTCCAGCTGCATGGTGCTAGACAGCTTACTTAACATCTCCTCCTTACTTCAGTTTCTCCAGAATGAGGCTGCTAATAATAGCTCTCTCCCCAAGTTGCTATGAGGATTGAATAAGTTAACAATATAGAAAGAACTTAAGGAGAACACCCAACATGTTTGCAAGCCTCAATGAATGCTACTTGTTAGAGATGGTTTGCTGTAGTTAAGAGTTTCTAAAGAAGCTTTGAGGTCAGCAGAAATCTGTCGCTCTGGGAAGAAACAATCAGCCTGAGTCTCAGTCACCATTACTTCCAGGACCCGTGCAGGTGCAGTCTCCCCTGGAGCTGTGTCATCTTCATGGGCCTCTTTATTCTTCTCACATTTGGAACTACGACTTCTGAGTCCCAAGGCAGATAAAATTTGATAAGTGGCAAGACATTCTTTGACCTCAAGCTGACCGTTCTGGGTTTTGTTTAGAAGCCCTTGGTCTTCACAGTGTCCACTCAGGTTAGCTTTTTGTTATTGTCACCAAATCTCTGACAAATCAGCAGATGAGAGAGAAGTCTGATTTCAACTCATGGCCATAGAAGTTTCAATCCACCATGAGTCAGGTCCACTGCTTTTAGGCCTGAGGGGAGGCAGAACATCAAGGAAGGAAGTGTTTAGCAGAGAGATACTGCTCAGGTCAGGGGAACAACTAAGAGCAAGAAAGGGAGGGACCAGGGATAAAACATGTCCAAAAGGATCTAGTTCTTTCAGCTTCCTAGAATTCTCCAACATTCTAACATGTCTACACTTTCCCAATAGTCCAATAAGCTATGGTCATTCCATTCATGAAGTCAGAGCCTTCACAAGCTAATCAGTTCTCCAAGATCCTATCTGATGCTCTGGGGACCAAGCCTTTATGACAAGAGCTATTGGGGGCATTTCAGAGTCAGCCATAGCTCTGACTTCATAATCTTGTATAACCTTAGCTCCATTCAAATGTTTCCCAAGCAGCAGTCTTCCAAAGAGGGAGTTCTCATGGCAGTCCTTGGAAGAAGACAAAGATGCAGGAGTGGGGACCTGTCATCATCGCAAGGTTCCTCTGAGTACCAAAAACATTGAAACACTTTTGACTGAGGTAAGCCTGTTGGTGTTCTTGAGATGTGGTTATTTGGTGCTGTTGAAATCTGAGGTTTCAACACATGGTCTGACTACTGACTGAGTAAAGAGATGGCCAGGTCTTGGCCGCTGTGACTTTGAACATGGTTCCTTGTCAACATCTGAGGAAATAGATGATCAGATATTCTACATGCATCCTTTGATTATAAAATACACTGTATGTGCATGTGTATGTGTGTGCATCTGTATGTGTGTGCATGTGTGTGTATGTATGTGAGCATGTGCATGGGCCTGTGTGTGCATGTGTATGTATGTGTGTGTGCATGTGTATATGTGTATGCATGTGTATGTGTGTGCATGTATGTGTGCATGTGTATATGTATGTGTGTGTGCACGTGTGTGTACATGTGTATGTGTGTATGCATGTGTATGTGTGTGTGCATGTGCATGTGTATGTGTGTGTGCATGTGCATGTGTATGTGCATGTGTATATGTGTATGTGTATATGCATGTGTATGTGTGCATTGTATGCATGTGTATATATGTGTGTGTGCATGGTTTTATTTTCCTTGCTTGTATTTTTCACCACTGTGCACAAGTACATTTCTTGAGAACTGTCAGTGTTCTGGAATTTGCTATGTCAGGTGCTGTTCTCTTGATCTAGGTCTTCATTTTCAGGTTTCTAGAATCTTCAGCATTGCTTGAATCCTGTTCCCTGTTTCAGTGCTCTGTCCTCCCAGTGCCCTCATGTCCTTCAAACCCTTCATTCTTTAATGTTTCCTCATGTTTTCTTCTTTCCTCTAAAATGCTGCCATAGCCCAAGGCTTTGCTTTTGACATTTCCCTTATGCTTGCCACACTTTCTCCTTGATGATCCATCCTCTGCTAAAGTTTCACATAGAACTTGTCTGAAAATGAATTCTAAACTCATATCTACAGCTCTGACATTTCCTCATGTATTCTCACTCTTCCTGCAGACTTTGCACCTTCTATCTAGATGTTTAAGAGAGACCTTACTTTCAATGTCATCTTTACAATTATGGGCATTTTTGATGTCTATTATTATTATTATTATTATTATTATTATTATTATTATTATTTTATTTTTGTTTTTTGAGACAGGGTTTCCCTGTGTAGCCCTGGTTGTCCTGGAACTCGCTTTGTAGGCCAGGCTGGCCTCAAACTCAGAGATCTGCCTGCCTCTGCCTCCCAAGTGCTGGGATTAAAGGGGTGCGCCACCACTGTCCAGCAATGATGTCTATTATTAATATTATGGACGAGTGGTACCAAAGTCTTATCTTCACACAAATTTAAACATTTGAAACCAATGCTTTAAAATTTGTAAAAACATGACCCACTGTAAGAAAAATAGGTATTTCTGTTATAGCTTATAGATTATGTTTATGTGGACATATACATACATGTAAAGGAAGTAAAAAATTTCAACGTAGTACTAACCTTTTGTTGAGACTTGGACATGAATTGTCCCCCATGGCTTCATAGGTTAGAACACATGGTCCCTCCAGTGGTGCTGTCTTAGAAGATTGTAGGATATAGGACTTGTTTGTCTTTGGGATGTAGGACTTGGCTAGAGGAGATGGGACTCTGTGGGATGGATCTTGTGATTTATATTCCCACCCTGCCTCTTCTACTCTCTTGATTCTATTTTACCCCGATATGGAAAGACTGACATGCACTGACTGACTGAGCTGATGTCCTGGTTCATTGGCAGGCACGGAATCACTCACTGTGAATGGCTTCAATCAAGGCTCACACTTAGAGTGACCTGTGAGATTTATTCAACCTAAACACCTGGGATACCCTTGGGCAAGAGTGAGGAATGGGTTAGAAACATTAATTAATAATTCTTACGCCATTGTCAGGACTTGGTGGGATCTTTTAGCAAGTCTATAAGATCGACCCAGCACCCATACTTGCCCATACTAAGCAGCCTCTATAGAAAGCAGGCAGAATGCCATATACCTCCCTTAGACTTGATCCTCCCACCTCCTTTGGTCTCCAAAACATACCACTTGTCATTCTGCAAAATACACAAAAGGACATCTGCCATAGGGTTGCTTAGATAAGCAACTAAAAGCAGGAGAGAGTGGTTAATATTTTTCACGGACCAATGTATGCCACTTGGAAAGGTGTCTGATCAGAACACTGTTCACAGTAGTCAAAGATGCCCCAGGGGAGAGAAGCAGGGGGACATTCAGAGACATCTAAAGCGGCACTGGGGATTGCTGTGGTTCCAGCGACACAGAATTGTCCTTAGAGCAGGTAGTTTCTGTAACTTACAGGTTCCCTCTGGCACACAAGGACCAAATCCTACAGCAGTCCCTGAACTAGGGAGGGATTGTGAGCTTTCATCCGGTCTACACTGAATTATTACTATGATGTCAGCTTCCAGTTCTCAGCACCTACGAGAGGAGGAACATTGCCTTTCCAGATTCCAGAGCCACACCTAGTCATGGAGGGCCCACTTGTGGCCAGTTTGGGGTTCATTCAGAACTCTCAAGAGCTAACCCTTAGCTTTTGGAATTCTGTCTCTTTTTGGGGTGGGGTTTGGGTTTTGTGTAGCCTTGGCTTTCCTGGAACTCTCTCTGTAGACCAGACTGGCCTCGAACTCATAGAGATCCACCTGCCTCTGCCTCCTGAATGCTGAGATTAACGACATGTGCCTTTACCTATAAACCCTCAGCCTTTGGTGGGGTGATGCTGTTGGTGATAACGTTGATTTGGGACTAGAGAGAACACAGTGCTCTTCCCTCAGCTACTGGTGATCTTCCACCTATACAGCGAACACATCAACTGAATAGTTGAAACCTAGCAGGATTGTCACTCAAAGCTACAGCAGAAATATACGCAGTGAAGACCTCTGACCTACATAAACCCCATTTCAAGTAGGACAGAAATAGAGCAAATTGATAGTGGTTATGTTACCATTGTTGTGTACATAGTTAGTTAATGAGTAAACAGTGGATGGCTCAGGTCTGTAGCTGTACGGGCTAGAGTGTGTGTGTGTTTGTGTGTGTGTGTGTGTGTGTGTGTATGTGTGTGTGTGTGCATGCATGTGTGCGTGTGCACGCGAGTGCACATGCATATACTTGGGCACCACCTGTGAAATTTTAGAAAGTGGGAGCTTTCTAAATATATGTAGATAGAAGTGGGTCTCTGGGGACAGATCTTTGTGCTGTACACCCCTACCCTATCTCAGGCATATTTATATTCACTTCTTATAGAAGAGTATTTTAGAGGGCTGTGGGAGTGGCTCAGTGGTCTAAGGCAGCATTTGTTGTTCTTGCAAAGGACCCAGATTCATTTCCCGGCACCTCCACCCTGCAGCTCACAACTATCCTTAACTCCAGTTCCAGGGGATCTGACTCCTGGCTCTGCAGGCACCAGGTAGGCATATGGTGCACACACACAAATGCATGCGAAACAGTCATACACACAAAATATAAACAAACAAATGAATCGTAAAGAGATGCGGAGTTGGGTAAACTTAATTAAAAACTTGATTAAAAAATAATCTTTTAAACAGCTTTAATAAATCCAATTACATAAAAGTAATAACTAGGGTCACTTTTCCAGTTTTCCTATAAGATTGTCACTGATCTTTCTCCCCCTAATCAGCCACAGTGAATCTTCCAATAGCAGTGGGAATTGCAGCCTAAAGAATCTCCCTGTGAGGTCTGTGCTGTATAGCTCTGAATTATATGAAAACCCTCCCTGTACAGCGTAGCAATTCGTTCTCAGCCAGCCTCATTTTCACAGACTTTGCATGGCTGTCCAGCTCCATTAGAAGGACAGGTGGAAGGAAAAGCTAAGGAGATGTCACCTGTCCAGAGCATTGACGAGTGGCCTGAAGCCATGTCCCGCACAGCTTAATGACAGGAAGTCAGATCCACTGATAACAATACGGTTAAGAGTCAGACTCTGCAGAGGAGCTGGACCCTGGGGGTCATCTCACCCCACCGCTGTGATATTGATCTCAAAGTGGACCCTATGGGTCACCCCACTCTTGTGATGTCTCTCTTAGTGGCTCAGGCAGTGAGAATGTCTCACACAGGCTGGGATAGGTCAGTGTTAGAGCTAGGACCAGGCAGATGACCAGTCCCCAGACCTCAGTCCTTGGTCCTGAGGCTGCTGGGGCATCATAAACAAATTGCTCATTTGGCCAGATCTTGGAGAAGAGACACTTGGCAAGGATGAATGAGGCTGTAAGGGTTTTAGCAGTCAGGGTTTCCTCTTTCTTCAGTATTTCTGGCCAACCATCACATCTCCCCTCCCCTCCCCTCCCCT
>JANHMN010000008.1:75645591-75659022 GCA_030674055.1 Rhabdomys pumilio | reverse complement strand
GCCTTTCTCTCTTTCTTTCTTTCTTTCTTTCTTTCTTTCTTTCTTTCTTTCTTTCTTTTTTTTATACTTTGGTGACTCAAATTGCACTCGAGGCTACTGTGTTAAAACTGCAGCAAAAGACCGGGGTGTACAGGTTGCTTCCCAACCTGAACATCTCTGCAGCTCTTGCTATAGTGGCAGATGTTCTGCTTGTTCTCATGATGACTCTTATAGCTGGTCCTGGATTCTCTTTACTTTAGGGAAGTAGAAGCAATCTGTGCCCTTTCAAAAGTGCCAGTGTGTGTGTGTGTGTGTGTGTGTGTGTGTGTGTGTGTGTGTGTAGTCTGTAGCTGAGGAGATGGCTTAGTGGATGAAGTCCTCGCCATGCAGATGTGAACATGAGTTCTGATCCCCATGTAAAGCTAGGCACGGAGGCTCTCATCTGTTGAATCAATGCTCATACAGTGAGATGAGAGGTGGAGACAAAGAAATCCACAGAGGCTTATGTTCAGCTATCCCGCAGAACACAGTAGCTAGGAACAAAAGATCCTGTCTCAAATGAAGTGGAAGCCAGGCCTGACACCCAAGGTTGTCTACTGACTTCTATGTGAATGCTGTGGTATGAGTATACACACACACACTGACAGACAGGAACATGACCCCCACTTTCCATGCAGATTTAAAACAAAATCACTTGCTTGGTTCAACAGACTAAAACAGTTCAGATTCCTAGGCACTGAATTATAGAAGCTGGATGTGGAGCGATCAGGCCAGCCAGTCAGCCCAGGCTCCGTCTTGCTGCCCTGTGCCTCAGCGTCTTTGCACACATTGTTCCCTCTGCCTTTCACAGTCTCCCTCTCCCCTTGTGTATCCATCAGCGTTCTTCAGAGATGCAAAGCCATTGGATGTATGCATAGAGTGGATGTGAAGGAATTAGCTTATGCACCTATGGAGGCATCGAAGTCCCAAGATTTCACAGTGGGACCTGAAGTCTGAGACACAGGAGGAGCCATCGCTGAAGCTCAAGTCTGAAGGATGTCTCCTGTCACTGACTTCCTCCCTCCCTCCATGCTCAGAGTCAGCCATTGTTCTGCTGAGCCTTTAACTGATTGGATGATGCTCACCCACCCTACAGACATCATTCTGCTTTACTCTAGGTCTCTAGATTTAAACGTTATTTTCATCCCAGAATGCATCATAGAAACATACAGAATAATGTTTGAGTAAAAATCAATCGATCAACCAACCAATCAATCAACCAATCAATCAATCATACAACACATTGGGTCAATAACATTAAGCACTGACATTGTTTGCCTGTCAACTTCTTCTAAGTCTCTTCTCTTTAGATTTTTGTGTTTTGAGATTGAGCCTCACTAACCTGGGCTGATCTCAAACCTGGGATCCTCCTGTCTGAGTCTCTTCAATGCTGCCATTATAGGAGTGTCCCTTTGTGCTTTTTCTTAGCTTCTCCTGATTCTTAAAGGCACAGCTTAAACATCTTGGTTTTCCTAAGGCCTTTCTCCAGGTCACCACCAGGTTTTGTACATTCCTTTGTTCTTGTTGCTGTTGTGTGTACATGAGTGTATGTGTAATCTATGTGTGTGTTGTATGTGCAAGTGCATTTGCCCGTGTGCATGCATAAATAGGCCAGAGGAGGGCATAGGGTGTCCTATCCTGTCAAACTCTGCCTTCTTCCCTTGAGACAGGATCTTTCTTTGTGACAGAGAGTGGATCAGAAACTGAAGAAAAGGCCATCCAGAGACTGCCCCACCTGGGGATCCATCCCATTGGCAGACACCAAACAGAGACACTATTACTGCTGCCTCCTGAGGGACTCTGCTAGAACCTGATCAATACAGATGCAGATGCTTGCAGCCAACCATTGGACTGAGCATGGGACCCCAATGGAGGAGTTAGGGGAAGGACTGAAGGAGCTGAAGGGGTTTGCAGCCCCATAGGAAGAACAACAATATCAACCAACCAGACGTCCCAGAGCTCCCTGAGACTAAACCACCAACCAAAGAATACACATAGAGGGACCCATGGCTCTAGCTACATATGAAACAGAGGATGGCTTTATCTGGCATCAATGGGAGGGGAGGCCCTTGGTCCTGTGAAGGCTCAATGTCTCAGTGTAGGAGAATGCTAGGGCGGTGAGGTGGGAATGGGTGGGTGGAGGAACGTCCTCATAGAAGTAGGAGGAGTGGGGGTGGGTGGGTGGGATAGGGGGTTTGCAGAGGAGAAACTGGCAAAAGGGGATAACATTTGAAATGTAAGTAAATAAAATAACCAATAAAAAAGAGAAAGAGAGACAGGATCACTCACAGAAAGGACATTAAGACTGGAAGGCAGTAAGTCCCTCTCCTCGAGCCCCACCCAAGTGCTGGGTTACAGACACCTGCATCCATGCCTGGCTTTTTACATGAACCCTGGGGTTTTCACGCCAGTGAAGTGAGTGAGTGGTCTTATTCACTACGCCGTCTCCCCAGCCCCTCAGTACAGTCTATACGTATTTCACAGTACTGTCATGGCTCCAAGTACTCACATGACTTGCTCTCTGCAGGACATGGAGCCTTGGAGCTCATTGGAGACAATATGCTAGATAATCTACCTGCCCCATGCCTAGCATGGAGGATTGTTCATTGTAGTTCACTCAGTAAAATGATGGAGTAATGGGAGGAATCAGAAGCTAGAAATCATTGCGCCATTAAGATATTCAAATCCCCCAACAATGAACTCCCCCAATATTTGTTACAACAGAGAAGTCGCAGAGCGAATGGATCTTCCTGGTCACTCTGTCCCAGATATATATGTTTGCATATGTCTATGCCTATGATGAGAGACCCTGGAAAGGTTTGCAGAGATCATCAGAGAAGCGTAGGATGATTAAATCTTGTTTCTCTTTCCTAGACCTGAGGGGAGAGACAATGCCATAGAGTCAGACTGGACAACGGCCTGAACTTGGGCTTGACTCTTACAATCCCAGAGCCTCCTGTTTCTCTAATCAGTCACACGAGGATGAGTCGTAATGCTTAACTTTGTTCAGATTTGGCCCTGTTTCTTCATCCATGCTTGAGTTCATGTCTGGGGTACTGCACATGAACTACTGAGCATGGCAGGGAACATGCTAGCCAGTTCCAAAGCTGCTTTTGTTTTCTGGACTTCTTTTTGGCTTGTTTCCACATTTGGACCCAAAGGGAAGCTATCGGCTGAATGTGAGGTGCCTGGAGCAGGCAGACAGGAAAAGTGGTTGATGGGGGCGCCATTTTGTTCTCTATTAAAGTTGGCAGTTCAACATTTTTAAGAACATGGGACTGTTGAAAATGGGAAGAAAGGTATAGATTCTTTCTCTAGGAACACGACCTTACAGGAGATACATTGCCTATAATTTTAGAGAATTCATGGCCCCATAGACCCCAGTTGAAAAAACTTGAGTTAAAATTACTTGTTCCCAGGGCTGGAGAGATGGCCTAACAGTTTGTAAGAACACACATTGCTCTTGTAGAGGTGCCAGGTTTGATTCCTAGCACCCATGTCAGGCCACTCACAATCACGTGTAACCTCAGCTCCAGAGGATCTGACACCTTTGGCCTCCAAGGGCAACTGCTTTCTCATGTACACACACACACACACACACACACACACACACACACACACACACTTGAAAATAAAAATGAATTGTAATTAATCCTCCTTTTCTCTCTTCAAGAATTGGGGATGGATACAAGTAGATGGATGAATATAAAAGTTGAGGACCAGAAAAGGCTTCCATGTTGAATGACTAATTTTTCCAGAGAGTTCTCTAATGCATCATCATGCAGATAATGACCCAGTATAAGGGAGAGTCTTATCACAGGTCAGCTCAGAGTCTCAGGGGTTATCCAGATTACTGGCTTCAAGTCCCCTGTGTGATCCTGGGCTATACATTCTATCTGTACCTCAATGTCCCTATCTTTAAGATGAGGATAACATAGTGCCACCACTTTGAATTAGCAAAAAGATTATATATGCTAAGGATTTAAAAATATATTTTGGTAAGGATTTAGTATCTGTTTGCTGCCACCATTACTAATTTTGATCATTATTTAGTAGCGTAAGAAATTCTTTTCTTTTAGTTGTGGTATAAAATAATTGGTTCTGTGATGACATTTTCTCATACACAAGTGAACTTGAATTCTGATGATTTTTAAAGTAGCCACAACACAGTTACACACATACAAAGCATGTCATACCACAAACGACAAACCCAGCATCTCCCTACCATCCCAGCAGGAAAACTGAGTTTTCTTAACTGATTTATTTTAAATAGGAGTTTTGTTAATAGAGTAGATAGAACCTCAGCTTGGACTTGGTTTTTCAGACCCAGTGAAACATGGAACTACTTTCCCTTAACATAGTTGATTTTTCCTGTCTTAGTGTAAAGATCTTCCCACTGGGAGGGGGAGCCAAGCGCACTATTGGACGCCACTTATGGGATTTGTGCTTGTTTATTTGGGGAGGCTTTCTAGACCGGTAATTATTTTTATATCAAGACAAAAAATATTATATCAGTTTAATAAAGCAGATACTCCCCATGCCAGGTGACTGGAAAGAAAGAAAATAAATCGATGACAAACGGTTGGGAGGATGGCTAAGTTGGCAGATAAAGGACTTACTGTGCAAGAGAAGGACCTGGTTTCATTCCCAGCCCTAGCCCCTGTAAAGATGCCCGGGAGGTGGGGGGAGTGCTCACTTTGTGACCGCAGGGATGGAGTCAGGTGAACTCCTAGGGCTGACTGGCCAGCCAGCCTAGCCTAATCAGTGAGCCCCAGCTCTCAGTGAGAGACCCTGCCTCAATGAGCAAGAAGAATGGCTCCTGAGAAACACCACTGGGGGAGGGGGGGCGGGGGCTGACATGTGGCGCATGTGCCCCCTCCCCTGCTTATGGATTTTGTTTACATTTGGCTCTTCACTTCTCTCGCTCTTCTCACAGACTCCCCACCAAACTCCCCAACCTTCTTCTTCCTCTAGGAACCATTAGCTATTGTAGAACTAAAGCGGAAATATCTGACAAGTGACCTGTGGCCTCGAAGAGGAAGCTTTAGTATCTACTCTCCTGTGTCCCATCCACTAAGAACGGTGCAGCTGAGTTCTTGTCCAGAAGATGGCGCTGTCCGCAAAACCCAGCAGAAATTCATAGTCAGAGAGGAGGAGGGAGAGAGGCGTGGCAGGGAGGATTGTACAGGACCATGGGTCCGTGTTCTAATGGTCCTAGAAGTATGAATTGTTAATTTTAAAGGGAGCACTAATTTCCATGCTAATTGTAATTAAGTCTAAGTATATGGAGACATGTTTGGGATTGTCAAGAAGCTTGATGAGCCGGATCTCCTAGCAGCCTGTTTGCAGGAGAATGGAGGACCCTCCTGGGAAGAACTCATCCTGAGGGAGTGAGTTGCTATCAACTGGACCAGCCACAGTCGCTCCCGCATCCCTAACTGCTAATTGTGCCAATGGTTTGGAAGTGGCTTTTAAGCCCCATGAACACCAGACTACATCTTGCAGGGTAGAGACAGGAATCTGTACAAACATTGTAAAGCGTCTCTACTGAGAATCCTAGAGAACACCGTGGTGCAACCCACAGTCTTGAGGTTCTTTCAGCAGAGTGGAACCTCAGAGGCCCTCTAGAATGGGTCCCAAATGGCAGCTGACATGGTGTCCAGCACCATAATTGCGGCTCAGAAGATGCTGATAACCATGGTGAGAATTATCTATTTCCTGATACTTATTTTCTACCTGGCTCTTGGCATTCATCTGTGGTGGTCTCAGGTGTTTGAATATTTGGGCCCCAGTTGGTGGTGCTGTTTGAATTTGGCTTAGGAGATATGGCTTTGTTGGAGGAAGTATACCACTGAAGACGTTCTTTGAGAGTTGAAAAGACTGGCGCAATTTCCTGTTTGTTATTTCTGCTTCCTGCTTGCAGTTTAAGATGTGAACTCCCAGGACAATGCTCCAGTTGCCATCCAATCTGCTGCTGTCCTTCCCCATTGTAACTGTTACAGTCTTATCCATACAGAACCCAGCCCAAATAACCCCAACCTGTAACTTGCCTACGTCTCGGGATTTTATAGCAATGGAAAGCTAACTAATACGCCGTCTCTTTTAGGTTTCAAAGTAAACACAGGAAGTAGATCCATGGTGAAGGCTCACTGTTCAGGAGAGGAAACTGAGCTAACTCATCATACAGACAAAGCTCAGCGGTTTCAGCACTTGAACTCAGGTGGGCACACAGCTGCTGCCCCTGGTGCCTGACTCTTCAAGAGCAACTGGATTTATACACAGTCTTTGCTTGGAGGGCACAGCAAGGTTCTGGTGGAGGGTACCGGGCCATTCAGAATGAGTGGCATTGTCTTAGGCCTGCAATATATTTCTGGACTTGAGTCATATCTGGAAGACATAGCCTGGGGGAGATGCTAGGAATTCCACAGTCTAGGGGAAAGAGAGGAGCCATGGCAAGGAAGGGTGAACTTTGATGCAGGGGCATCAAAGCTCTGTGGAGGCACAAAAGCATAATGCCTGTCAAGCTGAGTGAGCTTCGAAGACTTCAAAGCAGGAATATGTGGGGACAAACAGGGTACAGAGTGGAAGGGAGGTAGCCTTCACTTCCTTATGACTCTGGGAACTTTGGAATCACTTAAATCTGTGGGTTAACATGCCAGCCATGTATCTCTGATACCATGCCTATGCCTATGGGTTTTGGTCAGTACAGTTCAAAGATGGCATCAGAAACTGGGTGTGGTGACTTATGCCTTTAATTCTAGCACTAGGGAGGCAGAGACAGGTGGATTCTGAGTTTCAGATCTACAAAGCAAGTTTCAGGACAGCCAGAGCTACATAAGAGAGAAATCTTGTCTCAAAAACAATAAACTTTAAATATTGAAATTAAATATTAAAAATAAAAATTAAAAAAAGAATAAAGGTTGCAAAGAAAATAACTTTTTTTTTTTTTTTGGTCAATTCTCAATTGTCTCTGACAAGTAAGGTTAACTGAAATCTGCAGATTTCAATGGCTAATAGCTTTTTCTTCTTATGCAATATGTCTTCCACCACAGCTTCTGGAAAGCACCAACACTGACTAACTAGATTTTCACATTTTTTTAGTCTTCTTGATCCTTCATCTGAAGTGTTAACAGACACTGAACTGGCCCAGACGTAGAGAGCAGCAGGGAGAGGAGGAGAAGCAGACAGCCTAGAAACATCCACTCAGCACCATGTTCCTAAGATGCCCAGAACCAGTGCTGTGTTGAGGTCACTGTGGCTGGCTGCAGGGGTCAGTGGGTAGGATGGAGCAGACACTGTGGCATAATAGCTGCAAATGTCACCAAATTGCAGAGAATTATGGGCACATCACCAAGGGTATGTGCCCTAAGGGACTTGGAAAACTTCTTTTGGGAAAACACAAAGACCTCACTGGGGAACACATAGTAGGTACAAAACTGAAGTGAACTGACCCAGGCACTGTGACAGGGGGAAAGAATTCAGAGAACAGCCCTGTGCCCAGGGCCTTTGCATGCCAGGAGAGTGAGCTACACATTAGCTTTCCAAAAATACCTTTTATTTAGAGATGGTCTCATTGAGTTCCCCAGGCTGGTCTTGAACTAGCTCTGAAGCCCAGACTGGCTTTGAACTCATAATTTTCCTGCCCCAGTCTCCAGGACAGCTGGGATAACAAGCCTGCACTGCCCATTCTGGCTAAGTAAAGCCTATTGTTGTTGTGAGGATGCAGGGGAAGTCCTTGTGTCTGAGGTTCGTCTGTATAATCTATAAAGACAGCCTTGATAAGCAGAGAGAGTGGGTTGGGGTTTACTATAAAGGCTCTATGAAAGAATGGCAGTGCAGAGGGCTGAAGAGACGGAGGCAAGAATCCCATCCCCACATTTTCTGAGTCATAGTCTTATAGTCTAGGCTGGCCTAAAACTTACTGTATAGCTGGGACTAGCATTGAACTCCCTGCTCTCCTGGGCTCTGTCTCCCATACACTGGGATTACAGGTGCACACTGTCATGTCCCTTCCCCCTTCCCCCTTCTTCCCCCCTTCCCTTCTTTATTGGTCAAGGTATTGCTATGTCTAACTAAAGCTAGTCTGGAACTTGCTCTGTATCACAGGCTAGCTTTGAATTCTTGACCCTCTTGCCTTGTCCTTCTTAGGGATGGGGATACAGGCAAGAACCACAATGTTTGTCCACTCCCCATCTTTCTTGATGGAAGAAATTAATCATAGCTGACAAGTGCCACAGGATAAGGAGGTCTATTCTGCATTTTAAGAGGTACTGACAGTTCAAGAAAGTTGGGGGCGGGGCAGAGAAAATGACCAACGGGCTGAGGAAGCTTATAAGAAAACACCCCTCTACCGTTCTGGCAGCAGCCACACAGGAAGTGGCCAACCATGGGATCCCTTGGTCCATGAAGCACCTCATCTGTCCTTCACTGGCCAGTGACTTCTTACTCCTGACAGCTACTACTCTGGCCTCTTGTAGCCCAGGGCCCAGAAGCAATACCTTGCTAAAGTTCCTTATTAAAAACATGTAGACCTCACTCCCAGGGGGATAATGCAGAACCTGCTGAAGTGGTTCAAGGGCCAGGGTTGCCTGGGGCTAAGCATGCTGGGATGTTAACATCCAGGGAAGAAGTGTAACACCTACGGAGAGGAGGTGGTGAGAGGCAGCAGTTCTGAATTCCCACAGTGTTCCTCCCACACTTTCTGAAGACTCTTGCTTCTTCTTGCAGAAAGAGGGAAGTCACGGTAATAGTGAGAAGGCGGAGTTGGGCAGGGACATTGAGTGCTGCTACAATAAGGAGAGAGGATTTATGTGTATTTCAGGAGCTTTTTTCATCTGGGTAATCCCCTCTGGCTAGGCTGATGTCATCTCTGACTGCGACCCTGAGAGGCATGCTAGCTGAGAAGTCTCAGCCTTGGAGTAGTGATCCCAGAAGAATAACACAGGAATGTGGAGCAGTCTGGGGAACAGGCTTTTGGTTGAAGGGCAGGGTTTGCTGTCATTCAGTCATTGATACCAATATCAGGAAAGCCATATCAATACCCAGAACCCTATTTCCCATGAGAGCTGAGTAGGTCTGATGAATGCCTGCAGTTCTTGCCAGTCACTGTGAACCGACTTTTATGCTAAGTGTTTGAACTGTGTCTGCACCTCTGTTTCCTCCTTCACAAACAGGGGCAACAGCATCTTATTCTCTACTGTAGTGGAGCCGCTTAGCGTTCCAGGAGGAAAGGCATGATTGAATCCAGGGAGGAAGCATTGTGATATTCTGTTTGTTCCCTCCTTGTCAGTCAGCAGAGTGGTACTCTGCAATCATGCTCTGGGGGGCGAGTTACGTGAACAGTTACAACAAGCAGGTTTCCTGGGTGACTGAGCCTTTTTATTGTGCACCAAGAAAAAAAATATGCACAGATTTCTTAGCAATTAGTGAGGGACCCACTGTCCATTTAGGCAGTGCGTCTGAACCGAGCACTGATATTGCTAGAATCTAAGATCTAGGCTTGTGAGGGCTTTCTCTTCCATCCCAATCTCTTCCACTCCTTTCCCTTTCTCCTTTCTCTTCCTTCCTTCTTCACCCTCACTCTCTCTTAGGCGATGTCTGTATCATAGGCTGACCTGCCCCCCCACAAGCCACCAGTTAACCCCAGCTGACCTCGTAGAAAATTTTCCACCTCAGCTTCCTGATGCTGAGATTACAGGCATGCACCATTACATGTGGCTTTATGGTGCTTTTTCTTCTTCCATCGGGTTTCTGTGGGTGCCCACGTTGATGGGTTTTGATCTGGGAAGTGCAATGTGAGTCCCCTATAGCTCCCTGTGAGACACCAATAATGGTCCAAACTCTGACACTCTCTAGTGCACAGATCTCCATTTCCTGGAAAACCTGCACTGCTGAATGTGCTGGAATAAAGACTCCCTTCACCTCTCTAAGCAAACATGAGCAGCTTTGTAATTGCTTCTGTATTTCTCAGTCATAGCCATCAGGGGCCTTCCAAATTGTGCTTGATTTTAATGTCAGTGGAAATCTACTGGGAATTAACAGCAGCAACAACAAAACAGTCATTTAGAAATTGAATAACATGCCCAGAAAAGTTCCTAGCCCATCACCTTGTCCAGTCCACGTCTCTAGTTGCACAAAAGGTCACGCAAATCAGTTCTTATTTACTGGGTACTTCGCTTCAGCGACCAAAAAAAAAAAAATTCTAAGAAGAAAATTGCTTATGTTTAGCCATCTATATTTCCAAAAATAGGAGAGCAATTAAAGTAGTGCCACGGGATGTGACTGATGATGTCAGTTTAGAAAGAGTGCTGGCTCTGTGCGTGGGCTGGGGCTAAGCATCTGTCTATCTTCAGAGACTGGACACTGTGTCCAGTGAGAGCCCCAGGACCATGGAGAGTGTGCATGTTACACAGGGGACTTAGTGACGAAAGAGTTGTTTGTGGTGAATAATAACAACAGCTGCCTTTCAACAGGAAGCCTCAGAGATGCTCTGGGACCCTGACTCTACTTCATAGGACCTCAGTTTATTTTCTGACAGAAGCAAGACATATTAGTTGTATGTGTTCTCAGTCTTACAATCCTATCTGCAGGGCATGAGTTATATGCAACTGAAACCTGGGTGCTTTGGAAAGATTTGCTCCCTGGATCTTCACTGTATTACCTACTTTTCTCAGTGCTGTGCCAATAATCCCAGCAAGAATCCCCTTAAGGAAAGGAAGGTTTATTCTGGCTTACGGTTTGAGGGGATACATTCCATCATGGTGGGGAAGGCATGGCAGCAGCAGGAACAGCTGGACACAAGAGACCTGTAGTTGGGAACCACAAGGTAAACCAGGAAGGAAAGCTGGGCTATGAGACCTCAAGGTCCACTCCCAATGACTTACTTCCTCCAAAAGTCAACCTTTTGCAAGTTCTAGAACCTTCCTTATCAGCTGGAGATTACATTCTCAAGCACATGCTCCTGTGCAGGACATTTCACAGTCAGACCACACACTCCCATAGCTCCTGTGTGTAGGAATACCCAACTCTATTTCTAAAGGAGTTAAGTCAGTTACCACTTGTCACAGTTCTCAAGTCTCACTGTCTTATCCTGTCTACCAAATTCTCAGAATATGAGAACAGAATCAAGTCATGCAAATGGGTCGTGTAGCACTCACTAGTGGTTGCTATAATGATTAGAAATTGCACTGGTAGGAAATACCAGGCAAATGAATAGTGGCTTAAACGCTCAGGGCTCATTCTCTCCTGCAGCCATGGAGATGGGCAATCTAGGAGTAGGCTGGAGTCTGGTTCCATCTCTCTGTGTGTGTGTGTATGCCTGTATGTATTTTTGTATGTATGTATGTATGTATGTATGTATGTATGTATGTATGTATATGTATGAATTTTGTCCTCAACATCTTTCCTAGTTTACTCTTTGTTGTAAAAGATAAAAGACTGACCAAAAGCCTCTCAGGAAGGACAGGATTTATTCAGCTTAAACTTCCAGGTGAAACTCCATCACTGAAGGAATTATCCCGGAGGCAGGAACCATGGAGAAACTCTCTCTGCTGGCTTGCTCACTGGGCTCACTCAGAGGCTTATGCTCAGCTATCTTTTGTAGATCGCCCAGGGTCACATGTGTCAAAATGATGCCACTTAGATGGGCAGGCCTTCCAGTATCAATTAATAGTCAAGACAGTGCTCCACAGACATGCCAACAGGCAAATCTGATTTGATCTAGGCTCTCCTAGATGACTCCAGGCTGTGTCAAGTTGACAGTGAAAGATAACTACGACACCATCCTTAGCTGTGGCTTCTATCATTTAGGTTCAATTCCCGACACAAGACGGCTGATGGAGATCCAGCCATCATGCTTGTTACAAGTGAGAAAAAGAAAATCTGAATAAGTTGCAGTTTTCTTAGCTGATTCTATAAGAGGCAGAAAGCTGAGGCCAAGTGGAATGTCTGGGCACTTGACTAAGACAGGCCCACAGCATTCTAGACATAGTGGCTCTTCCTCCTTTATGCCATTGGGATGGCAAGACTGGAACCAATTTACCTGTAGAACCCCTGAGTCGAGCCCCTAACATTGGAAGTTGAATCTTTTTCCTCCTTCCTTTCCTCCCTCCTTCCTTCCCTGCCTCCCTCCCTCCTTCCTTCCTTTCCTTTCTCCCTGTCTCTCTCCTCTTCCCTTCCTCCTTTCCAGTCTTTCTTTCTTTCCCTCCCTTCCTCCCTTCCCTTTCCTCCCTCCCTCCCTCCTTCCTTCTTTTCTTCTTCCCTCTTTCCTTCCTTCCTTCCTTCCTTCCTTCCTTCCTTCCTTCCTTCCTTCCAGCAGCATTTAAGAAGTACCACATAACTCCTCTCCCTATGTCCCATGAGCTAGTATTTCATCTCATGACCATAGGTTCTGGTGGAAATGAAACCTGGAGGAATGGACTCTTTACTCAGAGTGACAAGCTGTCTAGCTGCACACTAGGACTTTATGGTATGGAGGAAGAACAATGAAAAGGCACCAGGAAACCAAATTTTATCTTTACTGTAGTTGCCAAATCCTGCATCCAGCTCTCACCATGATAGGACCTTGATTTTGGTCCTTCGCTTATTGGATGGTCCTGAGTTGTCTTCAGTTATGACTGGAGGCAGGAGGGATTTCCTGGAGACATTTTTTTATCTTTTGATACGGAGATGTGTTTGAAGAGGTTGACATTCTTCTGCTGTGCATGACATTGCCTGTCCATGACTCCCAGGAGCCTAGAAGCCATCTTCATGACTCTACGAGGTCTACCATGCAGGACCAAGTGACATTTCTTTGGGAACAAGTCCTACGCATGCTATGTGGCAGATGGCAGAGTGGAGTAATAGAAAGAGGCTGATGCAGGAGAGTACTGCTGCAGGGTTTCTTAGAAAATCCTTTCTGTGTTGTTTAAACAGTTGAGTCAGGCTGGTGTTCCACGTGCTGTCAAATGCCTTCTGATTGATGTGCAGGATGGGAAGGGAAGTGACTCACCTACCCCCCAGTCTCCCTGCTGCGGAGAGATAGAAAATCAGTCTATTCCAGCAGTTTCTGAGTTAACTCCCCCAACACTCATGAATTGGGGGCCAAAGCCTTGTATCTGTCCAATCCTTCTCCTCCTCCTCCTCCTTCTCCTCCTCCTCCTGCTCCTCCTCCTCCTCCTCCTGCTCCTCCTCCTCCTCCTGCTCCTCCTCCTCCTGCTCCTCCTCCTTCTCCTCCTCCTCCTCCTCCTGCTCCTCCTCCTCCTTTTCCTCCTCCTCCTCCTCCTGCTCCTCCTCCTCCTTTTCCTCCTCCTCCTCCTCCTCCTCTTCCTCCTCCTTCTCCTCTTCCTCCTCCTTCTCCTCTTCCTCTTCCTCTTCCTCTTCCTCTTCCTCTTCTTCTTCTTCTTCTTCTTCTTCTTCTTCTTCTTCTTCTTCTTC
>JANHMN010000008.1:75603693-75645581 GCA_030674055.1 Rhabdomys pumilio | reverse complement strand
TCTTCTTCTTCTTCTTCTTCTTCTTCTTCTTCTTCTTCTTCTTCTTCTTCTTCTCCTCCCTCTTCCTCCTCCTCTTCTTCTTCTTCTCCTCCTCCTTCTCCTATTCCTCCTCCTTCTCCTATTTCTCCTTTCTCCTCCTTCTCATATTCCTCCTCCTGCTCCTCCTCCTGCTCCTCCTCCTGCTCCTGCTCCTCCTCCTCCTCCTGCTCCTCCTCCTCCTCTTCATCCTCCTCCTTCTCCTCCTCGTCCTTCTCCTTCTTTTCCTCCTCTTACTCCTTTTTATTTTCATGGCACCAGATATCAAGCCAAGGCTTCCTGCAGGCCAAACAGTCTCTCTCTGCCAGGCTCCATGCCCAGCCCTCTAGTTCTTCTAAAGACATTTTTGTTTTAGATTTCCAGAAAGTGTACTTTTAAACAGAATGCTTGATAGTCTCAGGTTAAAATTACACTATTTTGGAAACACATGGCACCTGGCTCCCATGTACTGACCCAAAAAGAGTGGGCAATTTCCCCCGGAGCATGCTTTTGTGGGTAGTAACCAGGAACTAGGCACCTGGCGTTTTAAAGCCCCCGTCCTACCCTCTCTCTGGTTACTTCAGTTGAGCTGCCGTGTTTGGAATGCTATGGGCCTGTCTTAGTCATGGGGTTGACTCATTCCTAGAAACGTTCTACTTGGCCCCAGCTTTCTGCTTTGTCTACGTGAGTCCCTTTGGCTCCAAAATGCAGGACTGATCAGGTTGAGGGAGACAACTTCATGTTGTAGGGAAGGGATGATTTTAGGCCTCAGCTGTTATCAAACATATCAGCTACGGCTGTCACCCTCCCTTTGGCTGTTATCCAAAGCATGATGGAAGTCATTAAGATGGCTATGTCTCTTTCCCTAGAAATCAGATCCCTGAGGGGTTTCCTGCACTCAAACCCCATCTGTTCCTTATTTCCGACCATGTCATGTCACAATTGTTCCCAATCATGTCTTGTTTTGCCAGGCCTCACACACCTGACTGGGAAAAATTCCTCCTAGTGTGAGGTGTGTGTGTGTGTGTGTGTGTGTGTGTGTGTGTGTGTGTCTGTCTGTCTGTCTGTCTGTCTGTGTCTGTCTTTGTATGTGTCCAAGCTCAGGTGACAGGCTCATCCATGTTCTTTGTATGCTCTCTCAAACATACAGCATGGCTGTCAGCAGGGCAGAAAAATCCAATTCAGCTACCAATTGCTCATAAGAACTGGCACAAGCTAGTCTAATCCCTTGACCCTTAGTTTCCTAACAGGCAGCACAAACAAAATAATTCCTAAAGAATTATTTTAGTGGGATAGGAAGAATTAAATTATGTTCAAGGAGAGGAGGGGAGAACACAGAAGGAAATTTGGGGGGGATAAATAACATGAAGGACCTTTTCAAAAGTTATTCTAAAACCTACTACTGTAAGACACCTCCAATACACACACACACACACACACACACACACACACAGAGACAGAGAGAGAGAGAGAGAGAGAGAGAGAGAGAGAGAGAGAGAGAGAGAATTAAAATGGAGTTACTCTATAGCAGGGCAATAACCTTTCTTTATTAGACAACATAGATTAATGAACAAAATCCCCAGTGCTAGGAATCAGTTACTTTTTTTTTGGAGTTGCTGACCACTGAGATCCCATAGAGCTCCCCAACAAACACACATCACAGGCTGTTATCTTTGCTCTTGGTTACCCCCTAGAAGACAATGGTTAGACCTTATTGCTGATGGCACTATATACTGAAGTCACAGAGCACAGAGAAATCGAGCTGGCACTGACCTAGAAGTTTCACCCTGGCTGGACAGCTTTCTCAATGCTGGCAGGTGCTACGTGGGCCACCAGAGGAGGAGAGTAATTATCAATCGTACCCAGCTGCGAACAGTTTGAGCTACAGTAATGACTGGCCTGGCAAAACATGTCCACTTGAGAAACAGTGGGATGAAAATCGTGCAGTAACCCACCATTTGTTTTCTGATTGGATTTAAGCATTGCTCCCCAAGATAAAACCTGTACCTGTCACCGTTATCAGGTCAAGAACTTATGACTAGATAGGTTGTAGGTCATAGATGGTGAAGTGGTACTCTTATTTGACTAATTGGATGCAATATTAAACCAATTCATAATGACTTCCTGTTATACTCAAAGGCCAATGTGTCTCTTAGCCCTCGTCTGAGAAGCTTCTCAATCCACATCTGAGACACTTATGGACTCAGAGAGCCACAAGTGGCCAAGGTGTACAGATTTAGAGGCTGCAGAGTGCTCAGCCCCAAATGGAACAAATGTCCTTGAACCTTCTCCTGTGACTCAGGGATCATTTCTGAAGAGGTGTAAAAAACACGTGCGAGCCAAAGGTGGTGGATGACTATAAGGAAATATTGTGTTCTGAATAAAGCAGGGAAGATGGTCACAGGAAATCATAGTGACTGCAAACGGATGCACAAAACCCAGGCCACTCAAGCCAGAACAACCCCAGCAGATATTCTGGAGTCGGGCATGAAATCCCGTGCCTAGTCATGAAGGTGCTTGCAACTCTTCGCTGCTGGTGGAGGGAAAGACAGTTTTCTCTGAGGGTGTAGCCCCTGGTAAGTCAACCACACTCTAGAAGGAGACCACATCTCCAGGAATACTTAGGCGGCACAAATTTTAGTCTTGAGGGTCTTTTTTAATGAAAAGATACAACGTTGTTGGGGTTAGGAAGGGGGTGAGGAGAGGCAATGAATATGATCAAAACAGTTTATGATGCTCTCAAAGAACAATAATAGTGCTTGCCTTGCAGATTTCTATTCAAAGATGTACACTGGGAAAAAGATGACTAGGGGAAATAAAGGAGGCCAGGGGAAGGAGGGGAGAGAGAGGCAGAACAAACAAGACCACAGTGTTACATGCATGCAGGAGAGTGGCACAAAGGAGTCTGTTACTTTGGACAATTAATTATACTAATTCAGTTTTTGAGGTAGGGTCTTGTTATGTAATCCATGCCAGGGTGGACGTCACATCCTCCTGTTTCAGTCTCTGTTTCAGAATGCTGTGGTTATAGAGTGTATCACGCTTTAATGCAAAAGTTATCACTTAAAATGCTAAATTAGGGCTGGGACTATAGTGTAGTTGGTAGAATGTTTGCCTAGCATCTACGAAGCCCTGGGTTTAATCTCTAACACAGCATAAACTGTTAGACACAGACTTTGTCTCAAAGAACTAAAGAAGCTAATTAAACACACACACACACACACACACACACACATGCATACACATACACTTCAAAGGCACTCAATAAAGTATTAATTAAAAACAATCATTTGTGGAGGCAGAGGCAGGAGGATTTCTGGTTTGAGGACAGCCTTGTCTAGAGAGTAAGTTTTAGGACACCAACCAGAGCTACACAGAGAAACCCTGTCTCAAAAAGTCAAAAACTGAAACCAAACCAAACTAAACCAAGCAAAAAGCAACCATTTCTCAAACGTGATTTGATAATAGCTCTCAATGTGTCATGATTTTTTTTCTGGTTTTATTTATTCATTTTTTTCGAGACAGGGTTTTTCTGTGTAGCCCTGGCTGTCCTGGAATTCACTCTGTAGACCAGGCTGGCCTCGAACTCAGAAATCCACCTGCTTCTGCCTCCCAAGTGCTGGAATTAAAGGCGTGCGCCACCACTTGCCCAGGTTTTTTCTAGTTTTAAGTGCTTTGCTTTTCTGTTTGATTTGGTATTTTCTGGTTCCCTGGGACAAAGAGAAGAGGTACTCCCCTCCCACCCTGGTCAGTCATCGGCTGGAGTGTCTCAGGGAATTTGCAGCTCTGTTTGGTCCTGGGCTCCCTTGAGCTCCTACTGGAAAAGCAGGACCAGTACAAAGGACATAAGCCGATGGTAAAACTTGAGTGACCATTACCCCATGAGTCACCACCACTACCATCCCAGAAGGAAATGTCTCCAAGAGACCACTGAGATACTAGGAAGAGAAGCACACTGTTAGGGGCCTGTGGTAGCATTGCCTCATCCTAACCTGTCTTACATCTGCCTACTAACCTGGGCCAACCTGGTCTTTATTAAAGGAGACGGTCAGCTGTTCTGTCTTCGTTCCTTTGAGGGTCTGTGGATTCCATATGGTCATTTGAAAGGAAAAGGAAAGAGAAGGTATATTTAGGTATTATATTTATCACCACCACCACCACCACCACCAACAACAACATCACCAGCACCTCCATTCCCAGCACCTCCATCACCAGCACCATTACTATACAGTGGTAGAAACTGAAGCTCCCAGGCCTTCCAGATGCTAGGAAAGCACTGAGATGCATCTTCAAATATCTTTATCATTCTTAGGAAGAGAAGAACCCAAAGGACTGAGCAGGGGTTAAAAACAGAACCAATACCCCCCCCCCCCTTTTCTGTCCAGAGCTCAGGCTCATGACCTGCTTATATTATCCCGAGACCTAAAGGTTATCTTTGATGTTTACTAGCCTTTGGTCAACAGAGATGAAGACCTGAGTTATCCCCTGAGTACTTGCTGTTTGATAATCGGTGGCCTTGTGATACCTGGTAGGCTTAGTTAATATCTATTAGGTATAAACAGTGTCTCCTATTGAGTGAGAGTGGTCACATTACTTCAACCACAGCCGCATGGTCACTTCTCGTTACTAGTTTCTTGTCTGAACTGTTGACTTTGGGACTGAGCTCTTGGGGTGTGGTGGGTACGATGTTCGGTGTGGTGGGTATGATATCAGTACAAATGTTCTTAATGAAACCTCATCGCGTAGTTCAGGGAGTGTTATTCATACTTTCTACAGAAAATAAAACAGGCCAGGGAAATAATAAATTCAATCAAAAAGGCCAAACAGATTGCTAAAGGGGAACATTTGCTGTCTCAAGATTTGAGTAGCTGGCAGGTATTTCATGATAAAGTCAGGCATTCTTCATACCATGGGACATGTTTGAAGCATCCCTTATTAGGCTCTTGTACCAGAGATTTTTATGAATATGGAACAGAAGCTTCTAGAATAGGGATTGCACTGCACTGTCAAGGGGCCAACCACTAAAGACCTCTTTTGACCACCTGGTCTTAGAGATGAGAGTGCCAGCTGGAAATGAGTGAAGGACGGAGAAGAATGTCCTTGGGGAGAGAACTCACTTTGGCTTTTAGAACACAAGTGGCTCTCGGCAGCTTGCCTCCAGCTTGTTTCCACTGTGGAAGTAGACATGGATCTGGTGCTCCAGGACTGTCCTCTGGTCACCCTGTTCTGCCCACTGTGTGTTTCTTTCTAGGGACAGTAGGTGCTGCTCTGGGTGTTGACCCTCCTCTCAATCCCTTTTTTCTGTGCCTCTTTTTTTTCTTCTAGCGTCCACCCAAGAATCCCTTTCTTTTAAGTTCACCATCTCTTCAGTTTCCCATCAACCTCTTTGTTCTCTGGCGTCCAGATAGCATCTCTTAACCTGGTCCATCACCTCTTAGGCTTTCTCTCTCTAACCACCAGTTTTGTTCTCTTCCTCTTCTGCAAGTGTTCTGATTCCTCTACTGTTCTCTTTCTTCCTCTCAAAGTATCCACTAAAGGTGTTTCAAGACAGACTTTTGTGATTTGAATAAAACATATCTTGGGGGGCTGGGGAAGTGCCTTAGCAGCTAGGAGCACTTGCTGTTCCTGCAGGGGGCTGGGGTAGTGTTCTCAGCACCCATGTGACGTGGCTAACCTGTAACGTGAGTTCCAGGGGATCTAACACCCTCTTCTTTCCCCCATGGGTACCAGGATCTTATGTAGTACATTTAAACTCATGTGTGTAGACACACACACACACACACACACACACACACACACACACACACACACCACCAAACCAAAAAAATTAAGAACTTGAAGCAGAATTATTTTCCCAAGCAAACATTTTCTCTCTACTAATTAAGCACTGTGGTGGCTCATACATTCAGGTCTCAAGCTGACATTCCCCACCTCGTATATATTTCATGACTGTTTCACTCCAGGATAAGATTGCTTGTTTCGAGACTTGTTATTAGTGGGCAAGAAAAAGCTGTTATTGTAGGCTTGGAAGCTGAATGGCTGAACTTGGCATTGCACAATGCATAAGAAGCAGGCACTCCTTCAGGTAGCGGTGACGAAGACTGAAGGTCATGGCTTCTGGAATGTCCTCTTACTCTTGAGAGATTAGATGTCACTGACCTCCACATTTTTCTACAGACCCATCACCCTGTCTTCCTCATCATAAAACCATAATGTCACCTGGCATCTGTCACTAGCAGGTGCTCAGTGCATGGCCTCCCTGAATAAGAGGAAGCCTTTGCCCTGTGTAGGTAGGTTCTTGTCATTTCATTCTAGAGTGGTAGAGTTTCCACTGGTTGTTATTCAGAACTCTTGTTTGTACAGAAAATCCTGTCAAGCGAACCTCCCCATTCAGCCTTTTTTCCACCCCTCCCCCACCTAGGTCTATCCTAGGAACTGCAGGTTATTAGAGACACCAAAATAAATGCACATGTCTCCAGGAGCTGAGAGTCTACTGTTTGGATCTGTTGCCAATCTGTTCTTTTTCCGCTTCCACCTGTGGGACACCTATGGATGTCAGCATCGGGCTTCTCTTTGGCTCTCTTCTTTTGGTTTTGTTGGTTCTGTGGTATGATCACCTTCTGTGATGTCCGTTGATGTGGCCCATGGGGCTGGAAGTTGAGCTTTGCTGGGCTGAAAACTTGCTGGGCTGAAAACTTCCGGTGTACAGTTTCCTCCACTTTCAATGCTGTTACACTGTCCTGATCAAGGCTGTGTAGAGTATGCTGTCATGGAGGCCTGCTGAAGTTTCTGGAGATATCTTCCTCACATGAATTTTGGTAAATATGTCTATAGCTAGCTTATCCTCCTCCTGCCCCAGAGTTACTTCCAGAATTGTGAACAGATTAAAAAAAATCACTTGATTTTGAAGCTCCATTTAGTTCACAGAAATGTCATTGAGCCCTGCCACGGTTACTGGGGCCACTTCATCCACAGTCATGTTGCTTAGGAACTGACCCAATTTAAGAGATTTCAAAACCTCACTTCCTCTAAGCAGAGGAAACTTTGAAGATAACAGATAAGGTTATTGTCTCTAGGGCAGTGGTGGCTTATGGGTTTCTATCTATGTGTCAGCACCTGTCACATTATACATTTTAAACATTTGTGGTTCATTATATGTCAATTACATCCTAATAAAGTGGCTAAACAAAGCTCACAGGACCCCCATCTCCCCCTTCTTCTACTTGGAAGTTAACCATGTTGGTTTGCTTTACTGTCCTCAGACTCACCAAACAGACATTTTATGAAGCAGACCGTACTGAGAGAATAAAAACACACTTCACAGATTCTCACATGCTTATATCAGTGACGTCTTTTTAATAACCGGGACTCAGAGTTATATAAATAGATAGAAGTGGAATTTAGAGGAGGAGAGGCAGAGGAAAGGAAATGTAGAATCTTGGGAAATTTGCATGACGAGGGGACAGAACAAAATGATAAAGAACCAGCTATGTGCTTAGGGGATTAGACAGTGTGTTGGTTAGTTTTGGTCAACTCGACACAAGCTCAAGTCACCTGGGAAGCAGTTAACATCAGTTAAGGAATCCACCAGATTGACCTGTGGGGACATTTTCTTGGTTGATGATTGGTGTAGAAGGGCCCAGCCCACTGTGGGTGGAGCCACCACAGGCAGGTGGTTCTGGGCTATAGAAGAAAGGAAACTGAGCAAGCTACGTGCACGAGGAGCAAGCCAGTAAACGATGCTTCTCCATGACCTCTACTTTAGTTCCTGGCTTCTCTGGAGGATGGACTTAACCTGTAAGTTGAAATAGACCCATTCCTCCTTCAAGTTCCTCTTGGTCGTGCTCTTCGTTTATTACAGGACTAGCAAGCAAATGAAGACAGAGTGTTAAAATACATTTTTAATCAAAAGCAACTACGTTGTTGCTTAAGTAACCATTCTGTGGTTCTGTTCAGTAAAATGAACAGTGAATCTGCTGGGGACTTTGAAGTCAGATGAACAGCTAACTGCTGGCCTCATTGCTGATTAAATCTGTGAAGTTAGGTAAAATTTTCATCCAAGTTTCAACTTTCTGCTTCCGTCAAAAGATACAGGGGAGAGGGAAGTTATCTCTTGTGGGTGTTGTGAGGCTCAGACAGGATAAGATAAACCCAGAGCTTTGTCTAGAATTTTACACACAGTAAGTCATGTTTCTCCCTACCTTAGATTTCCTTTTAAAATGTTTTATTCAGGACTACAGAGATAGGAGATTTTGTTGTCATTGTTGTTGTTTTTCCAGTGAAGTGCTTGGTATACAAGCATGAAAAACCTGAGTTTGGTTTTCAGCACCCACATAAATGTTGGGCCCACTCGTGATTGCCTCTAAGCCCAATGCTAGGGAGGCAGAGATAGGAGGATCCCTAGAGCTCACTGACCAGCAAGTCTAGCAGAATAGGCAATAGCAGAATAGATTCAATGAGAGACTTTGCCTCAAAATACAAGGTAGAGAGCTATTAAGTAAGATACCTGAAGTTGACTTTTGATACATATACATGTACAAATACATGTACACACACATACACACAACATTTTTTCCTATATGTATATATCTTCTGGAGTTTCATCAAATCCAGTAAAGTATTTTTGCATACTTGCATTTTTCTTCTAGTTGTAGAAGTTATCCATTCCAGTATTTTTGAAAGGATTCAGAATATGAATTAACATGGTGAAAAGCCTCTCTTCTGTATGAGTGCTTTAGATAAATGAATATCCTAAAACACAAGAGTTCGTTCTTAACTTGAGAAGCCCAGTGTAGGCAGAAATGTTGAAACAAAAAGAGGTGGGAAGGGAAGTACTGGGCACATTTGTCTCACCACCTTTCTCCCCTTATTCCTCTGGTTCCTTTTGAATATTTGTTTCAGGATAGCATTGTCTCTGTTTTACACAGTACGAGAGAGACATAGTATTGAATCCTTTAGATTATCAAGTTTAAGAATGCTTGTTAGGATGCAGAGGAGGGTTAGAGGCACCACATGACCCAGCGCACCTTCTACAGTTCTTCTGTTTCCTTCTTAAGGGCAGGCCCAGGGCTTCTAGTCTTATTCTTGACTTATATTTCTTCCCAGCCTTCAGACATAGCCAAATTATCCAGTCAGCTTTGGAGGTTCCTCTCTGGTGCTTCTCCCTGTAACCTCATAGTCCTCCTCTTCCTCCTCTTCCTCCTCTTCCTATTGTTCCTTCTCTTCCTTGGGTCTTCAGTGTATCCCAAGTAGGATGAAACTTGTATTGATTTTCTTGATTTTGCCTCCTGAGTACTGAGATTACAACCATGCACCACCATGCTCAATCTTGCTTCATAATTTCTGGTTCCCTCTGAAGCAGCTTTACACACAGGACATTTTTTTTTTGTCTGCCAATCATGTCACTGCCAGTGCCAAAGAACCTGTACTGACTGGTTTTATGTCAATTTGACAAAAGCTAGAGTCAACAGAGAGGAAGGAGCCTCAGTTGAGAAAATGCCTCCGTAAGGTCTGACTGTAGGGCAGTTTTTAACTTAGTGATCAATGGAAGAAAGCCTAGCTCACTGTGGATGGTGCCACACCTGGGCTGACTGTTTTGGATTTTATAAGAAAGCAGGCTGAGTAAGCCATGACGAACAAGCCAGTATGCAGCACCCTCATCACAGCCTCTGCATCAGTTCTTGCATCCAAGTTCCTGCCCTGTGAGTTCCTGCACTCACTGCTTTTTATGATGAACTTGCATATGAACTGGGAGCACAGTATTTCCTTCCTTCCCCAAATTACTTTTGGTCACGGTGTTTCATCACAGCAATAGTAACCCTAACTAAGACAAGTTGGTACCAGGAGTGGGGTATTGCTGTGGCAGGCCTGACTGTGATGTTGTTTGGCAGGATGAGGACTTTGGACTAGAAAATTAGTTATATGCTTTGACCAGGGCTTGACTGCCATACCAGGAGGAGAGTGGAAGGCAGTAATGCTGACAGCAATATAGATTATGACTCTCTGGCTCCAGAGGGTTCAGAGAAGATGAATATTGGTAGGCAACCTAGAGACCATTCTTGTGATAATTTGGCAAAGAATGTGGCTACTTTCTGCCCTTGTCCAAAAAAATTTTTTTTTCTTGAGGCTACATTGAACTGTTTTTGGCATTGGCAGAGAAGATTTCAAGACAGCCTAGTATTGACTCGGTTGTGTGGTTATTAGTGGTCACTCTTATGTAGATCTATAACGAAAAGGATCAAGCTGAACAAAGGCAAAAAATACAAAATGTACAGTTTGAGGAGAAAAGGGCACTGGGAAGTAGAATGGAGATAAATCCAGTGCTCAAAGTGTTAAAAAGTATAAAGACAAGACTATTCTATACTAAATGGAATAACAGAAGTGGTGACCTCAGGGCAAGACTCAATCTAGCCTTGTGAAAATGAATTTGAGAAAAGCTTAAAGAGTGAAGGGAACTGTTGGCAACAGAACACTGATGAACTTGGGGGCTTCTACCACATGGCTTTGGTTTTAGAGCCAAGGATAGACCCATGGCTAAAGAAAGTCACTGAGACCCGTATGCATTTGGGGTATCCCTGCATGGAAACTCAGAGAGAGCAAGGTCATTGCATGAAACTGTGAAAGTAAAGCCTGGTTTTTGTTGGAGGACCCAAGATGTTGGAGATGTCAGAGCCATAGGATAACTGTCAAGGAGCACTGCTGATGGCGTGAAATCAGCCCACAAGAAAGAAGTGTGTCACAGTCAACAAAGCTGA
This sequence comes from Rhabdomys pumilio, assembly GCA_030674055.1. Lineage (NCBI taxonomy): Eukaryota > Metazoa > Chordata > Mammalia > Rodentia > Muridae > Rhabdomys > Rhabdomys pumilio. The sequence goes on along the minus strand of JANHMN010000008.1, from coordinate 75,634,812 downwards.
GAGAAGTTGGTGACTGGAAGAGCACTTTGACATCAGACATGAAGATGCAGAATTTAGAGTTTGCCCTGATGGTTTTTGGTCTTGCTTTGGTCCAGTATTTCCTCAGTCTTGCAATTAAGGTTTCAATTGCTGTGACAAAACACTATGACCAAAGCAATGTGGGGAGAAAGGGAGTTATTTGTTTATACTTCCGTATCACCGTTCATCATCAAAGGAAGTCAGGACAGGAACTCATGCAGGGAGTTCCTCTACGTAGGAACCTAGAGGCAGGAGCTGATGCAGAGACCATGGAGGGGTGCTGCTTACTGGCTTGCTCCTCATGGCTTGCTCAGCCTGCTTTCTTATAGAACCCAGAACTACTAGCCTAGGTATGGCATCACTCACAATGGGCTAAACCCTCCTCTATCAATCAGTAATAAAGAAAAATTCTTACAGACCTGCCTACAACACAGTCTTATGGAGGCATTTTCTTAATTGAGGCTTCCTCCCCTCAGATGGCTTTAGCTTGTGTCAAGTTGACATAATACTGCCCAGCACACTCACTGTCTTCTGTTTCCTCCCTTTTGGAATGGTGATGTGCACTCTGTGTCAATGTATGGTGGAAGTATAGGATCTGCTTTTTAATTTTGAGTTTACAGGGGAGTTACAGTTAAGAGAATGCCATGAGTCTGAGAAGAGATTTTGATGTTGAGACTGCGAAAGACTATGGGGATTTTGGAAACTCGACTAAATGCACTTTGCTTTATAGCATAGTTATAAGTCTATGGAAGTCAGAGCTCGGAATGCAATAGTTTAGATAAGAATGGCCTCCATAGGCTCCCATAGGCTTATATATTTGAATCAGGGAGTGACACTATTTGAGAAGGATTTGAAGGATTGGGAGGTCTGGTCTTGTTGGAGAAAGTATGTCAGTAGGGGAGGTGGGCTGTTGGAGTTTCAAAAGCCCCTGCCAGATCCAGTCTTTCTCTTTGCCTGATGCCTGTAGATGAGGATGTAGCTCTTAGCTACACGCTTCTTGCCATGGTGATAATGGACTATACGTCCCTGAAGCTGTAAGCAAGAAACCAAGTAAACGTTTTCCTTTATATGTGTTACCATGATTATAGTGACTCTTCACAACAGTGAAATGCTGAGATACTGAGGTATACTGATAAATAGCCATTACTTTATTTAATCTCCAGAAACAGCTTCACAATGAGACCACTTTTAAGGAAGAGGAGATAGCCTCAAAGGAAGTTAGTCGGCTACTCAGTGTTATAGCTTGGAGCTGTGGGTCAGGGTTTCAGATCTAACCTGTCTCTCTCCCAAGTGTCACACAGCCTCTTACCCTCTCTGCGCTGCCTTTGTGATTACCTGAGAGTAGGTCATGCATCTTGAAGACAGGTGCTGTCTGTGTCTCTGCAGTGCCTCGAACAGCTCTTGGCATGGGCTGAACATTCAGGAAGTGCTTGTTGAATAAATGCATAAACAAGTCTCAACAAAGCCCTCCCCACCGCCAGCGGTCCCCTCAACCCAGAGCCAAACACAGACAGTTGGAGGGAGGTGACTTCATTGGTGCCCAAGAGCAGTAGTAGCAGATGGTGCTGTCCAGATCTGAGACTTGGTTCCTTTACTCCTGCACTGAGCCCCCCACTTTCCACCCTCTTGTCCCTCTCTGAGTTGTCCCTGTTCCAGGAAGGTGGCCAGCTGAAGCCATGGGCCTTCCAGCAGAAAACACCTGGCTGGTCAGAGCCTTTTTGTTTCTGCAATTACCTTCTATTTCCCTCTCCCTCTTCAATTTCATGCAAAGCCAACTGGTATTTCTTTTCAGGCAGCTGAGAACACCAGATGGAAGGGTAGGGGGAGGTGGAGGCAGGGCGCGAGGCAGTGAAGGGACAAGCAGGGCTGTGGATGAGGACGACCATTAGAAAGCATGTGATACGGGGACAATGCCAGGCAGGTCAGTGGAGGTAGGAAAGGCAAAAAGGGCGGAGAAAGCCAGCAGGCACCGTATGTGTACGTGCACACATGCAGTACTTTCAACATACTATTAAAACAGAGAAACGTTCTGGTTTCCATAGCAACAAAGACGAGATTGGTGCCTCAGCCAGTGAAACTTATTGGGGGAGAAAGACATTTGCCTGTTAAGGGGCCTGGTGAATTGGGGGATGATTATACAATGTTCTGCCACCGTTAACAATATACAAATACAACTCAGATCATACTGTAAAGAATATGACAGACTGATGAAAATCCCACAGAGGCAGGGGTGGGAGGGAGGGGCAGAAGGCAGAGAGAAAGGGCTACAGGAATGTTCCAGGTAAATATCACTTGATTTGAGGTACTGTTGAAACCAGCTCACATGTCAGTCTTCAGATGCCTAAGGTAAGGTGAAGCTGGGTATATCTTTCCCCAGTTCTACAGTGCAAGGATGCTGTGTCCTGGTCTCAGCTGTGGCTTCAGAAAATGGATAGGCTGATATCAAAAGTCTAAGAGTTTCATAATAGTGGACTCTGTGACATTGAGACCCCGTGTCTGCGTTTCCTATAGTGTCCAAAGGAACTCTAGCTGACCCACCAAAGGATAAGATAGTAGAGGAAATTCCTGACAACCAAGTCAGGCATTACAGAATCTTGCCTGGGAGAGAAGGAAAAGAAATCAGAATTAACTTGTTCTCCTGGGAGCAAAGACTCCATGCCAGATACATACTAATTATTAAATAAAATGCTGCCAGATTGGGCACTGGGACGATGGGGACTTGGGGCTGTGGTTCAGTCGGTAAAGTGCTTGCTATGCAAGCATTAGGACGGGAGTTCAATTCCCAGTGCTCACCTATAAAGCCAGATGTGGTGCTCTGCACCTATAGTCTTAGTGTTGGGGAGACAGATAGAAGCTTGCTGGCCAGCCAGACTAGCTGCACCAGAGAACTCCAGGTTCGATGAGAGGCCCTGATTCAAAACAGAAGGTCAGGATCAGTATGAGAAGACAGTTAGTGCTAGTCTCTGGCTTCCACAAACATGTGATAAATGGATGGTTAAAGGAATGAGCAAATGGGTGGATAGAGGAGAATCAGGAGAGAGGGGCATGTTCTCATCTGTTGCTTATTTCTGGTAACTTAGTGGAAGATTAGACTCTCAGAGGTGGCGTCTCTCCATGATATATTCGTTAGGATTCTGGGAATAGACAGTTCTGTGCCCCGAGGATCTTCGAGCAGTAGGGCCATTTGAATATTTTTCCACTCCGTCTTGATAACATGCCCCGTGGTGTATCGTTCTAGTGGCTCTGTTAAATTAGAGGGCAGGAGCTTCCTACTGCCTGCGTGCCCAGGCTGGCTCTTGTTCCTATGGCTCCAAATTTGTTCTGAATCTGTTTTTCCACCTTCTGATTTCCTACACTACCAGAGGCTGCTCTCTGCTGACCATGTACCCTTTCAGTTAGAACCACACTAGCTATCTCCTTGAGGTGGTTTCAGTGAGAACCATCCCCATAGGCTCTTATATTTTGTATGCATAGTCATTAGGGAGTGGACATGTTTAGGAAAGATTAGGGGGTGTGGCTTTACTGGAGCGGATGTGGCCTTGTTAGAGAAGGTGTGTCTCTGGGGGTGGGCTTTGAAGTCTCTCTTACTACTTGCTGCCTGTGAATCAGGATGTAAAGCTCTCAGCTACTGCTTAGTGTCACGTGTGTCTGCTTTCCTCTATGATCATCACGCATTAAGCCTTGGACTCACATACTTTAGTGAGTACCCCGTCAGCCATGCTCCTGAAATAAATGCATTGTTTTACCAAACTGGACATGGATGGGACTATTTCTTTAGTCTGCTGTTGGTACCCTACCTTGGTTAAAAAGACATTTGTTTGTCTCCCTGGGAAAAGTCACCCAGCAAGTATCTAATTGCCCATTACTTTTCCCTTGGTTATGCCATGCTCCTATGACTATAGACTTGGGAGTTGTGTCTCTGGGGAACTTCTTGTTGGTGGCAGCTCCTTCAAGAGAGCATTGAGCATCAGAGCAATCTGACACCAAGGTGAAAGAAGTTCATCTAAAGACTCCGAGAGTGGACTGAAAGCATCAGGTTCCATCCCAAGCTGCTCAACTGCGCTGGGATCGGCTCCTTGCACAGCAAGCGTACACAATGCACATGGATGCCTGGTGGGTTTGAGTAGGGTTGTGTGAACTGATGGGAAAGGATGGGAAAGCGAGGGGTGACGGAGCCAACCACTACTCAAAGGCCCTTCTCTGTTCTCATATTCTGGAAGTCTGGAAGAAGTTCCAGAGATGTTGAGGAAATGGTTCAAGGTCAAACAGCTAGCCAGCAGCATGAACCAAGTGTCTGGGATGCCTCTTGACTCTTGGGTCCCAAGATCGCTGCAGGTACATGACATAGGTAGTATAGGTTGATTCCTCTCCCAAAGCAGCTGGTTGGGAACCAGAGAAGAGAATATGGCATTGGTGCTGAAGATGGAGGGAGGCCTGGCTCAGAGCAGGGAAAACTTTGTAAGTGTTATTTTGTGAAAGAATTATATTAAACAGATTCTATTCCGACTATCAACAGATTTTCACATTTCCACCTTCCCCCTCCACAATTACCTCCTTCAGCACCCACCATTCCAAACAGAATGTTTCCTTCCTGCTTGTACTGTAAGACAGCAAAATTGGCTTTCCTTCTAGACTCTACCTCCTGTACGGCACCATCTGGGGCCGCATATCTTACTCTGTCGCCTTTCCTCCTTATAGCATTTTGTTTGCTCTATTATCATTATTATTATTATATTTTATTATTACTATTACTAATATTGGGGATTGAACCTGAGGCTTGACTCACATCAGGCAAATGTTCTACAAGGGACCCATATTCCCAGTCTCTTTTACTTCTTGGAGACGAAGGTCTCATTAATATTTCTCAACTGGTCTGGAACTTGTGATCCTCCAGTCTATGCCTCCCAGACAATTGGGATTAAAGGCGTACACTCAACACCAGTCCCCACTTTTTAAAAATAAAGCTTTCCTAGTTCTGCGCAATATCTTTGACGACCGCCAGGGGTCGCCCTTGGGCAGGTGGAGCATCCTCTCAGCAGGGCGCAGGGAGGTTTGCCAGGAATCTGGAGCTGGCTCCTGTGTATAGCAGCGCACAACATTAATCAGCCGCAGCCTCTGCAGTAAGGGGAGTAAGAAGACAGGGTTGGGAAGGAGATTTTATAAGCAGCTAAGCCAAGGGCCTTCACCTCTTCTACCCTAGGCTCACAGCAAACAGTGCATCCAGGACAGCCACTGGCTCTGGTTCAGGGTGCTGCCCTGGCTCTCTGGGTTATAATTTAGGAAGAGCCATGAATCCTGGGGGGATGGAAGTCTGCTAGGCTGTCTTTCTCAGGAGGAGAAGGAGATAGTAGGTCGATGGTTCTTCTCTCTCCTTCGTCCTCTATATTTTTGCATGCTTCACCCAGACAACCTAGGTCTTTGGAAGCAAGCATGGTTCTCTTGCACACATGGAGGAAGCTCATCACTCCTGGTGACTTCTGAGCTGTCTCCATACACCGGGATGGGTATCTCACGATCTTTGCATGTGCCAGAAAGCCAGGCCTCTGTCAGGCTCCTATCAGACGAGCTCTACAGGAATCAAAGTGTACGTGCTCCCTGGAGCATGAGGTTTTCAACGTTACATTTTCATCTCTCTGTCCTATTTCTCTCTTTCCTTTTCCTTTGCTCTTTTCCAAGATGGGACTGCTGGTTAAGATTTGATGCAGTTACTGGACACATATCTAAGATGAAGGCACAGAGGAAGACAGGGAGAGGGAAGGGGGTTGGGGGGAGGGAGAGGCTGAGGGTAGGGCCACCCTGGAATCCTGCAGGGACCAGAGAAGCTGGGGCTTGTTTGGGGTCAAGGTGCCTCCACATGACTATTTTACTTTCTCTTTTCTCTACTTGCCTCTTCCCCTCTCTCTCCCTCTCTCTCTCTCCCTCCCTCCCTCCCTTCCTCCCTTTCTTCTTTACAGACACAGCATGTGTGTAGACGAACATGAACACATAAGAGCATGCTTATAAGACATGACAATGTCAATCTTTCATAAGGTGTCTTAAAATTAGACACTAGGCAGGTGAAGTGAATTTAATGGAGGAGTCAGTAGGTGGAAAAGTGGGAGCTGACTTGAACTTCTCCAAGAGGGAAGGCAGTTGGACAGAAGAGTCTGAAGAAAGACATAAAAGTGAGTTTTCACAGCCTTTGGATAGGGTGATGGACAGGCTGTGAGAACTTCAGTAAAAGGCAGAAAGGAGGAAAGGATGTGTTGTGTCTAATCATGCAAAGGTGAGACTAGGAAGGGGAAGACTTTGGATGCTAAATGAGAGACTGGAACACTGGTCTCAGATTTTTGTCAGGGCTGTATTTTAGAGTAACAGGGTGGTTAGAATGAGTCTTTTCTATATAGAGAAAGGGAATTTTATCAGAGTGAATTGCAGTCTGTATTCTAGCTAGTCTAGCAATGGCTGCCTGGGAACAAAAGGTCCAAGAATAGAGATGTTCAATCCATGAGGCAGGAGTCTCAGCTGGTCCTCAGTGTACACTGGAATCCTGAAAATAGGCTCTAAGGCTAGTGAAGGGAATGATTTGCTAGCAAGGTGATAGGCAAAGAACAAAAGCTTCCTTCTTCCATGTCTTTATACAGACTTCTAGCAGAAGGTGTGGACCAGATTAGAGGTGGGTTTTCCCAGTTCAAAATATCCAGATTAAAAGTAGATCTTCCCACTTTAAGTTAAGCAAAAATCTTACACAGGTGTGCCTTCCTTGTTTGTGTTTTAGTTAACTCCGGATGTAGTCAAGTTGACAACCAAGAATAGCTATCAAGTCTATATAGGTAGAAGTTTAAATGAGAGTCCCACAGTCCAGCAGGTTTGTAGTCTAGGGGCATTCCTCCAAGGGATGAGTATCTGAAGGACTGTGGGGCTGGGTTGTGCCCAGTTTGAGAGAACTTCGAGGAAGCCATTGTGATATAAAGGGGACTCATTTCTGCAGACTTTCCACTTCCTGTATGTTCTAATGTCTCCCATGATCACTATCTCAGAAGGACAGGAGGGAATGATGGGTGCAATTCTAGGACAGAGTCTCATAACCCTCCCCTCCCTTCTAAAGCGTGCCAGAAGCCGTGTTACCTTTACTCCAAGGTTAGCTACTGTCTTAGGATTTTACTGCTGTGAACAGACACCATGACCAAAGCAAGTCTTATAAAGGACAACATTTAATTGGAGCTGGCTTACAGGTTCAGAGGTTCAGTCCATTACCATCAAGGCAGGAATATGGCAGCATCCAGACAAGCATGGTACAGGAGGAGCTGAGAGTTCTATATCTTCATCTGAAGGCTGCTAGCAGAGTGCTCACTTCCATGCAGCTAGGACAAGGTTATTAAAGCCCACATCCACAGTGACATACCTACTCCAACAAGGCCACACCTCCTAATAGTGCTACTCTCTGGCCCATGTATATACAAACCATCACATTCTACTCCCTGGCCCCCATAGGCTTGTTCAAACATGAATTTACAGTGGCCATACCTAAACATAACATAATGCAAAATACATTTGGTCCAACTTCAAGAGTCTTCATAGTCTATAGCAGTCTCAACAATGTTAGAAGTCCAAAGTTCAAATCTTCTGAGATTCATCCCATCACTTAACTGTAATCCCCAAAGCAAGACAGGAAACTAGCTGGACAAACTCCAAATTTTGTATCTTCATGTCTGATGTCAAAGCACTTTTCAGGTCACCAACTGCTTTTTTATCTTTGTTGACTGTAACAAACTCCTTTCTCCTGGGTTGGTTCTACTCCCTGTTAGCAGCCTTTCTCAGCAGATAACCTTTGGCTCTGGCATCTCAAAATTCTTGGGGTCTCCAAGGCAACTTCAATGTTACAGCTTCTTGTTCCACTGTCTGGGATCCACACATGATCTTCTGGGCTCCTCCAAAGGGCTGCCATCACTTCTCCAGCTCTGCCCTCTGTAGCACTCTAAGCTCAGGTTGATCCACTCCACTGCTGTTGCTGTTCTTGGTGACCATCCCATGGTACTGGCATCTCCAATATGCTGGGGTCTTCTGCTGCAACTAGGCTTCGCCAATAGCCTCTCATAGGCTCTCTTCATGGTGCCAAGCTTCAATTCCTTTACATGACCCTTCAGTCCTAGGCTCTCAGCTACAGCTGAGGCTGCACCTTCACCAGTGGCTTTCCCTGGCCTCTCATAATGCTAAGCCTCAGTTGCTCTTCATGATCCCTTCATGCTTCAAAACCAGTACCACCTGGATGATTCTCACACATTACCAAGTACAGATGTAGCATGAGGTACGACCTTGGCTATCTCTGGAACACAGCTTCTTTGTTCTCCCAGAAAATACTTCCCAGAAGATTTCACCTCAGTGATGCTGGTCCCTTCTTAATCACCACTAGTTTTTTTTAGCTCCAACTAACTAGCATCAATTGTCCCAGTCGTCCCTTCTATTTTTCACTCTAAAGCCAGAGCCACATGACCGAAGCTGCTGAGTTCTGATGCTTGCTGGGGCTGGAACATGGCCCCCTCCTCCTTTTTTATTGCATCACCACTAGCTTTCTGTTTTCCATCTCCTTCACTGTCTAATCTTGGCTGTCCTGGATCTTGCTCTGTAGACTGACCTTGAACTCAGAGATCTGCATGCCTGTCTCTTTCGATTAAGTGTGTACCCCCACGCCTGGACTTAAGCTTTTCTTCACCTTTGTCCCAGGCTGGCCTTGAATTCAGAGATCTACTTGGCTTTATCTCCTTGGATTAAAGTTTTGTACTACCATGACTGGATCTAAGTTTAGCTGGGTGGGGTCTTATCCTGAAGTCTTAATCCCTTACCCTATCTCCTAGAATATAAATTCAGCTCCATTTCATTTCCTGGTGCTCCTTTAATACTTGAACCATATATTTTATATGTTTCCTTTCTAAGCTTGCTATGCTTGTTCAAAATGATCTTCATGAGATTTAACCAGAGAACAAAGTCTATGATGGGTGTTTCTGTGACTTCCTTTGCCAATTTAATTAATCTGAGTCTCTTCACCTTAGCCTCAGGCAAACTCTTCAAACAAGAGTAAAAAGTAGCCACATTCTTCAACAAAATACCACAAAAACAGTCTCTAGGCCACATATTGAAATTCTCCACTGAAACCTCTTGGGCCAGGTTCACACAATTTAAATCACTCTCAGTAACAAAGTCTTCCATATTCCTATGAGGATGGCCCATTAAGCTCCATTTAAATCATTCTACTGCTTTCCAAATCCAAAGTCCCTAAATCCACACTCTTCCAAGCAAAAGCAGGGTCAGGCCAATCACAGCAATACCCCACTTCCAGTACCAACTTTTGTCTTAGTTTGGGTTTTACTACTCTGAACAAACACCATGACCAAGGCAAGTCTTATAAAGGACAACATTTAATTAGGGCTGGCTTACAGGTTCAGAGTTTCAGTCCATTATCTTCAAGGCAAAAACATGGCAGTACCCAGGCAGGCATGGTGCAGGAGGAGCTGAGAGTTCTATATCTTCATCTGAAGGCTGCTAGCAGAGTGCTCACTTCCATGCAGCTAGGGCTAGGTTATTAAAGCCCACATCCACACTGACACACCTACTCCAACAAGGCCACACCTCCTAATAGTGCTACTCCCTGGCCCAAGTATATACAAACCATCACAGCTGCCTCTGTATAGTTTTTATCCCTTCCATAATTATCAGGCCAAGATGTTCTCTACTCCCAAATGGCAGTGGCGTGGTCATGCTATGCTTAGAAAAATAAATAATGCCGTAATAACACCCTTCCCCCAATTATTCTTCATTGAGAAACTAAAATCAGTGATAGAGAACTCCCTCTGTCTCCAGCCACAAGATCTATGCTTATATCTGTACAGCAGTATAGGCTATCTTAGGGTCACTGTTGCTGTGATGAAACACTATGGCCAAAGCACCTTCGGGAGGAAAGGGTTTATTCAGCGTATGCTTCTTGACCACAGTTCACCATCAAAGGAAGTCAAGACAGAAACTCAAGCAGGGCAGTGGCCTGGAGGCAGGAGCTGATGCAGAGACCATGGAGGGGTGCTTTTTACTGGCTGGCTTCTAGTGGTTTGTTCAGCCTGTTTTCTTATGAAAACCAGAACTATCAGTCCAGGGGAGACACTATCCATAATAGAATGGTCCCTCACCCATCAATCGCTAATTAGGAAAATGTTCTTAGCCAGATATTATGAAGACATTTTCTCAGGTGAGGCTCCCTTATCTCTGATATGATGACTCTAGCTGTGTCAAGCTGGCATAAAACTTGTCATAAAACTTACAGGATATGTGTTTTTTTCATGTCTCTTTCTGAGGTGGAAAACCTTCTCCCCTGAACTGCCTCACCTCTGCTCTTCCTCATGTTTCCTCTCTCACCTGCATCATCTCTTCCTCCCAATTTAGTTTATTCCTGAGCCTGCAATCCCAGAACTCTGTGGTCTGAGGATTGTGAGTTGGAGGCCAGCCTCAGCGATGTAGGAAAACCCTATCTCCAAAAATAAAAAAAGGTTCATTGCCACCAATAAACAAGTCTGTGAGATTATTCTCATCTTTACACAAAACTCCGTTGTCACTTCCTTAACCTCATTGTCAGTAAAATGTCTTCTAAGGCTACCCAAGCTACCCCTGTGTCCCTACAGACTGTTCAGTTTGCTCAGTCTAGCTCATAACACTTCCTGACCAAATTGCTCTCCATTCTCAATGGATCTAAACTCAGGCATGGGTTTTTGGGGTTGTGTTGACCTTTCTGTTGACACTGGCATATTTACTTGTATTAGTCTGGCTTTTCTAGAGGAACAGAATTGATTATATATATATATATATATATATATATATATATATATATATATATTTATAGATTTATTAGAGTGGCATATAGGCTGTGGTCCTGCTATTCCAACAATGACTGTCTAGCAGCAGCAGCAGGAAGCCCAGTAATCCTGTAGTTGTTCCGTCCGTGAGTGTGGATGGTTCAGCTGGTCTTCAATCTACACCGAATCCTAAAGAAGTAGGTTCTAATGCCCGTGAAAGGACTTGCCATCAGAGTAAGGGTGGGAGGAGCATGCAAAGAGTAAGCAACACTTTTCTTCTCCTGTGTCCTTTCTATAGGCTGACAGCAGAAGGAGTGACCCAGATTAAAGATGGAGCATCCTACCTCTGAAGATCTAGATTAAAGATGGCTCTTCAAATTATTTAATTAAGAAGAAAAATCTCTCACAGGTATACTCAGCCCTTGGATTTTAGTTAATCCCAGATGTAGTCAAGTTGACGCCAAGAATAGCTATCACAAGTCCACTCCTTGTTAACTTGACACACAACCATATCTCCTTATGTCATGCTTAATTTCCAAATAAAAGTAATAGTCAGACCATAATTATACCTAATATGATATAACTATTTCACGTACAATCATAAACACATCATAAATTTTAGAATAGGTGACAATGTCCCTTGAGGGACATTCTCAAGACTTCAGACTAACCATTTATATCTTAATGGTTGCTACATTACATAACAAAGAAATAAAGGGAAATTAAACACAGATATCTGTACAAACACACTATTAACAGAATATGACAGAAACACATATGTCAGTTATAATCTTCATTTCTGCCACGTGGCCTAAGCTGGTGTTTATAACTACCTTCCTCTAGTACCCATTCTGCATTTTCTCTACCATTATCCTATTCCCTTAAAATCCATTCCCACACACGTTCCGTTCCCCAGACTTCTGCTTGAATAAATTAGCAACCTCCTCAAGCTCTTTAGTAGTGAAGTGCACATCCTCATGGCCTACACCTTCTAATTCTCTTCTAGGAGCCTGCTTTGCCTTTAGTCTGCTTATAGGTCTATAGGTCTAGAGACAACTATGGCGGACTCTGGAAAACATCAGTATTGTCTCGCCCCACATCTCCTTCAGGGGAAAGCCACTGCTGGTTGAGCAGACAGTGGAGAATTCATTTTCCCTGTCAAAGATGAAAAAGGCAGTATTTTAGGGGCTGGGGGTTGTGAGTACATCTTCTGCTGAGGGTGGAGAGTCTCCTTCCTCTGGTGAGGTAAACGCTTGAGAATCTGGACTTTCAAGGTTCTCAGCTTTAATAGGGTCCTTCCACATATCCCCGCACCCCAGTTATAGGATCATGTTCGTTGCCAGTTAATGCCCAGACTTTAACTGCTGACATCCTCTGAGGCTGGGACTTGAATTTTCTCTGTAATTCAGCGACCTTCTAATGAGGGCTTCAGTTTTATTTTTCACAATTTGAGCTCTGTGGCTGCTGGAGAGAAGGTTCTCTTTCAGGGCACACTTAGAATTCTTTAGACTGTTTATACGGATCTGAAGCCTGTCATTTCCATCACTGAGTTCATTAGCGTCCTTTTACCATATCCCGAGACTCTAGAAGTTGGTTAATTTTACCAAGAACCTCTTTTTTTCCCTTTGTCAGTGTATCCAGAGAGGCTAGGAACAACCACCCAGCATCAACATTTTCCTTATTTTTCCATAAATTGTCAAAAGTTTTATATACAGAATCACTAAATCTGCTGCCTCTCACAGTTGGTGAACCAGGATAATCAAATGCATTTGTCTCCATAGTTTGGAAAACAGCTCGCGCCAGGGGCTGTTAGTGCTCTTCAAGCATCTGGGAGAGGCTTCGGTAACTGTAGGTGTCGGCAAATTAGAAATTCCAGATACTTTAAAAAAATCACCTTTGTACTTAATGCTTCTCTAGAACAGAGGGCACCAAAAAGAAAAGTGGTCTGAGAAATGAAGACAGTCTGAGCGTCTTTTCCTATTTCCTGCTGGGGTGGAAAACATCTACTTCTAAAGGGCCTCACCTCCATTCTTCTTCGGGGGCTTTCTTCATGATTTCTCTCTCATCTGCAACATCTATCCCTCCCAACTTACATTTTATCCCAGTGTTCTGGAGGCTGAGGCAGGAGGATTGTGAGGTGGTGGCCAGCCTCAGCAATATAGTGAAGTCCTATCTCAAAAAAAGAAAAAAAAAAGGTTCATTATGACCAACACACAAGTCTGTGAGATTATTGCCATCGTCACTAAAACCTCCACGGTCACACACAGCTTTAATCTCATTGTCAGTAAAACGTCTCCCAAGTCTACCCAACCCCGATGTCCCCACAGACTGTTCAGTTTGCTCAGTCTGACTTATAACACTTCCTGACCAAAATTGCTCTCCATTCTCAATGGCCCCAAACCCAGGGGTGGGTTTCTGGTGTTGTGAAGTCCTTTTTTTTTTTTTTTTTGCCATAAATGGCGCTTTTGCCCCAAGTCTCTCTTGTAAAACAGTTTCCCCAGTTTCATGACATCAGTATGAATGTTAGTTGTTTTACTTGTTACTGTGAGAAAGATACCTGATGAGAAACAACTTCCATGGGGAAGGGGTCATTCCTCCTTAGAGTCCAGGGAGCTACAGTGCATCATGGGAGAGAAGGCATGGTTTCCTGAGTGGGAGGTGTCTGGCCACAGTGTGTCTATAGCTAGGAATCAGAGACTGAGCAGGAAGTGGGGTCAGCTGTAAAACCTTCTATAGTTTTCCAGAATAGAGCCACTAGGAGGGGACCAAGTGTTCAAATGTATGAGCCTCCAGGGGACATTTCATTTCAAACCAGAACAATACCGTACTCACTTGGATTTATTCTGTATCCCTGGTTTTCTCTTCCTACAAGGTAACTGGTTCTTCTTTCTGGACAGGACTTCTGAATGCTTAAGAGTCCCAGGGTCTTGTTTTGAGATGTTCTCCTTTTCCTGTCCTCCCATTCCCTTCTACCTTCCCTTCCCTTTCCCTCTGGTCCCATCCATGAAGACTGTCTTTATCTGAATAACCCCACGGCATAAATATCAGCCCTACAATGTTGCCTCCTAAATGGAACAGCATTTCAGAGTTTTCTTCATGGAACCCATGTTCTTATATCTAACTATCAGCTTGACATCTCCATCAGAGTGTCTCGTTGGAATCCTAAATTTAGCATGTCTAAAAGAAAACTTAATTCCCCACTGTACCCAACTGCCAGCTGGCTCCAATCCTCCCTCTATGTCCCCAATTCAAGGAATGGCATTAGCATCCCTCTAGCTGCTTATACCAGAGCTCCTGAGTCATCTTGTCTCCCCTCATCTCCATCTCTAACTCACTCATCGGCTCTATCAAGCTGACCTTCAATGTGCCTCTCACTCAAGCTGCTGCTGCCTCTTACCTCACTTGGGATGAGAGCTTTGAGCTTGTCTTCTTGCTCAGTCTCTACCCCTCCCTCCATAGTTCATTCCTTATGCATCAGTGAGAAGCAACAGAAAACACAGGCTGAGGAGGTGTCTCTGTGGGGAAAGCTCCTGCCACATCATCATGAGGATGTGAGTTCAGGACCCCCCACCCCCTGCAATCACATGGTAGAATGAGCATATAGTGCCAATATTGGAGAGCTGGAGACAGCCTTATGACAGGCTGCCTGGCCAGTCTCATTGAGTTCCAGGGTCAGTGAGAGACTCTGTCTTAAAAAAAAAAAGTAGAAGGTGTTAGAGGGGGCCACCTAAAGTCAACCTCTGGCCTCTGTATGTGCACACATGTAACAACACATGCACAGAGGACACAAAGTACCCCTCCTCCCAGAATATGCAAGGTCAGACCCCTCATCTGTTTAGATGTTGCCTTTTGGTTTTCTCTCATAGCTGGAATAAAGTCCAATTATCTTAAGTAGTTAGATCCTGACAGTTCTCCCCCCCCCACCCCCCTGTGGTCTTGACATCTTGACACCATAAACCTGGATATTTATGCTCCCCTGAACCTTTTACCTGAGTCCCCTTTCGTCCAAAAGAGGCCTTTTCTGATCACCTTCTCCCTGTCCCTGTCCACATCTCCCTTTCCCTCCTTCCCAGCCCCTCACTGGCTATCCACATCACTGGGTTACCCCTTTGCAGGGCCGCTTACCCTCTGACCACAAAGCATCTTTCTCTAGTTTGCTTCCTGAAATTGTTGCACTGTGATCTCTTTTATATTCTCATCACACAGCAAGGGACCTGGGTGTTACTTAGGGGTGACAAACACTGGGTAGAATTGAAAGAGTCTCTCAAGTGATGACATACAGAGAGCAGAGTGAAGGAGAAGATCAGGTTTTGCCAAGAGAGATCAAAGCTCCAAAGAGGAGTCAAGTCCTATGTTGACTGTGGGATGAGATGCCTTTCATGCTAGGTGAAGATGCAGGAGGTGTGTGTGGTACAGGCCTGAAATCTGAGAACTAGGAGGCAAAAAGCAGCAGGCCAAATTCACAGCAAGTCTGAAGCTTAGGCTACAGGAAACTCAGTATCAAAACAAAATCAAACAAAAACAAAACCCAAAACCAAGCCAAAGGGAAAGAAAAGCAAGCAAGCAAGCAAGCAAGCAAGCAAGCAAGCAAGCAAGCAAGCAAGCAAGCAAGCAAGCAAGCAAGCAAGCAAGCCTGCCTACCCATAGCTGGAGGAGAAGCTAAGGCTAGCTCTGGGAAACATTTGTTTCTGGAGCTTTATTCGAATATCACAGGTTGCATGATACTGAAGAGAATGCATTGGCTCACTGATCTGGGCTGATCAAGGCACAAGATGGCAGCTCCATTTCCAAGACGATGATTTGAATACTGTATTCTAAGAGGAAGGAGGCTACCTTAGTCATATGACAGAAGGTAGAATATTGACACCAGGAAGGGTCCTGCCCTGCCTTTTGTGACAACTTTGGTTTGCCCATGGGGGCACAGCCCTCAGTAGCTCACCATCTGTTGATGGCTCTACTGCTCATTAATGCTAGAAGAGGTTTTTTTTTTTTTTTTGACTCAGGGGTGAGACAAGCCAGAAGTTCAGAGCACAGCCACACTGTGTTCCTTACTGTGATAAAACACCCCAGGAAGAGCAACCTGGTGGAGGAAGTGTATCTTGGCTCACAGTTTGAGGGTATAAACAAAGCAAAGTGAAAAATCAGTTCAGTGAAAAAACTTTCTGTGGGCCAATGAGATGCCTCAGTGGATATAGGGGTTTGCTGCCAAGCCTGGAATCCACATGATAAAAGAGGACGACTGACTTTCAGAAGACATCCTCTGATGCCCATATATATGCAAGTCACAGGTGCATGAGTGTGTACGTGTGGCAGGCAAGCACACAGCTACCTCCTACCAGGCTCTGATAAAGATGTGTCTCCTAGGTGACTCTAAAGCCAAGCAAGATGACAACCAGAATTAACCAGCCCAGGCTCCACACTTTCCATAGGACTTCAAATATAAAAACTCATCTTTACAAATATATGTGTGTGTCTATGTGTCTGTGTGTCTGTGTGTATTTGTGTGTGTCTGCGTGTGTATATGTGTATGTGTGTGTGTCTGTGTTTGTCTATGTGTATGTGTCTGTGTGTCTGTGTGTGTCTATGTGTATGTGTCTGTGTGTGTTGTGTGTGTGAGTGTGTATGCCTAGGTATGTATGTGTCTGTGTCTGTGTGTCTGTGTGTGTGTTATAAAACTAGAGGTGTGAAAATTTATGTAACTAAAAGTATTTGCTCACACAGAACAGCACTGTGTCCTTATGAGAGCTCACCCAGACACAGAAAAACATGTCACAGTTAGAATACTTTCCTGTCCTAGAGATTAGGAACAGCGATGAGAGGTGAAATGTGGTCAGTGCTCTCAGAGAACAGGACAGGGAAGGAACGAACAGCTGTCTCTCAGAGACAGAAGCTTCTGATGCTTAAAACATCTGCTGGCTCTGCTGCCTCCCTAAAGCTTTTTCTTCAGTATATTAACAAATAAACACCATCCTGTATTACAAAGTACTAATTATTTATTTTAAAATGTTAGAATGATAGAACAAATATAAATAAGAAAACAAATATCACTTTAAAATCCTATTTTTTTTCAGAAGTAGCTCATGCTAATTTTTTTCATTTCTTTTTTACAGGTCTTTCTGTGTTTATGTGTGTATATTTTGTTAATTATTTAAAAATTGTCAGCAGTTTCCAGTTGCCTAGGAGCAGACCCTCGTTGGGAAGAAGTACTTGTATACCCCACTTAGGTAATGGAAGTAAAACTAAGGTCTCTCTGTCCTTTGCTCCAAGAAAAATGGGTATAGTGTAGTGATGGTTTGTATATGCTTGCCCCAGGAAGTGGCACTTTTAGAAGGTGTGGCTTGATTGGAGTAGGTATGACTTTGTTGGAGTAGGTGTGTCACTGTGGGCATGGGCTTTAAGACCCTCATCCTAGCTGCCTGGAAGTCAGTATTCTGCTAGCAGCCTTCAGCTGAACTCTCAGCTCTTCCTGCCATGCCTGCCTGGATGCTGCCAGGTTCCCACTTTGATGATAATGGACTGAACCTCTGAACCTGTAAGCCAGCCCCAATTTAATGTTGTCCTTAAAAGAGTCGCCTTGGTCATGGTGTCTATTACCAGCAGTAAAACCCAAACTAAGACAGGATGATTGGTCTCATGGTATCCTAAAGTTAGGACACTGGTGTGAATGAAATCAGATAGAAAACTCCCCCAGTATGCTCTGGCTTTTGTCTGTAGATTTATAAATCCCTCAAAGAGCCAATAGTGTTCTCACTTGCAGTTCAAAGTCATTGGCATATATTCCTTGACTGCCAGAAACCTAGGTGACAGAAAAGGAAAAGGGGAGAGGTGTCTTGTGTA
Source organism: Rhabdomys pumilio (assembly GCA_030674055.1). Lineage (NCBI taxonomy): Eukaryota > Metazoa > Chordata > Mammalia > Rodentia > Muridae > Rhabdomys > Rhabdomys pumilio. Next base: position 75,617,140 of record JANHMN010000008.1, on the reverse strand, counting down.
CAGGAGACAACTTTACTGCTCAGACTCCTTTGATTATCATGACCTGCTGCAAAAGGTTATATCAGTGTTTTCTGAAGACACTAAACAGTCCCTAAACAGCTTCGACACTGACACCCAGGTCTGTTTCCTGCAGTGTCCCACATCTAAGAAGCTCTCTCAGCAATGACCTCACCTCCCACCCAAGTCAAGGCCACTGGGGCCAGTCAGAGGCAAGCCACAGCCTGGCTGCCTCTAGAACTTCCTATGGGCAGCAGTCTCCTGACTATATCATGGGTCCCTTGGTCTTGACACGAGACTTAGAGACCTTCTGCTGAGGTAAGGGCAGTGAGTGGCAGTGGCAGCCATCACTGACCCAGGACTGGGCCTTTGGCACAGGAAGCTAACTTTCCACTTTCATTTGTCTCTGTCCTGGGTGGGAAAATAGTAAGTGATTTGGCCTGAGAAAGAGCCTGTCCCAGGGAGTCATCTGGGAGGGAAGGATGAATTGCTCATGATTGATGAGGTTGGAGTATAAAGTCATTTATTTATCTTATAAATGAAAGATGACTTGATATTTACCTCAACACAGAGTAATGTATATGAATGTATGTGTAATATAGGGGTGTGTGTGTGTGTGTGTGTGTGTGTGTGTGTGTGTGTGTGAGAGAGAGAGAGAGAGAGAGAGAGAGATCTGTCTGGCCACATTTGTGTTCTAGATAGACAGTATACTAGGAATTTTGTGTTACTGCAAAAGTCATCTTTCCCAAGAGGTGGCTTTTAAACAACTGCAGTTTCTGCAGGATTGGGGTGGTTATGTCATTTACTGCTATGTCTTGGATCTGAAGTAGCACCCAAATACTCTTGTAGTAAAGACTTTATAGCCAGCTTGGGGTGCCACTGGGAGATCATTGGAACTTTAAGAGAATTAGCTTAGTGGGAGAAAGTTAGGTCATTGGGATTGTGCTTTGAAACTGGATAATGAGGAATTAGCCTCCTCCTCCTCTCTCTGTGTCTTGGGATTTTATTGCTTTAAAGGGATACCATGACCACAGCTACTCTTATAGAAGAAAACATTTAATTGGGGCTGGCTTTCAGGTTTGGAAGTTTAGTCCATTATCATCATGTCAGGGAGCATGGAGGCATGCAGGCAGATGTGGAGCTGGAGAAAGAACTGAGAGTTCTACAGTGAACCACTGGGCCTGAATTGAGCTTCTGAAACCTCAAAGCCCCCTTCCCAGTGGGACACTTCTTCCAGCCATGTCCCACCTACTCCTGCAAGGCCATGCCTCCTAATAGTGCCACTCCCTACAGGCTTGTAGGGGCCATTTTTATTCAAACCAGCATGCTTTGCTCTTTGGCTGCCATGAGGTGAGCAGTTGTGTCCTCTGCTTGTCCTTTTACCTTGCTGTGTATCACACAGGCACAAAGCAACGGAGCTAAGAAACCTAGGGAATTCTGGGCCAAAATCAGCTTTCTCCTTTATGTTGACTACTCCATGTATTTTTGTCATGAGTGGAGAGCTGCGATGCATGGTGAGTCTCATCCCCATTGGAGAGTTTCTGCTGACCATGTGGCTCATAGGGTGTGTGATACGAACCCCACTTCTAAGGTAGATAGTAACTTGAACTGTGGGTTCAATCGTGTTGATAATGATGCATTCAGTCGTGCCATGCTTGTTGCTTTCAGTGAGTGTCCTAAGTTTTGGTCAGACTTGGCTGCTTGAAAGATTATTCTAAAGCCTAAGGTCTGACTAGATGGAAATGTGTGTGTGTAAGAGTATATGTGTCAGAGTGTGTGTGTCAGAGTGTGTGTAAGAGTTTGTGTGTATAAGAGAGAGGGAGTGTGTGTGTGTGAGAGAGAGAGAGGGAGAGAGAGAGGGAGAGAGAGAGAGAGAGGGGGAAGGAGGGAGGGAGGGAGGGAGGGAGAGAGAGAGAGAGAGAGAGAGAAAGAGAGAGAGAGAATGAATGAATGCGTGATGCTTGGGTAGTGCATGCATCCATGATGTAGTGCATGAGCAGGCAAAAAGTAGAAGATGTACTAAATATTTTCCTCTTTTGAGCTTCATTTTATAGCCGTAAGCCAGGGCTCTTCACTGAACAGGAAGTTGGCCATTTTGGCCAGTGAGCTCCTGGGATCTCTCTGGTTCCACCTCCTACTGCTCAGGTTACAGGCGCACACTTGCTGGGTTTTATACATGGGTGCTAAGGATTTGAGTTTAGGTCTTCATATCTGCACAATAAGCAGTCTTGCCCACTGAGCCATCAACTGAGCCCCCAATTAGGTGATTTTTGAAGATCAGGGAAACAATTTGGCACTGGCGAGTAAGCAGATAGATAGAAGTTGGGTAGGGCTCAGAATGGCAAGTGGAGTCTCTTCTGCAGATCAGCTGCGCACTCTGTTTAGTTATGTATCACTAGAAATTCACTGGAGGTTTTAAATAAGTGAATTATATAAGCAGTTTGCATGCACACACGTGGTTTTCTACAAAGATCTCCTGCTCTCTTTACCACTCAATCTTTGCTCCTTTTGCTCTGGAGCATGTAGTATGCGGTCATATCTATTTTGCATGGAATATGCGATAATGATAGCTTGCAGGGGAGTCCACAGGAGTGCAGGGTGTGAGGCATCTCCAGCATGGCTTAGGGAAGCATGACTGCTGTCCTAGGAGACAGCCTGACGCAGGTCCTAGAAGATGAGCAGAGCTGCTCTGTGAAGAAGGCAGTGAAGGGTCTGTCAGAGCAGTCAGGGGAAGGGTGCGGGGAGCCAGGTGTCTTCATCTGCAGGATGCACTGCAGAACAGGGCTGAGGGCCGCAGGCATCAGCTCTGTTGAGAAAACAGCCATCAATCTCCGAAGGCCCAGCTTTTCAGGGAGTAAGAAAGAAAAGACTGGAGCAGACATTGTCAAGTAAGAGGGACAGAAGCCATCCATCTAGGGAGGGCAGTTGGTTAGCTTCAAAGTGGTACAGTTCAGCAGTTATTCAATAACGGGGAATTCTATGTTTGAAAATAGATTCTCAGCAACTAAGCCACACCTTGTTTGTGTTAGCAGAATTTTGATTGGTTGAACTCTGCTCACTCAAGGCTCTGTTTGTTTGATCAGGCTGATAATTTCCAACCAAGGATGGAGCAGGATTTGGCCAAATTCCCTCAGCATGTTACCTGAAATAATCCTAACAACAGAGAGCAGGGACATCAAAGGCAGAGTGCCCACATCCAAACTCTATCCGGTCACTTCTGATCTGTGACATCTTTGGTGGAAGGCTTAGCCACTCTCTTCTGTTTCCTCTATGGAGAATCAAGGATGGTAAAAATGGTGTTTATTGGGAAAGACCACAATGATGACTCAGGACTTAGAATCACTAAATAGTGGACGTCAGATAGAAGTGTGTTAACTGCTATTTTTATTGGGGCCTGATGAAGGTGTGAGCAAAGAAAAGAAGATTATTCTTAAAAGAACTGAGATACAAAGACAAGGGAGGAACATAGTGGCAAATGCCCGGGCAGTCAGTGGGGACAGGGGACAGGGACATATTCATTCACATGATATAGATATTGTTACTATGGCAGGTTGAAGACCCAGCAGTGGAGCCATCCGTGAGATAGGACAGACAGGGTAAAGCTGGAGAGTGTAGGGGAAGATGTGACATCCACAACAGAAATGGAGAAGAAAGGTGGAAAAGGGTGAAGAGGAACAATGGAGAGAGAAAGTTTAAGTCCCACGTGTTGTTGTAAAGGAGCTTGCTGATCAGTCTGCCAGAAAACCAGATCAATGCCATGTATGGGGTTTAGGGAGATGGAAAAGGCTCTGGGCTGATTTAGATACTCTATGATGAAACGTGAAAGATAAACCTCACAGGTGCAATGAGTCCCTCTCTTCTCCATGCTCTGAACACACACACACACACCACACACACACACACACCCACACACACACACACATGCACGCACACACACACATGCACATGCATGCACATCTGTGTACACACACACATGGACATGCTCGTGCACGCACACATATACACATACACCTGCTGTATAGCTTCTGACATAGCTCAATTCTGGGAGTGTCTCTCTGACTCATCTTCCTCCAGAGGACCACAGGCTTGGTACATCAGTCATAGCAGCGTTCCCTTAGCTCTTAGTGTGAATTAGAAAAAATAACAAAATAAAACCTCTTTCTCCAGAGGAAGGCAACTCAGAAATGACACCTTTCTAATCCCTCAGGAAAGTGCTGTCTGCCTGCCAGGCTCCCCTTGTGGGAAATTAAAAAATAATGAAAAGATCAGCAAACACTGTTGTGAGCTGGCATCAAAGACTGGCAAATGACTGTGATGTCGCCGCATGTCCTTCCTTCCCTCTTCTTCTCCTTTCTCCACTCTCTTCTTTCCCCCTTCTTCCTTCTACATTTGTTTCCTTTATTTGAGACTGGATCTAGTTATGTATCCCAAGATGGCTTTGAACTTGTGATCTCTCGGCTTTGTTATTTGCTCTGCCAGTAGTGCCCGATGCTGGCACTGCTTCAGCCCCCACGTGCTGGGATTCTTTCTCATTTGTCAGTTGGGGACCTTTGCTATGTCCAGGCCACATAGCTGTCAGGTGTGGCTCTCTGGTCACAAACATTTTGTGTCCTTAGTGGGCTTCTTAGTATCTGGGAGAAAGTAAATATTAAAAGAACCATTGAGTAAATAAATTATGTTGATACATTGGATGCTGAGGAGACCCTGCTATGCACGGTAAAGAGACACACTAAACTGATGGATGTGAAATATAAATTAAAACACATTTGTTGAATAAATGGATGGCCACAAACATGGACACTGAAAATTCAGCTAAGGACAAGAAGATTCGTGTCTGCCATTTAAAAGTTTTCATTTCAAGATTTTCTGCAGAAAATGGACCATCAAATGAAGAGTGGCTGAAAAAAAAATTCCTAGTTGAATTTATTGTATCCAGGCCAATAGGTTTGCAGGGTGGTCTTGGAGGAATCTACAGCCTATATATTTTATAGTGGTCCTCAAAACTCTAAAGATTTTTCTAGAATGGGTCCTTCAAAGACGCTCTCATTGTTCTGTAAACCCTAAACTTGGCATCTTTTGGATGGATAACCTATTAATGAATTCCTGAAATTCCTAGGATTATTCTGGACACAGGGTTATTATCACCCCAATATCCCAGGCTGCTTTGTAGGTATCTCAGATCAGAGGATCAGTTTCCCCTCTGCCAGTCTAAGCTAGTACAGGCATACATAGAGGTACAGCCCAGACTAGCCGTTATTAAATGGCGGAGTCTATTGGGTAGCAGGAGGCATTGCATCACTGGGCTTTCCTCTGAGAACTGCTCATTCAGTGGACATGACATTATATACTGTAACTGCTGCTACTACTATGGTTGCTATGTGTTTCTCAACCGTACTTTTTCTAAAGCCGTCTTTTTTCCTATCTCCCCTGAGCTTTGTTTAACAGAGAAAGATATTCCCAGCAAGGACCAGTCCTTGGTGCCACACCCAGACATTTCTGGCTTATCTCATCCTCTGTAACCAATATGGCCCAGCTTCTATGGGTTTCAGAGAGCAAGAAAGTGTGAAGAGTTGAGAACAAAACTCAGAACCAGGTGTCATCTTTGCTCAGGGCCTAAAAATGTCCTTCCCTTCCCTGGTGTGATCCAGATCTGTGGTCTCAGTTCGGGGAAGCAGTAGTGTTTTTTTTTTTTTTCCGGTCATTTTCCTGCTACTTGGAAAAGGGTCTACTGATTGAGTAAAGGACAATTCATACAACCATGTCTTCCAGCATGGATCCCAGGTCCTGTCTCAGCTAGGTTCCAACCAGTTCCTCCTTTATCTTCTTCATTGTGCTCATCTTCTTCAGTGTCCTAGAAAATCCACATTGACACCTCCTGGTAATTGACCCTGTTTCTAGGTGCACACGGACTCACTGCTCTTTAGTTTGAACATCCACGAACAATGATGGCTTATTTCAGTTTGAGCATCTCCTTCACTCCTGCCCCACAGTATCTGTCCCAGGGCTGTGGGGGCACACAGTAAGTTCCACAGCTATGGGGGTGCACAGTAGGTTCACAACCACTAGCAAGAGCTTCACAGTCTCACTCTGCTTAGACACATCTGCTCAGTTCTCTGGCATCAGAGTCGTTTCTCAGCTCACACTTGTTCTTGAAAACCAGGGATGCAAGGCTTCTCTCCAAATATCTAAGTTCTATGGGATGGGGACTCCCCTCAGTAGAAAAGCAGGTACTTAGTTCCTTGGTCATATCCTCTGTATGGACAAAATCTGGAACCCAAACTCAAACAAAATGCTTAAGTTCTAGCAGTTGTGTTGAAGAGAATCTGTCCACTCAGCTCCTATTCAGCTATAAGCACTGTTTCGGGGAGTAGCACCTCTGGAGGACTGAGTGAGCCCCCTCCCCCTCACTGATGCTCTCTGGAGGTATCTCATTGTGGAACAAGTTGGCAGGAAGCAGGGGGTTTCTGATTATTGAGGCTCATATCAAGACAAGATGTGATTCTGCGTCTTTGTGTTTTCGGATTCATGACTTTGTTCTTGAGCAGCCAAATTGTATCATATTACGCACAGAACCTTCCTGCTGCGCTCGTGATTTTAAAATAGCTACAATCACAGAGACACACATCGAAAAGCACAAGGTGAGTTGTGAACACGATTCTAAGTCTTCTGTTCCAACACTGTGTGTCTTAGCGGAGTATCGGCGCATCTCTTTTAATGTTCATAGGGGCTTAAAACAATCTGTGCATAAGTATGTGCGACTTAATGCAGTGAATTTAAGGCCCTAACCGACTGACTGAGTCGCACACACTCATTACGTGTACAGATTCAGATACAGCTATCAAAGCTGAGGTCCTCTCCCCTTCAAGCACAACGAGCACACATGTGGTTGAAGTTCAAGTTTACACTTAGATTGAAAACTCTAGACCTAGATCGTTGGCTCTGTGTTTTCCAAGAGCAGCTTTCTTACCTGGGTGATTTTTGGATTAGTATTCATACATTGGCACTAAGGGTTGCAAATCGATTTCTCAGAGATTGATCTGTTTGCACTTCTCTTATAGAAGGTCGCCAGCTCAAGGGCTTTCCTAGGCTTTGGTGGGAAATGTCATTCTGGGATAAGCTCACGGGGAATGGGTCACTCCTGGAAAATAAGACTCCACATTTCAGACATTCCTGGGAAGCTCAAATGCCCTTTCTTAAGGATGGCAAAATGATATTAATCTACATGACTAATGGCATTTGACACGAGAAACACAAACTGGACATTGATCCCAATTAATGAAATTGCTGACGGCTATTGACAGTCATTAACTCAACGCCAACGATATGACGGTATAGCCTTATTAATTCAAGATTTTGTTGATTTATAATTTGAGTTTTGTTATAGAGTATGATACTCTAGATTTATCTCTGTCAGAGCTGTAGAAGAGATTATACAACAGAATTAAGATTGCGCACAACTACACATTGGACCCACAGGCATTCACAAGCATGGATTTAATCCCTCCATGGCATTCTAAAACCAATATGGGCACATAGACCAGTGTTTCACAAATATTTTAACAACAACAACAAAACAAAGCAAAACAAAAAACAAAAAGGAAGTTGGGCCGAGAGTTCTTTCTCTCCCATGACCACATACTTCTTGCTCATAGCACATGAGGTGCAAAAGCCCGAGGGCCATGCCATCTTGCTTGGCTTCATATATTGCACCAGTCTAAGGGCTGGTCCTCAGTTTTTTTCCTGTATACTCTTGTTGAGAAATCTCACTGTAAGCTCAGGGATTTAACCATCCATATAATGGATATATCTCTCAGTACCTTTGCATTTCTTAGAGCCTGTACTGTTATGTCTGAGTTCCTAGTCATCTTGTTTGGGAGCACCATAGGCACCCGATATCCACAGATGTAAGAAGGAAGTGGGCCAGCCTGGTCTAGATGGCAAACTCTCACAGTTAGACTCTTTAGCCCTTTTTAAAAATTAAATATTTTATTTATTTACAATACAGGCGTCCCCTTTCCCCATTTCCCCTCCCTAGAATCCCCTATCCTATACCCCCTCTTCCCTTATGCTTTTATACCATTTTAATTACATGCATGTATTAAGGTCACTTCTAGGTTGAGGGTCCAACAATATAGATGCAAATAGTCGAGGAACAAGCAATACAATAAACACAAATAGTCAAAGAAAAAGCAAGGCATTAAATCCAGTTACGTGAACACTCCCATAATCACTGCCAAACCACTTTTTTATATATTATTTCTAAATTTACTCAATTTCTAATTCAGCAGACTCCAGTGCCATCTGCCTGAACAAATGACAGGGCTGAGTGACAGCCATGTCAACCGGCAGTCTGAAGAGACCCTGAAGTAGTCACAGTCTGGTTGCCAACATTGATTACCTCTCTTCCCTCACCTCATCTGAGCATCTTCCTTTACTTTCTTCATTCCCATACATTCTTCCAGAAACCCAAATGCTTCTGGAGCTGTGGTATAAGAACCAGCCCCTTCCCCATTACACTCATAAAATATGCTTGCATGAGGAATGGGAGGAAGTGGGCCAGCCTGGTCTCGCTGGCAAACTCTCACAGTTAGCCTCTTTAGCCCTTCTAGTCTCTGATCCATCTGATTTTCTTCAGGAGATTTCTCTTATGCCTAAACAGCTAAATTATAGTGGGTGGTGAGCTGAAGAATTGGTTATTAGAAGATAATTCTAGCAGAAAACACATCTATCTATCTCTGTCTATCTATCTATCTATCTATCTATCATCTATCTATCTATCTATCTATCTATCTATCTATCAATCATCTGTTATCTATCTATCTATCTATCTATCTATCTATCTATCTATCTATCTATCATCTACCTACCTACCTAAACTGTATAAGTAACCCATTGCTGCCATAACAAATTATACAAGCTCAGAAGCTCAACCCGCATCTTATAGTTCTTCAGGTGCCACACAAGTCTCACTGGCTAAAGTCAGGGCATTGACAGGGCTGCATTTATTTTCCTGGAGGCTCTAGGGGACAATCTCTCTCTTATCTGTTTGCAATTTCTGGAGGCCATGAGACTTCCTGGGTTGCTCCATGTTCAAAGCTGTCCGCATCAGTGGAGGCCATTTCACGCTCTGCTCTTTTCATTGCTTCTTTTGTCGCCAGCTCTGGCTGACTGAAGCTGGGAAAGGTTTTCCTTTAGAGACTCATGAGATTAGACTGGGCCCACCTGGACAATCCAGGGTAATCTCTGGTCTTAAGGCCTCCTTCCTAATCCCATCTGCAAAGTCCCTTCTGCTGAGTTAGGCAATGTGTTTACAGGCCCAGGGATTCATAAGTAGGTATTTTTGGGGATCAGTATTTTTTTTCTCTCCTGTCAACAAAACCTGCTTTAAAAATAAATACTGGATTTACTAAGAAGTGTGTGTGTCCATATACACAAATATAAGACTTGGTTACCGTGTTTGTCATCTCTAATTTATCTCATCTTGCTGTGTCTAGTATATGGTGGATTTTTACTGAATCTTTTTCTTTTAATTTAAACTTTATTTGATGTATATAGCTGTTTTGCCTGCATGTATGTCTATATACCATGTGAGTGCCTGGTGCTCAAGGAGGCCAGAAAGAAGGCGTCAGATAACTCTATAACTGGAGTTGCAGATAGTTGTGAGCCACCATGTGGGTGCTGGTTCTTGAACCCTGGTCCTCTGAAAGAGCACCCAGTGCTCTTAACCACTGAGCCATGTGTCGAGTCCCTGAATATATTGTTGATGGCAGTGTCAGCTAGACAAGTCTTGCTGTGGGCTGAGCTTGTCTTTCTTGCTAGGATGGTAGTGAGTGCACCAGTATGGGCTTCCAGGCAGCTCCCCTCCAGCTCAGCTGAGGTGTTGAAGCTCTGTTTCTTATTTACATGCACCAGCTGTTACCTCAGCACTAGGGAGATGTCACAATTCCTATCTTTAATTTAATTAATCCTCCCACCTCCCAGGGAGGTGAGGCCAACTCAAATTCAAAGAACAAAGATGGAGACACAGGGGGTCTCTGACTATTCCACCATCACCAAAGTGGGGTTCAGAAAGGTCAAGAGAGAGGACCCTTGGCCCCAGCTCAGGCCCTCCCTGGTCCTCACATTTTCCTCTGTCTATTCTTGATCTGTCACATGGTCACTGAGCTCAGTGGTGGAGAGACAGATTGTGACAGGGAAGTCAAGAGCAAACCTACAGCCTGGAGCCTGTTCTGGAAATGACACATCTGGGAAGGCTTCACACGGCCACTGGCCCAGATGCCGTGGGGAAATGAACTTACAAACATGGCGGATGTTGTAATTCATGGGAGCATGGTGATAAGTCTTTTAAAGATGCTGTTATGACTATTAACATGTGATAGTACCTTCAGCGAGATTCATTTCTTGACAGCATCCATCCCCATCACTGTCTCCACTCTCCCTTCCCACTCTCCTACAGTGAGTGTTATGTTTTAAAAGTTACATATACAACAACAAGGACATGCAAGGTGTCTTTCTGCACCTGAGCTACTTTGTTTAACATGCTGTCCCCTGATTCTATTTTCTAGCAAAGAAGTGACAGGAGTCACTTTTTAGCAACACCCTTGTGTATGTGTGTATGTGTGTATGTGTGTTTTTATGCACACACACACTCACACACACACATAATTTTCTTTATCTCATCATCCAGTGACAGGACTTATGCTGGCTATTATGAATAGGGCTGCCATAAGCATGGTTGTGAAGATATCTCAGCTGTGCACTGACTTCATTTCCTTTAGGCATGCTGGACCATATGGTAGTTCTATTTTGTTAGGTAGGTATGTTAGGCCATATGGCAGTTCTATTTGGAATATTTAAAGGACCTCTATACTGTTTACAGTACTACTAAATAACTCACATTCCCATACACAGTCTAGTAAGACTCTTGAACTTCATCTTGTCTTACATAAAGCCAATGGAAACCATTTGCCAACCCTGTGTGATGTGCCCCTTGTCTATCCGCATTACCAATGCTTCCCTGGCTCTGTGCTGCCCATCTGGGCTGGTCATGTCCAGTTCTTACAGTCCTTCACCCTGGTAGCTTCCTCCCCATGGGCCACTTCCTTCTGTCTCTTTCCTACCCTCTTATTTAGGTAACTCACACTCTGCTTCAGGTTTCTTCTTGGAGTCACTTATTCTCAGAGGGCTTCCTTGTCACTCCAGTCTACATTAGGTCTCACCGCCATACACCCCAATAAAACCGCCAGTTTTGTAATGGCCTCATTAAAATCTGCAGTGATGTGATTCCATTCTAAGTTCTATCTTTCTTCTTTACACCCAAACTCCACAAGGTTCTCATGCTCACTCTTTAATTTAAAGCATAGCACAGCACCAGAATAAGAGGTAACATCTAGTAAAAGTTTATTGAATTAATAGCTTTCCAGTAAAAACTCCACCAAGCTGTCAGGGAAGACATTACTGAAGATGCTGGCACGTGGCAAATTTCCATTTCTGCTGAAGATTCTGAGGCTGGATACTTCACTTTACACTGCTTGGTTTTTCCACAGCTCATTTTAATTTTTTTAATTTTAATTTTTAATTTAATTTTAATTTTTTATTTAATTTTAATTTTTTATTTTATTTTTTCACAGCTCCACTATTCTCTCTTCAATTTTATGTGTACAGGTGTTTGCCTGTATGTATGACTGTGTACCATGTGCATGTTTGATGTCTTCAGAGGCTAGAAAAGGGCACCAGATCTCTTAGGACTAGAGTTGCAGAGAGTTATGAACCTCCATGTGGGTGCTGGGAATTGAAACTAGGTCTTGTGGAAGAGAAGCCAGTGCACTTAACCCGTAAGCCATCTCTTCAGTAGTACCATTCACTATATGGATAACTTACTAGAAACCATACTCCTTTAGAAAAATGACTCCCGTTCCTTAGCAACCATCAGATAGCAATAGTTGCTCAGCTTAGGAGGGGCCCTCCTGAGGTGCTTCCCCATCACCATACCTCTTACTCCATATTTCTAAGTGCTAGCAAATACAGATGTTGGATGATAGAAATGAAGAGAAGCAACGGAGGTGGTCTGGGTGTGGCTCCAGGATCAGGCCCTGTCTAGAGCAGTGTCAATCACTAGCATGGTTCTGGGAGAGCTGCTTGCCTCTCTGCTTCCTTACCTCTACACTGTTGTGCTCACAGCAGGATGAGAGGGCCTCTCCATCTCTGTTTTTAAAGACGAAATAAGGATGGATATGGCCTTCTCACAAGTTTGCACTGAGAAACCTTGAAAATTTTTCCTATTTTTGTGTAGGGGAGAAGCCAGTTGATTGTGGGAGGGTGGACTAAAATGGCTACGGCCATGTGGGAAGGCAGAATGAGTGTTTGGGAAAACTGGAGCTAGCATCACAGTGTTAATTTATCACAGTCCCGCATTCACAAGTGAAGCCCCTAAGGGCCACATAAAGTCTCTGGTTCATCCACGATTAATGACTACTAGTTGCTTTTGTAGCTGTGTCCTAAATATTCACAACTGGAAAGAGGAACTGTTTGCTTTGGAGTAGCATTTCAGATGTTTAATCCATCATGGTAGGGGAGTTGTGACTGGGCAGGGCAGCTCATGTGTCAGTCAGGAAGGACAGAAATAAGAGGGGAAGGGAGGGTAGGGTAGGGTAGAATAGGGGAGGGGATGGGAGGGGAGGGGAAAAAAGGAGAGGAGAGGAGAGGAGAGGAGAGGAGAGGAGAGGAGAGGAGAGGAGAGGAGAGGGAGAGATTATATCAGAAGTCTCTCTCCTCTCCTTTTTATTCCATCTGGGCTCCAGTTGATGGGGCCTACCCACCTCCATGAGGATTTTGGTGAGCAGGAGGAATGTCCAAGCAAGGGCTCAGAGTTGTGTTCAGACTTGTTGTCAGCTCTCCTTACCCTGTCATTTCCTTCATCTTTGCTGGCCTGGGTACAGGCCGGAATGCAGAGACACATAAACCACACAGACTACTCGTCTGGCGTGCCTGGTACAAGTCCTAGTTTCTTCCCTCATTGTCTCTCCAGAGATACTTAGCTGGACTTGCTCATCTTTGATTGCTGCTTGTGCTGATTGGCTCAGTGTGGGTCACCCAGAAAACAACTGTGCCTTCCTCCTCACTAAATGAGCGTTCACTCCAGCAGGTGGCATCATCACAATCTTGTCTCTAAATGATGTCATCTAAAGGATGCCTCAGACCATGGTGGAGGTTCTGCATTGTACCATAAAGTACTTTGTGGCATCTCCACCTCCTCATTCTTCAGCGTTCCTTGGCATTTCCAGCTGTCCACTCTTCTAGTCAATAGCAGCTCAGCTATGATACATGGGTTCCTCTGTCTCCTCTTTATCTTGTAGCCCAAAGTCCTATTGTTATTTATTTATTTAGTACAAACTTGTACTAAACACACACACACACACACACACACACACACACACACACACACACACAC
>JANHMN010000008.1:75582455-75599212 GCA_030674055.1 Rhabdomys pumilio | reverse complement strand
ACACACACACACACACACACACACACACACACACACACACACACACACAATTTTAAAAGGGAAGAGAAATGTAAGACGGTGTAGTGTTGGCAAAATGGAGGTTGGAGCAAGCATCAGTCATGTGTCCAGCTATGGTATTTAGAATCCAGAACAAGGATCCAATTATTGTGATTATTTTTGTGCAACATGAGTTTTTCTGGAAGATGAATACATAAGGACACATTGCTGCTTCCTAGGCGAAACCCACAGTTTGTCAAAGGCACAGAGGACAGTGGTAACCTAGGGCATGTTCAATGGAAATCCAAGTTCAGGATGCTCTATTCATTCCAAATAAGGCACGAATTAGGAAATTAAAGGGGCCAGAAAGAAATGACATCTTTAATGGGTAACATTAAGGGCACTGGGGGCTTATTCCATTAAAATGCTGAACTCTGACTACATGAGTATTGAGTCCTGTCCAGAGAACCTGCCAAGAGCTTTTGGAAAGTGCACAGGAAACATTCAACCTTCTCTTGTAGCTTCTTACTAAACAAGGCTCCTACATCTAAGTCTTTGCTATTTAGAGTCACATCTACAATTGAGTTGAGTTCAGCTCAGCTGAGTCCTCTCTCTCTCTCTCTCTCTCTCTCTCTCTCTCTCTCTCTCTCCTCACGTGTGCCTGCATGCTCCAGTGTCTTTCTTTCGCTTTGAAAAGCTGCCTGCCCTGTGTCATGTTGACAAGAAGAAAACACACTGAGAAAATGTCACTGCTGAGTGGTCTCAAGGGAGACAGCTTTGTCAAATGCCAAACATGTGGGAAAGACAAAGGCCTAATGGAGTCTAGTGAGAGAGCATGTGACAAAGTGACTTAGCAAGTACATGTTAAGAGCCGTCCACTGGGGCTCCCAAGATGGCCTTAGTACTTTTTCCTGAGTAAGATAAGGCATCCAGGAAGGGTATGATGATGTTCCTTTAAATATCCAGGGCCCAGCCTTGCCAGACCTGGATTCTAGGCTTAAGGAGATAGAATGACAGATGAGTGTAGTCTCTGGGAACTTTATTCTAAGTTAATGATATATTTGATTTTTTCCAAAGGGTTGTGTACAGGTGTGCATGTTTGTGCATGTGTGCATGCATATGTGACTATTCATATGTAGTTAATATCATTTGTGTGTGTGTGTGTGTGTGTGTGTGTGTGTGTGTGAATGTACTTAGGAGCATGTATGTGGAAACCAGAGGACAATCTCAGGTGGTATTCCTCAGGCATTGTCCAACTATTTTTTGTCTCTTGATAAGTTCTCATGCTGGCTTGGAGCTAGCCAAGTAACCCTGGATGGCTACCCAGGGAGCCCCAGGGATCTGATTTTTCCTGCTCCCCCAGCAGTACTGAGACTACATGCATATGCTGCCACATCCAGCTCTTTATGTGGGTTCTGGTGATCAAACTCAGGTCCTCATGCTTATAGACAAGAGCTTTATCAATTGAGTCATCTCCTCAGCTCCTTAAAGAAACTTTGAACTGACTTGGTAGGATGAGCAGTAGTTGAAGAGAAGATAAACATTAGGGAAAAATGGCTGACAGCAACACCTGCCTCAAACAGGGAGGAACTTGGACCCACTGGGACCCAGGAACTCACTCCTGGCCTGGGGCACTGGTTCCTTCTGGTCTCCGCCCAAGCACTGAGGAGATCTTGGGCCTCAACTCTAACCCCAGCAGCAACACCCACTCCAAACTGTTCTGACACAACCAAGATAATAGGAAAGACAAGCTCCTGTCAGAGACAGTGCAGGTAGCACTAAGGAGATCCAGATGGCAAAAGGCAAGCACAAGAACATAAGCATCAGCAACCAAGGGTACTTGGCATCATCAGAACCTAGTTCTCCCACATCAGAAAGTCCTGAATTCCCCATATCACCAGGAAAGCAAGATTCAGATTTAAAATCACTTCTAATGATGATGATAGAGGACTTTAAGGACATAAATAACATTCTCAATGAAATCGAGGAGAACACAGTAAACAGGTAGAAGTCCTTAAAGAGGAAACACAAAAATCCCTTAAAGAATTACAAGAAAACAGAACCAAACAGGTGAAAGAATTGGACAAAACCATCCAGGACATAAAAATGGAAGTAGAAACAATAAAGAAATCACAAAGAAAGACTAGCCTGGAGATAGAAAACCTAGGAAAGAAATCAGGAATCATAGACTCAAGCATCACCAACAGAATATAAGAGATAGCAGAGAGAATCTTAGGTGCAGAAGATACCATAGAAAATACTGACACAACTGTCAAAGAAAACACAAAATGCAAAAAGTTCTTAACCCAAAACATTCAGGAAATCCAGGGAACAATGAGAAAACCAAACCTAAAGATAACAGGTATAGATGAGAATGAAGATTCCCAACTTAAAGGGCCAATAAATATCTTCAACAAAATTATAGAAGAAAACTTCCCTAACCTAAAGAACAAGATGCCCATAAATATATAAGAAGCCTACAGAACTCCAAATAGAGTAGACCAGAAAAGAAATATCTCCTGTCACATAATAATCAAAAGACCAAATGCATAAAACAGAGAAAGAATATTAAAAGCGGTAAGGGAAGAAGGCCAAGTGTCATATAAAGGCAGACCTATCAGAATCACACCAGACTTCTCACCAGATACTATAAAAGCCAGAATATCCTGGACAGATGTCATATAGACCCTAAGAGAACACAAATGCTAGCCCAGGCTATTATACTCAGCAAAACTCTCAATTACCATAGATGGAGAAACCAAGATATTCCACGACAAAACCAAATTTACACAATATCTTTCCACAAACCGAGCACTACAAAGGATAATAGAGGGAAAGCTCCAGTACAAGGAGGGAAATTATACCCTAGAAAGAGCAAGAAAGTAATCCTCTTCCAAAACAATCCAAAAGAAGATAGCTACAAAAACCAAGCCACTTCTAACAACAAAAATAACAGGAAGCAACAATCTCCTCTCCTTAATATCTCTTAACATCAATGGACTCAATTCCCCAATAAAAAGATATAGACTAATGCACTGGATATGTAAACAGTACCCAGCATTTTGCTGCATACAGGAAACCCACCTCAGTGACAAAAGCAGACTACCTTAGAGTAAAAGGCTAGAAAACAATTTTTTAAGCAAATGGTCCTAAGAAACAAGCTGGAGTAGCCATTTCAATATCAAATAAAATCAACTTTCAACTTAAAGCTATCAAAAAGGATAAGGAAGGACATTTCACACTCGTCAAAGGAAAAGTAAACCAACTTGAACTCTCAAATCTGAACACCTATGCGCCAAATGCAAGAGCACCCACTTTCATAAAAGAAACCTTACTAAAGCTCAAAGCACACATCATACCTCACACAATGATAGCAGGAGACTTCACAATACCACTCTAGGAAATGGAAAGATCATGGAAACAGAAACTAAACAGAGACACAGTGAAATTAATAGAAGTTATGAACCAAATGGATTTAACAGATATCTATAGAACATTTCATCTTAAAACTAAAGAATATACCTTTTTCTCAACACCTCATGGTACCTTCTCCAAAATAGACCATATAATTGGTCACAAAACAGGCCTCAGCAGATACAAGAAAATTAAAATAATACCATGCATCCTATTCAATCACCATGGACTAAGGCTGGCCTTCAATAAAGACAAAAACAGTGGAAAGCCCACAATCATGTGGAAACTGAACAACACTCTACTCAATGATAATGTGGTCAGGGAAGAAATAAATAAAGAAATTAAAGACTTTTTAGAATTTAATGAAAATGAAGACACATCATACCAAAACTAATGTGACACAATGAAAGAAAGCAGTGCAAAGAGGAAAACTCATAGCTCTAAGTGCTTACAAAAAAAATTGGAGAGAGCATACACTAGCAGCTTGATAACACACCTGAAAGCTCTAGAACAAAAAGAAGCAAGCACACCAAAGAGAAGTAGATGGCAGGAAATAATCAAACTCAGGGCTGAAATCAACCAAGTAGAAACAAAAAAAAAAAAACCTATACAAAGTATCAACAAAACCAGGAGTTGGTTCTTTGATAAAAACAACAAGATAGATAAACCCTTAGCCAGACTAGTCAGAGGGCAGAGAGACAGTATTCAAATTAATAAAATCAGAACTGAAAAGGGTGACATAACAACAGAAACTGAGAAAATTAAAAAAAATAATCAGATCTTATTACAAAAGCCTATACTCAACAAAACTGGATGAAATAGACAATTTTCTAGACAAATACCAATTACCAATGTTACATCAGGAGCAAATAAACCATCTAAACAGTCCCATAACCTGGAAAGAAATAGAAGCAGTCATTAAAAGTCTCCCCACCAAAAAA
Organism: Rhabdomys pumilio; assembly: GCA_030674055.1. NCBI lineage: Eukaryota > Metazoa > Chordata > Mammalia > Rodentia > Muridae > Rhabdomys > Rhabdomys pumilio. The sequence goes on along the minus strand of JANHMN010000008.1, from coordinate 75,594,860 downwards.
CGTCCCGGACCAGACAGTTTTAGTGCAGAGTTCTATCAGACCTTCAAAGACTTAGTACCAATTCTCTACAAACTGTTCCACAAAATAGAAACAGAAGGAACACTACCCAATTCATTCTATGAAACCACAATTACGCTCATACTTAAACCACACAAAGCCCCAACAAAGAAAGAGAATTTCAGACCAATCTTCCTTATGAATATAGATGCAAAAATACTCAATAAAATTCTTGCAAACTGAATCCAAGAACACATCAAAATGATTATCCATCATGATCAAATAGGCTTTATCTCAGAAATGCAGGGATGGTTCAATATATGGAAATCCATCAATGTAATCCACTATATAAACAAACTCAAAGAAAAAAACCACATGATCATATCACTAGATGCTGAGAAAGCATTTGGCAAAATTCAACACCCCTTCATGATAAAAGTCTTGGAAAGATCAGAAATCTAAGGCCCATACCTAAACATAGTAAAAACCATATACAGCAAACCAGTAGCCAACATCAAACTAAATGATGGTAAACTTGAAGCAATCTCACTAAAATCAGGGACTAGACAAGGCTGCCCACTCTCACCCTACCTATTCAATATAGTACTGGAAGTCCTAGTCAGAGCAATTAGGCAACAAAAGGAGGTCAAAGGGATACAAATTGGAAAGGAAGAAGTCAAAATTTCACTATTTGCAGATGATTTGATAATATACTTAAGTGACCCCCAAACTTCCACCAGAGTACTCTTAAACCTGATAAACAACTTTAGCAAAGTGGCTGGATATAGAATTAACTCAAACAAATCAGTAGCCTTCCCCTACTCAAAAGATAAACAGGCTAAGAAAGAAATTAAGAAAATGACACCTTTCACAACAGTCACCAATAATATAAAATACCTCAGTGTGAATCCAACCAAGCAAGTAAAAGATCTATATGAGAAGAACTTCAAGTTTCTGAAGAAAGAAATTGAAGAAGATCTCAGAAGATGGAAAGATCTCCCATGCTCATGGATTGGAAGGATTAATATAGTAAAAATAGCTATCTTGCTAAGAGCAATCTACAGATCTTATGCAGTCCCCATCAAAATTCCCACTCAATTTTTCACAGAGATAGAAAGAGCAATCCTAAAAGTCATTTGGAGTAACAACAACAACAAAAAACAAAACAGGATAGCAAAAACTATTCTCAACAATAAAAGAACTTTTGGGGGGAATCCCCATCCCTGATTCCAAGCTGTATTACAAAGCAATAGTGAAAAAAACTGCATGGTATTGGAACAGAGATAGGCGGGAGGATCAATGGAATAGAACAGAAGACCCAGAAATGGACTCCCATAACTATCGTCACTTGATCTTTGACAAAGGAGCTAAAACCATCCAGTGGAAAAAAGACAGTATTTTCAACAAATGGTGCTGGTTTGACTGGAGGTCAGCATGTAGAAGAATGCAAATTGATCCATACTTATCTCCTTGTACAAAGCTCAAGTCCAAGTGGATAAAGGACTTAGACATAAAACCAGATACACTGAAACTAATAGAAGAGAAAATGGGAAAAAGCTTCAAACACATGGGCACAGGGGGGAAAGTTCCTGAACAGAACACCAATGGCTTCTGCCTTAAGATCAAGAATTGACAAATGGGACCTCATAAAATTGCAAAGCTTCTGTAAGGCAAAGGACACTGTCATTTGGACAAAATGGCAACCAACAGATTGGAAAAAGATCTTTACCAATCCTACAACTGATAGAGGGCTAATATCCAAGGTATACAAAGAACTGAAGAAATTAGACTGTAGACAACCAAATAACTCTATTAAAAATGGGATACAGCGCTAAACAAAGAATTCTCAACTGAGGAAACTCGAATGGCTGAGAAGCACTTAAAGAAGTGTTCAATATTCTTTGTCGTCAGGGAAATGCAAATCAAAATGACCCTGAGATTTTACCTCACACCAGTCAGAATGGCTAAGATCAAAAACTCAGGTGATAGTAGATGCTGGCGAGGATGTGGAGAAAGAGGAACTCTCCTTCATTGTTGGTGGGATTGTAAGCTGGTGCAACCACTATGGAAAGCAGTCTGGTGGTTCCTCAGAACATAGTATTACCTGAGGACCCAGCTATACCATTCCTGGGCATATACCCAAACGATGTTTCAACATACAACAGGGACACATGCTCCATTATGTTCATAGCAGCCTTATTTATAAAACCCAGATTATAAATCCATCTGGAAAAAAGCAGATGTCCTTCAACAGAGGAATGGATACAGAAAATGTGGTACATTTACACAATGAGGTACTACTCAGCTATTAAAAACAATGAGTACATGAAATTCTTAGGTAAATGAGTGGAACTGGAAAATATCATCCTTAGTGAGGTAACCCAACCACAAAAGAACACACATGGTATGCCTCACTAATAAGTGGATATTAGCCCAAAGGCTCACAATATCTAAGATACAATGCATAGACCACATGAAGCTTAAGAACAAGAAAGAAGACCAAAGTGTGGGTCTTTTGGTCCTTCTTAGAAGGAGTATCAAAATACTCAACCAGAGCTCCCAGGGTCTAAACCCCTAGCCTGAGAACACAATGGGAGGGACTCCTGGCTCCACCTGTATAGGTAATTGAGGATGGCCTTGTCAGTCATCAGTGGAAGAGCAGGGTCTTGGTTCCTGAAAAGTTGAATTCCCTAGTGTTGGGGAGTTTGAGAACAGGGAGGCGGGAATGAGTGGATGGTGGGAGCACAACCTCATAGAAGTAGGAGGAGGGGGATTGGACAAGGGGTTTTGGGCGTGAATGGGAGAGGGGATAACATTGAAAGGTTAATAAATAAAATATTTAATAAAAAACAGATAATGGGTCTGGCAATTGTAGTCGAGCAGTCAAGACATTTTGTCAACAACTTATTACAGGGATTTTGTATAATCCTTAGGAACAAGGTATTGTGGATGAGGCCCATGGAACTTTAGAAAGATTGGTGAGACATACTGTTGCTGAGACAAAGAATGATGCCGACATGTGAGTTTGCTGAATGCCCTGACAAGGGTGATTAGGGAACTGTATTGGACACATGTTCCTGACCCACCTTTGCTTGACTATATCCCAGATGGGACAAGCTGCCTTGCCTCAAGTTTTTAGACCTTGTGGGATAGAGAATCAAAAAGAGAAATTATGATGTCTCTTGTATTCTTCTTAAAGGTGACCAGCTATTAGGACTCAATCATGCACTGGTCTAGAAATCAATTCAATATTGGAAATAATAGTCTACTTTTGCAAGACTGAATCTGGACTTTGTCAGAGACATATTTGGAAGTTAGATGTGGCTCACTATGATGTTACAATAGCAAGAAATAAAGTTGGGACAAGATCTGGATTTCAAACAAGGGTTAGTGCATGTTTTATGGCTCTTTTAATTGTCAAGCTAAAATTGGTTTTGTCTCTTCTACAGTATTTATTGTAAGTTGCATTGACTGTTTAATTTCCAATTGTGTTAGTGTGTTGAAATCTGGCATGTATGTTATGGGGGTCTATCAATCAGCTTTTGTCTTACTGCCTTGAGTATTAGAAAATCTTGATTCACTGAAAAAGGCTTGAAAGTGCTGGAAGAAGTGAGTTAGGCTTTAAGCAGAAGGAAGAGAGTAGCAGGATTGATTATTGCTGGTATAACAGCTTTAACTTCATTAATTGCTAACACCACTGCTTCTGCAATAGCACTGACACAAGGAGTTAAGACAACTATTTTTGTTAACCATCTAGCAAAAAATACAAAGTGTTACTAATGTATCAAGTGTACAAAATGATTTATATAGTTATCTGGAACAACAGATGATGCTCCATCACCCATTCAAATTATCTGAAGGAGGTTCAGGGTTCAAGATTTAGGAACCATCCCAAGTGTCATGACAAATATCATTGGAGTAGTGTTACTTTTGAAATTCACAGTGATTGTCATTATAATTAGAAAAAAGTTTAAAGACACCTATAGGATATTTGGCATAATCCTGACACCTCTCTGGGTGTGTTAACTTTGCATAGTGAGATTATAAATTTAAAGAATGCTGCTCTGTTGAGCTTTTATGCTGTAGATAATGCTGATAAAATTATCCATGGCCTAAGGTCAGTATTTCCATTTTTGGTCAATCCTTAGGAATGGCATAGATAGCTTGATCAGGCTAGCCCTTCTTGTCCTGGGAATATTTTTATTCCTGCCCATCGTGTTAAAGCTTATCTTTAACAATATCAACATGTAGGTAGCCAAAGTACATGGCTTGAACCTGAAAATGGATCCCCAGACAGAGTTATTAAATTAACAGGCTGGCAAGTCAAGGACGGGTAAGATTCTGCACAGAGCCTTACCAACCTAAGACAGAAGAGCATTGCTTTTGACATATATTTTGTATATTCCATCATGGGTAAGGAAGGCATTCTTGTCAGAATGACCTAAGACAGGCTCAGTCTTGTTAACAAAATAAAGAACGGGGAGAGGTGGAGAGTCTTTTGGGGTGCTTGGCAAGATGCTGATGTGGGCCAAGGACAAGGAAATGGGCTGCTTGTCAGGAATATGACATTGGCCAAGGACAAGTAAGTGGGTTTCAAGCAGGAATCTGACATTAGGCTAAAACCAAGAAGTAACTTCAGGTAGGAATCTAAATCTTAGGCTACAACAAAGAAGCAATCTCAGGCAGGAATCTAAATATTAGACTAGAACAAAGAAGTAATTTGAGAAAGGAATCTAAATTTTAGGCTAGAACAAGGAATTAGGCTTCAGATATGAAAATGACCTTGGGCTAGGCAGGGAAATTGGTTCAGATACTTTGGTCATCCTGATAAGCCTTTATAAACAGTGATCATGGGAGTGTTTACATAATTGGGTTTATGCCTTGCTTTTTCTTTAATTATTTGTGTTTATTGTATTGCTTGTTCCTTGACTATTCTCATCTATTGTATTGCTAGGCCCTCAACCTGGAACTGATCTTAATACATGCATGTAATCAAAGTGGTACAAAAGCATAAAGGAAGAGGGGCTATAGGATAGGGGATTCTAGGGAGGGGAAATAGAGAAAGGGGATGGCATCTGTATTGTAAAGAAATAAAATATCCAATAAAAACACACACACACACAAAAGAAATATATATCAACTTCTTGTAAATAAACAGCTGAGAAGAAAAAAGTAAAAAAAAAATGGCAAGACTCTAATTTGAGTTCTGTTTTGGCCTTCCCATTGCAGTGGAACCCTAAAATTTCTGTGACACACTGAGCAAACCACAAGATCTTCTGCAAAGCCAAAGACAGTTGGGAATGAGTGTTTCTCTTTCCAAGCTAATGGGGCTCTTCTCCTCAGAACCCAATAGGCTCAGGTCTGTAAGAAACAATGTTCATGTCTTTCATGGGGAAAATCAGAAAGATTATTTTTCTTCTACATTTCAAAGGTGATCATGAGATTGCCAAGATGGCTGATATTTAGCAAAATGTCTTCTCTTATCATTTTGTCCTGGAAGCATGTCAAGTACTACTTTCATCTCTATCCATGCATCCCAACTGGACACAGGAAACACAGAAGGATATATGTGAGGGAAATTCAGGCTCTGGATAGAAGCCTCGATCATTCATTTTCCAAATCTTGATGTAGAGAGTGATTATTTCCTTGTTTCATAGATATTTCCTGCATTTGTGATCATAGAAATTGGACAATGGATATTTTTAAACCGTATATTTATCCATTTAGCAAATACATTATAGGAGATTATGCTTCATGCTTGTGGCTCTGGGGGAGTCCAAGCAGGGGTGATGATGATCACTGTACTCAGGCATCTCAGAGGCAAAGGAAGGGAACAAAGGTAAACAAAGTGAATTCACTGTAAGATACAATAATCATCATAAGAAAGGTCTAAAGACTGTGCAAGCCACGTCTCATACTTACAGACTATGAACTCTCTGGGCAAAAGAGATTTATAAAGATCCCAGGAAACCCTCAGAACAAGCTTCAGAAAGACAGAAATAGGCCAACCCAGAACCATAAGCATGGATGCCTATTTTAAATGTCCCTTTCCAAACTCATGTTGATGTTAACTGCCATTGAGACCACGGAACAATTAAGTGCCAATTAGGTCATGACATCTCTGCCAGGATGAATAAATTAATGCTATTCTTACAGGAATATGTTCGGGGGGAGGGTATGTTTGATTTGATTTCTCTCTGTTTCACACATGCGCTCTTTTGTCATGCTACAATGCAACACAATTGTGTTAGGCAGCAGTGGCGGCATGCCCTTGGACTTCCCAGCTTCCAGAACCATGAATCAAGCAGGCTTTTTATCATTTTTAACTAGTTTATGGCATTCTGTTACAGTGACAGAAAACGCATTAAGCAGCGGATCTCATTCTGAGGATGCCACCTAAGGCGATGACAGCATTTCATTGTGTTACTCCCCTTTCTGTCTACTTAGCCAGCTTATAGCCACTGCTGCTTCTTTCTAGCAGTATCTCTCTGGAGGCTGCTGGAAGTGGTCAGGAAACTCTAAGATCTAAGCATGTCGGGTTGTGGCTCCTCTCATCAGATGAGACCTCAGCACCTTTAGGAGATGTTACTCACTTTGTGCTTCTATCTAGACAAAATGGGTGACGTCTTATGCTTGTTGCAGCCTGGGTCAATGTCTGCTTATTGGCAGGAGGGTAAAGGAGATGACTGTTTGAAGAAGAAAAGAAGAGGGGAGGAGAAGGTGTTTGGCAGAAAAGGATATCAAGCTACAGCTTACAAGTGATATTGATATATTCATCACTCTCACTCTCTCATCCCAGGCCTTGGACATTTTGGAAAAACACTCTACCAATGAGCTATGACTTTAGTGATATTCTCAAGAAGAGAAAAGGTGATAGTAGATAGTCAAATCAGAGGAAACCAAAAAAGGGGCGGGAGTTGAACTGAATTTTTGATGTAGAGAACTTTTGGGGAGCCTGGCTTTGAGGAAATTGCTACTATAAGAATGCTCCATTCTAAGCAGTATGAAATCACAGTCATGTTTACTTCCTTGGCCACGGTTGACTTGTGGGGAGTTGAGCTGAGTCAATTCCCATACATTGGGAATTGGGTCGTCTGCAGGATGCTCTTCAGTCGGTTTGAAATAGAGAATACATATAAGAGCCTGAGGTGGCCATATTTGATCAGTTTGCATGGAAAGAAAGAGAAAGCAAAGAAAGAAAGCAAAAGATTAGAACCACTGGAGGAAGTTAAGAGAAAAGCTTTTTGGACTACTGAGGGAGGACGGGGGTGGGGGGGGGGGGGGGGGGCAGAGTAGTTATCCTTTACAGTTCTCTGGATCTTATCCTGGTCCTTCGTGAAGTCTTATTGTGAATAATACTTTTGGTTTGCATGAGACATCTTTCCATCTTTTGAGTCACTTCTGTCTTCTGCTGTCATTGAAAGACTGTGGGACATGAATCTGCAGAGATGGTCCAGAAGGTGAGGAAGAACACTGCAGGCAATTCGAGGTAAACCCAATGTGGGAAAGCATGGGACTTATAAATCAGAGTACACTACCATGATTTGTTTATTACGTAAGTGAAGGCTGGGGGTTGAGATGGGAGAGTAGGAAAGCGTCTGGAGGTCAATTTGGGTGTGAGGTGGAGCCGCTAAAGTTTTCATCTGGATCATAAGATGATCAGGTTTGGCCTGATCACATTTGTAACCAGAGAAAACCCCAAATGCCTACTTACCAGGACTGGAAGGGAATCCGTGCTATGCCTCATTTACATAGGATCTGGCTGGGACAACTTCCTTCCTACTTCCTTCCTCTTTCCTTTACTGTGGGTAGCACCCTTCCCTGAAATCTAGCACTCATGGATCCTGTTCCCAGGTCAGTTTTATGAACCTGGTACGGGGGTGGACATGGGCATCTTACAACCCAAATGGCCAAAGTCTTCAGCAAGATCTGCTTCCAAGGCAAATTTCTCCTCCCTGGCAGTAAGCAGATGGTAGAAAACAACACATTCTGGCATACCCCAAGCTTGAGAATATTGTTTGGATGACTCTGAAAGAATAAAGCTAAGTTGTTTAATGAGGGGAGTTGTTTATTGCTGTTATGTGAGTTTCCCGAAGAAACGTTAACAAATATTTGTTTATCCTCAAGTAGGATCCCAACTATTAGACCCAGGAAATGGTTCTACTCAAGTCTAGATTTGTGGGCCAGTGAGTGTGTCAGAGTTATTTATAAGGAACATGTGTGATTGATTCTAAGTTGCAGCCCCCCCAAAACCCACCCCAGCATGGGTGATGCACCAAGAGAACTTGGTCACTGGGTTTCCTGCAAAACCTACCTACAGGAAACCACACCAGTAAGTCTCTCCCAACCCACTGATTTCACTACTTCCAAAACCTGGCAGGGTGTGTGAGGAGCCCAGGGACTTCCCAGGCCTTGCAAGTTTTCTTCACTTTGCAGCCTTCTGAGACCCTGTTCTCCTTCCAAGAAGGAGTATTTCAGGAACTAGTTCTTGTTAGTCCCACGGTAATAATACACTTTCATGGCCGCACCCAGGTGCAAGATAGAGTAAGTGGTGGATCTGAGGTGTCGACTTTCTGAGCGCTTTGTCATTGTGGGCTCTTTCCATTGTGAGTTTCCTGTGACAGGAAGAGAGTCAGAAGAGGAGGGTGATGACTGAGCAGCAGCTAATTGAGCAGCCTGCTCTCAGCAGCAGTAGGTAACAACCAGGCGAGGAAGCAGAGACAATTAAAGTGAAAAGGGCTGCAGAGAGCCAGGGTGAGCCTGTAATGGTCTAGTTAGGCAGGTGTGCTTAGGAGGACCAAGATAGACCCAGAGGTGACTTTTAGTGTGAGATGGGGGTGAGGGATCCCACACTGATAGGATGAGAAGGTACAAGTCTGAGGGGTGGGGGTCACTTGCTCATGAATGCTATTGCTCACTGGCTACATGGTAGTTCTGTCCAATTAGCTCAGCTTCCCCCAACTTCTCTTGTTCCCCATCACTACTAATGGTGCTGAGGTCAAAGAGTATCCATCCATCCCTCCCTTCTACATCCACTCATCACATCAGACTCTGTCCACAGGTAACTTTGATGTGTCTACAGTAAGTGTAGTGGGGCTGTATGGTGGGAATGTTCCCAAGTCAAGTCGGACACAGAATGTTTCCAAAGTGGAAACTCCTGTAAGAAATTCCAGTAAGACAAGGAGACTGGATGCTTCCTTTAGTATTCCTGGAGCTATGTGGAAAAAAAAATGGCCTTGGCTGGCATAGGGGAGGGAGAGGTTTTGCTTTGTGTCTATGGACATGTGTGAAAAGCAGCGTGGGACAGAAAGCTTTCTGAGCTCAGTCTGTTTCTGTGTGTAGTTCTGGGGATTTCCAGCTGAACTCACTTGGAGGAAAGGTAAGAGAAGGGCCAAGGCTTGTGTGAGGAGGCCATTTTTTTTCTTTCATCTAGAAAGACAGAAGTCATAGTTTGAAGAGGGAAAGAAATACAGTGAAGTCTGACTGGATTCTTATGGTGCCATAATCAGGCCCCATTCTGACAATGGACCGCAGAAGACAAGGCTTTTCTCAACATGACCTTCTCAGGTATGAGGCCATCATGGAGAATGATGTGCTTCTGTTGGCTGTCACTTTCTGTGAAACCCAAGATTGTTCATTGGGAAGTCAGCCTTCCATTTCCCCCATTTTCTCAGAGCTTGATGGTTATTGCTTTAAGGGGTTTTGTTTATAAACAGTGGATCTGCGTATCTGGCTGATGTGATTGAATGACCATATTAATGAGTAATCTAGCCATCTTCCCAGCACACAGATCCTGTCTGTTTCACTCCAGCCTTCCTCACCCTGTGTAATTTTTTCCTCATTGAGTTTAATTCCATGTCCACATTTCCATCTGCTCTTCCCCAGTCTATGTTTTCTTTCTTCTTCTTCTCTTTTTCATTACTTGTTTTTAAGTTTAATTTTCAGGGGTTTATTTTAGGACAAAGTCTCAAGTAGGCTAAGACAGAACTTGGAACATGATTTAGTAGTCAAAGATAACCTTGAACTCTGTTTCCAGGGGCTTTTACAATCTTACCTCTCCTCTTCCTCAAAATTCCCTGAGCCCTGACGGGTGAGTCCCATTTAGAACTCGGTGTTTCAAGGTCTCTCACTCTCTGCACATTGTCTAGTCACAAGTGTCTGTGCTGCAGAATGAAACTTCTCTGGTGGCCAAGTGAGTCACTGATCTTCCCAGACTGATGTGGCCACCACAAGGGCAAGTTTTGCAGACGGGATAACCTTGCTGAGTGTTGGTTTCTTGCCCACCACAGCTATCCTATGATAGGAGTTCAACAGAAAAGTGAGACAAAGCATCCCACGCCACAGACTGAGGAGGTAGCACCTGTTTGGAGTAGTCTACAGAATCATCTCCTCCCACCTCTGTGGCTCCAAACATGGCAGAAGTATGGTTTCCTACGAGCTCATGTTAGCTTTCATTCCCTAACTCACCCTAAGGAACAGGGCAGCTTGCATTTCTCACCAGCACACACAGTCCTTTCAGGTTTGTAGCTTGGCTTCTGGTAACAAATAGACACAGAACTATTACAGACAGGAGTGCAGATCAAGCTCAACCCCAACTCAGAAAGAAAGGGATAAATGGAGTCTCGGTCATGTGATGATTTACCTTGTGGCCTGGAGAAGATCCCACTGAAACATTAGTAGTTCTGCTTTTTAAGATTTCAGTTATTAAAAAAAAAAAAAAAGATTTCAGTTCTTCAGTTTTCTATCTCTCTCCTGCAAAGAATTTTCTAGATCTTTAGTAGCATGGAAAGAAATCCAAATGTCTGACTACTTCAATTAATATTTATTTATTTTTATTAGTTGATTTTGTTGCTTGACAATTTCATACATGCATATAATGTAACGTCATTACTCTCTTATTCTTACCCTCTCTGATCTTCTTTCTGCTTCTTCAGCTCATCCATACTAGTCTCTTTTCCAGACTCATGACTTTCGGTTTTGCGACACATTTAGTTTAATCAGGGCCATCTGCGAAGCCATTGGATTGGAAGTGTTCACTGGAAGTGACCTGCCAGGGTTATCAGCAGGTTCACAATAGAAGGGAATGGAGTTTTCCATTCCCTGAAACTATCAGTAGCAATGTCTCTTTGATGAAAGGTAGGGCCCCCAGAGTCCTTCCTCCACCCATGTCTGACTGTTGACAGATCTCTTCCTTCAACGACTGAACATAGGCAGCTGCTTTGAGGTCATGATTTTAGTGTCCAGACGAAGTTTTCATTTCAGACTCAAACTGCCTTCAGAGCATTCCTTTGGGATAACCAAATTGAAACTTAAGATGGACAACAGAAGATCCCTCAATCTTTCCTCAAATCTGCTGCCTTCAATTCTCCTCACCTTAATACATGCTAACTTTAGCCTGGTTGCTGGGGACCAAATCCCTCAGAGTCATTTCTAAGGCCCCTCTCTCTCCCTTTCCGTGTTAAGTTTAACTAGATTTCTCCCTCTCTTTATCTTCAAACCCTGCTCAAATCTGATCACTGCCCCCCACCTCTGTGGTCACCAGCTCAGTCTATCCTTGCTGCAAAAGGCTCCTGCCAGTGTAGCTGCTTCCACTCTGATCTTTATATTATTTATAGCATAAAAGACTGACAGATCTTGGGCTAGGGAGATAGATCACTCAGTAAAGTACTTGCTGTATGAGCACAAAGACCTGATTTCATTCCCAGAACCCATGAGAAAAGTCTAAGGGAAACGGAGCACACGTCTAATCCCAGCTCTGGGGATGCAGAGATGAGACTATAGGGCTGGCTGACTAGCTAGACCAGATAAACCTGTCTATACCAAGCACTGACCACCGAGACTTTGTCTTAAACAAACAAAAAAGGGAAGGTAACTCCTCCTGAGGAGTGACACCCAAGGTGTTCCTTGACTCCCCTGTGTACACATGTGAATAAATACCTGCACACATGTGCACACATATGAACACATAGACAAAAAGACTGGTCCTTTCAAAATTAAATTAAATCAGGTAGTCATTCCTTTGTCTGCCTCTTCAGAATCTGTTCTCTTGTCTCCCCAACCTTCCCTGTGACCCTCAACTGCTCATTCTTGTTTCTTTGCCTCACAGCATGTTGTAAATATGTGGAGCACAATCTACCTTAAAGTCCCTCCTCATCAACTCCTGGCACATCTCCTGCAGACACACAAGTGACTTCTTCCCTCACCTCCTAAGGATCCCTCTCAAGTGATCTTTCCTTCTAAGGCCTTCTATGACTATCCCAACCTGAGTACCATGGTGTAACTAAGCTGAGTAACACAGTACCACTGAGCTGAGTAACACAATACCACTGAGCTGAGTGACACAATACCACTGAGCTGAGTAACACAGTACCACTGAGCTGAGTGACACAGTACCACTGAGCTGAGTGA
>JANHMN010000008.1:75566537-75582445 GCA_030674055.1 Rhabdomys pumilio | reverse complement strand
CGGTACCACTGAGCTGAGTGACACGGTACCACTGAGCTGAGTGACACAATACCACTGAGCTGAGTGACACAGTACCACTGAGCTGAGTGACACAGTACCACTGAGCTGAGTAACACGGTACCACTGAGCTGAGTAACACGGTACCACTGAGCTGAGTAACACAGTACCACTGAGCTGAGTGACACAGTACCACTGAGCTGAGTAACATGGAACCACTGAGCTGAGTGACACAGTACCACTGAGCTGAGTGACACAGTACCACTGAGCTGAGTGACACAGTACCACTGAGCTGAGTAACACGGAACCACTGAGCTGAGTGACACGGTACCACTGAGCTGAGTGACACGGAACCACTGAGCTGAGTGACACGGAACCACTGAGCTGAGTGACACGGTACCACTGAGCTGCAACTTCAGCCAATCCCTAGGGACTTAAAACAGCAGTTATTGATTTTTGCTGCAAGCACATCTGTGAGTGCCTGAGGGTCAAGGTGATCCTGGCTGGGCTTGGCTTTGAGTCACAGCTTGTCGGGCCTGACTTCTCTATTTATAGGTTCAGATAGACGGCAGGTGAGTCTGCTTAGCAGGAACTTCCCAGGGAAAGCATGTGTCTTGGTGATGGCCAGTTGGGCTGAACACAACTTGCAAGTGCCATAGTCAGCGTTTTCTGGTAATGACAACATGTAAAATGGTGGGCTTGTGTTTGTGATGTGTTTATTGTCTCGGTCTTGGCTTAGATGAAATGTTTCTATTAGTCAGCTAGAAAACCCTTTCCTGCAATTCCTGTTGTTCCAATTCTTCCTCCTCAGAGTTAGTCTCCCTGACAACAGCTCCAGGTGTATCATCCTTCTCCAGCTCTCCTCTACCTCACCTTTTTATATAACATTAGTCTGTGCACACCACACCACATTACTCAGTCACTAGCTCCGGTGTCTCCTATCCAAACACAAGCTTCTTAAGACTAGATTTTTCAAATAGTTCTTGGAGTAGGATTTCAATGAAAACCACTCAGTGTGGCCTAGGGAGACAGTTCAGCAAGTAAAATCCTTGCTGTGTGTTCTCCAAGTTGCTTTGGTCACTGTGTTGTCTCAGCATCAGAAAAGCAAGTCAATACACTGTGCCAAACTGCGACCTGCAGATCCACACAAACAAGTGTGCACGACCATGCGCGCCTGTAATCCTGATGCTGGATGATAGAGGCAGAAGGATGTGGAGGAATCATTGGTCAGCCAGCCTAGCCAATCAGTGAGCTCCAGGCTCAGTGACTAAAGGGAAGACACCCAGTATTGACCTCTGACTTCTCCTTGTGCACACATGGGAATGCACACAATTGTACCTATGCATAGCCCCCTATTCACTGAACAAATATGAAAAAATGACAGGAGAAGTCTAAAACTCTATTAGAAGTCATCACGGGAGGTAGAAGCACTGTGGTCTTACTTTGTACCGTTTGTTTCCTCAAGGCAGAATTTTATTTGTTTTTTTTTTTTTTCCCAAGTATTGAGAACATAACGTAGAGCCTTGTACACAGATACTCTACTGCTGAGTTCCACTCTCAGTGCTGGAATTGCTCTTGTTGATATAACATCAATAATACTTTGCATGTGTGTGTGTATTTTAGAAGTTTGTTTATGATAAGCTGCCCATGTAAGAGACTTTTTGAGTTTCTTACGATACTGCATGTGATGTCTTGATTATTTCTGAAGGGCTTCTCGGAGCTTGTAATATACCTATACTTCTTGCCTGTTGGGATTGAGCTAAATACTCAGAAGTAGCTAAGCATTGCTGAGTTTGTGAACTGGCTGCTTTTATGTCTTGTCTTGCGTGTGGTATCAAAGCAAAACCCTTCAACATGGGAAGACATTCTAGTTCAAGAGCAATCTATTAAATGTCACAGAAAATAGAGGAGCTTTAAGACTCCCAGACTGTGTTCTCTTGTCCGTCTCTCTATTTACCTACAATGATTCTACAATGATAATGTCTTAGTCATAGCCTTTACAGAGCTTTTCAGAGAGATGGCTCAGTGGTTAGGAAAGCATCATCATACATTGGGCAGCTCAAAAGCACTCGTAACACCAGTTTCAGAGAACTGTTCTGACCCTTGAGAGTACTAGCACACATGTGCATACACTCACACAAGAAACATGCATACACATATACTTATGAATAAAATAAATGACAGGAGTGTGTGTGTGTGTGTGTGTGTGTGTGTGTGTGTGTGTATGTATGCTATGTGCATATATGGAGGTCAGAAGATAACTTTTGGGGGTGGTTCTTTCCTTCTACCTTGCTGAGATGGGATCTATCTTTTTCTTTGGGGTTGTACTTCATATGACAGGCTACCCAGCCCGCAGGCTTCCAGGTGATTCTATGTCTGCCTCCCATCTCATCTCGGAGTGCTGGGGTCACAAATGTGAGTTTTAGGGATCAAACTTGGGTCCTGAGGCTGGCAAGGCTAATGGTTTTGCCCTTTGAGCCATCTCCCTGACCTGAGACTTAGGTTTGCATAACGTAGAAATATAGTAATTTGAATATGCACAAATCTGTGTGGTATTTACTCCTTTCCAGGGTCATTTGTTACCATGCATGTTTCTTCTTTATAAGGTAAAAATAGATGTTTGAACATGAGTTATGCACTGGGAAAACAGGCCCAGAGGAATTAAGTGACATCCTTAAGGCTGCTTGGCAAGTCAGTGATCAAGTCAGCATAAAGGCTCCAGCTGTCTGCACTGCATAGATCTGGAAAGTTGAAATATTATCATAACCTATTCTGATGACTGTTATCGATGATTTTTGTTTTCTGTTTGCAACTACAACCCAGGTCAGAAACTCTTGAAAGGAATAAAAGTGTCCCAGGCAAAGCAGTGATCAGCTATCTCGTCTTGCTGCCCATTGCTAAATTTGTGAGGATACAGCTAGGTGAGTATTAATGGAATAGAATGCATGACAGAAGCATGGGAAATTAGGGGGATGTGTGCAAAGGAGAGGAGACTTTGCCCAATAGGAGGTGCAGGAAGTCAATGTGCTCCTAGATGCCTGGGTGCTTTCTTTGCTGGTCCCCCTTCCTCAGGCTTTCAGCACAGAGGCCTATTCCTGTCTACTCCTTGAGTCAACCCTACTGAGAACATCAAATTCTTCCAGATGGTAGGGTCCAGGATCATGTGATGTGGAACAGGTGCCTGATATAAGCCACATTTTCTTGTATGCCCATCAAGTCCTTACTGTCTTTTGGTCGCTGCAGTGGTCAGTCTGTGTGACTGGATTTCTATTTGAAATCAGGAACAGGAAGCCATTTATCTCAATCTCTGCTGTTCCAAGTGCCCAGTATCAGCTTACATCCCAGCCAGTGGTTAGGGTTTGGTTTTGTAGAACCAGGCATTGGTTGGAAATCTGAATGGATTGGTGATACTTGGGATACAATTACCTTCCTGATCTTCACCATAGTAAGCATGATTCAGTGCTGAATCCCCAGTGTCTTGCTAAAACACAATGAATGACTACATACACTTCTTGGCCTCTGATTCCCATTCTTGACAAGACCTTTTCTGGATGGTCATCTCTCTGACCCAAACCCATTTGACACCATCTTTTTAGACTATGAGTTGTCATCTCCCTGCCTACACATGAGGGTGCTCATATGTGGCAAACTAGCATCTCTGTCTTTCAAATCCTGGGGGAAAATGTGGTTTATAAGGACATGTAACCCACCTGTTCTTTTATTCTATCTGGCTGTCCATCCCTCATCACCTTGATTGTAAATGAAAAGGCTGCCCTTGTCTGCTTTTAGGGGTGATGAAAACCATTTCAAAACCAAGAGCCCCTACTAAGTGGATGTTAAAATATTTTTTTGAAGAGAACGAAGGAAAAATCCCTGGCTCATGTTCAGGACTTTAAAGACAGAAGTGGTCTTGGCAGTAGGAAAAAATTCAATTCCGTTTAGGAGAGATTTATTTGCTTTTAAATTACTTTTATATGTCTGGAACCACTGGGATAAAACAGAACAGTTGGTCATGGGTTCTTCTCTCCAGGGATTCACATCCTAGTGTCAAGGTAGAGCAATAATAGTGGAAGCGGGTATGGTGATTCCAGCGTCAGATGGATTTGTCGGGCACAGCGACACCCGGGAGCTCACAGCTTTATTCATTCTTGAGAGACTGAGGAAGGCAGAAGTCTAGGAGGCTCCATGTTGTTTTTGTTCTTCCAATTATTTCTTTGAGATGCTCTCTTTTGAACCAAATGTGATTCATTCTTATAAGCCAATGTCTAAATAAAACCTGAAATGCGTTCAGAGTTATACTGTAATGTGTCCCACCCATTTGGACCAACCTCTAGGCTTGTTTCTCCTACACAGTCATTCATGTTAATTTCAAGTGTGTTCTTCCAGGGTGGTATGGTATCAACAGTGCAGGTGAGAGTAGACATCATATCCTTTTTCTTACTTAACAGCTAACACTATATACATTCCTCATATAGCTTTTGTTCTTTTACAGTAGAATCCCAGACAAATACATCAACAGATAAAGACTCTCTTCCTTCAGTCTTATAAATGCAAACAAAGGAAGTCTTATTGTTTATTTAGACATTTCCCTATGGATGGTGACCTAGAGTTCTTCCTATTATCTTCTGTTAAAAGTAATGTTGCATAAACCACCACCTCATAATTTCTTATGTTTGAAAGAGTTTATGTGAGGAAATACATTATATACATTATATACATGTGAGTTGAGACCACTCACAGACTTATTTTTTAAATTCAAATTAATCATTATGCTCAGTTGTATTAGTTAGGGTTTTACTGCTGTGAACAGACACCATGACCAAGGCAATGTTTATAAGGACAACATTTAATTGGGGCTGCCTTACGGGTACAGAGGTTCAGTCCATTATCATCAAGGAGGGAGCATAGCAGCATCCAGGCAGGCATGGTGCTCAAGGAGCTGAGAGTTCTACATCTTCATCTGAAGGCTGCTAGCAGAATACTGGCTTCTAGATAGCTAGGATCCTCATCTTAAAGCCCACGTCCACAGTGACACATCTACTCCAACAAGGCCAAGCCTACTCTAAAAGGGCCACACCTTTTAATAGTACCAAGCATATATACAAATTATAACATTCCACTCCCTGGCTCCCATAGGCTTGTTCAAACATATGTGTCTATGGTGGCCATACCTAAACATAGCATAATGCAAAATACATTTAGTCTTAACTTCAAAAGTCCACATAGTCTATAGCAGTCTCAACAATGTTAAAAGTCCAAAGTTCAAATCTTCTGAATTCTTCTAACCATTTAACTGTACTCCCCAAAGCAAGATAGGAAAACATCTGGGCAAACTCCAAAGTCTGCATCTCCATGTCTAATGTCAAAGTGGTCTTCAAATCTCAATCTCCTTTTTTTCATCTTTGTTGACTGCAAAAAAAGTTCTTTTTCCTGGGCTGGTCCCATTCCCTGTTAGCAGCCTTCCTCAGCAAGTATCTCATGGCTCTGGCATCTCAAACATCTTGGGGTCTCCAAGGCAACTTGTACATTACAGTTTCTTGTTTGAAAGTCTGGGATCCACACACGATATTCTGGGCTCCTCCATAGGGCTGACGTCACTTCTGCAGCTCTGTCCTCTGTGGCACTCTAAGCTCAGGTTGATCTACTCCCTTGTCACTGCTGTTCTTGGTGGCCATCCCATGGTACTGGCATCTCCAATACACTGAGGTCTTCCACTTCAACTAGGCTTCACCAATAGCTTCTCATAGGCTCTCTTCATGGTGCCAAGCCTCAACTCCTTTGCATGATCCCTTCAGTCCTGAGCTGTCAACTGCATCTGGGGCTGCACCTTCACCAGTGGCCTTTCATGGTCTCTCTCAATGCCAAGCCTCAGCTGTTCTTCATGATGCCTTGATGCCTTCAAAACCAGTACCTCCTGGCTGACTCTTACACATCACCAAGTGCAGCTGCTGAAGGAGGTACATCCTTGTCTATCTCTGGAACACAGCTTCTTTGTGCGCTCAGAAAACACTTCCCAGAAGATTTCAACTCAGTGATTGTGGTCTCTTCTTAACCATCAATAATTTTTTAGCTCCAGATAATCAGCATCAATTGTCCCAGTAGTCACTTCTAGTCTTGACTCTAAAGCCAGAGCCAAATGGTCAAAAATGCTGAGTTCTACTGTTTGCCGGGGATGGAACATGCCCCTGCCTTGTTCATCTTTATCAATGCTTGGATTAAATGTGTGTACCATTACACTTAAACTTAAGTTTTTCTTCACCTTAGAACTTGCTCTGTCCCACTTTGGCCTTGAACTCAGAGATCTGTTTGGCTTTATCTCCAGGGATTAAAGTTGTGTACCACCATGCCTAGATGTAAATTTAGCTGGGTAAGATCTTGGCCCTAATTCCTACTCTCTTAATCTGCTATCTCTTAGAACCCAGGATTCAGCTCCATTTTACTTCCTGGTGCCCCTTTAATATTTAAACTCTATATGTTATATTTTTTCTTTCTAAACTTGATATGCTTTTTTGAAATGCTCTTCATGAGACTTAACCAGAGAACAAAGCCTGTGCTGGGAGTTTCTGAGACTTCCTTTGTCAATGCAATTAATATAAATCTCTTTACCTTAGCTTTAGGGAGACTCTTCAGACAAGGACAAAAAGCAGCCATATTCTTCACCAAAATATCACAAAAACAGTCTCTTAGCCACACATTAAAATTCTCCTCTGAAACCTTTAGAGTCAGGCTTTCATAATTCAAATCACTCTCAACAGCCAAGTCTTTTATATTCCTACTAGGATATATGTCCCACTTAACTTTACTAGGACTATGTCCCACTTAAAGCATTCTACTGTTTTCAAAATCTAAAGTCCCCACATCCACATTCTTCCAAACAAAAGCATAGTCAGGCCTATTACAGCAGTACCTCAATCTCTGGTACCACCTTCTGTCTTAGGGTTTTACTGCTGTGAACAGATACCATGGCCAAGGCAACTCTTACAAGTACATCATTTAATTGGGTCTGGCTTACAGGTTCAGAGGTTTAGTCCATTATCATCAAGGCAGGAACATGGCAGCATCCAGGCATGCATGGCACAGGAGGAGCTGAGAGTTCTATATCTTTATTTAAAGGCTGCTAGGAGAAAACTGGTTTGCAAGAAGCTAGAACGATAGTCTTAAAGCCCACACCCACAGTGACACACCTACTCTAACAAGGTCATATTTACTCCAACAGGGCCACACCTCCTAATAGTGCCACTGGGCCAAGCATATACAAATTATCACACCAGTTTTAGAGATAATTGCTTTTCTGCAGAGATTCCTGTATTGGTTATTTTTTTTCATAACTATGACAAAAATTCCAGAGGAAGGCAATGTATGGAAGAAAGGGTCTCTTCTGCCTCATGATTTGAAGGAATACATCTGATCCATCACAGTAGCATATATATGGCAGTAGGAATTTGAGACAATTGGCCACATCGCATCTGGAAGAGTCAAGAAACCCAGAGAGCCTACTTCCTTGTCCTAGCCTAAAATTTAGATTCCTGTCTCAAATTACTTCTTTGTTCTAGCCTAATATTTAGATTCCTGCCTGAGATTGCTTCTTTGTTGTAGCCTAAGATTTAGATTCCTACCTGAAGTTACTTCTTGGTTCTAACCTAATGCCAGATTCCTGCTTGAAGCCCACTTCCTTGTCCTTGGCCAATGTCATATTCCTGCCAAGCAGCCCATTTCCTTGTCCTTGGCCCATGTCAGCATCTTGCCAAGCACCCCCAAAAGCTCTCCACCTCTCCTTGATTTTGTTTTGTTAACAAGACTGAGCCTGTCTTAGGTCATTCTGACAAGAATGCTTTCCTTACCCATCATGGAATATGCATTATCAAAGCAATGTTTTTCTGTCTTAGGTTAGTAAGACTGTGCAGAATCCTACCCGTCCTTGACTTGCCAGCCTGTTAATTTAATAACTCTGACTGGGGATTCATTTTCAGGTTCAAGCCATGTACTTTGGCTACCTACATGTTGATGTTGTTAAATATAAGCTTTAACATGATGGGCAGGAATAAAAATATTCCCAGGACAAGAAGAACTAGCCTGATCAAACTACATATGTCATCCCTAAGGATTGACCAAAATGGAAATACTGACCTCAGGCCATGGATAATTTTATCGGCATTATCTGCAGCATCAAAGCTCAACAGAGCAGCATTCTTTAAATTCATAATCTCACTATGCAAAGTTAAAATATCCAGGGAGGTATTAGAATTATGCCAAATACCAAATTATGCAAGTGACTTTAAACTTTTTCCTAACTATAATTACTACCACTATAAATTTTAGAACTAACATGAATCCAATGGTATTTGGCATGACACTCGAGATGGCTCCTTACTCTTAAATTCTGAGCCTCTTTCCAATAATTTGAATAGGATAAAGAGCATCAACCCATTCTTCCAAATGTCTATCTAAATCCTCTTGTATATTCAACACATTAGTAACATTTTTTGCTAAATGATTAACAAAAGTACATGAAAATGATTTTGGGCTAGGACAGGAAAGTTGGCTCAGATATTTTTGTCATCCTGATAAGCCCTTAGAAAGTGATCACAGGAGTATTAATGAAATTTGGTTTATTGCCTTGCTTGTACTTTTGACTATTTGTGTTTATTGTCTTGCTTTTCCTTGACTATTTACATCTATTGTATTGCTAGTTCCTCAACCTAGAAGTGGCCATAATACTCACATGTAATTAAAATGGTATAAAAGCAAAAAGGAGGAGGGGAGTTTTAGGGAGGGGAATGGGAGAAGGGGGTGACATCTGAAATGTAAATAAATAAAATATCCAATTAAAAAAAGAACAAAAAAGAAAGGAAGAAAGAAAGAAAGAAAGGAAGAAAGAAAGAAAGAAGGGGACAAACCTAGAGAAAACAATGAAGGCTAGTGCTCCATTGCTTTCTTTTTTTTCACCTTTTTCTTTAGCTCAGGATCCCAGCTTATAGGATCATTCTGCACAAATCCAGGATGAATTCCCCCTCCTCAGTTAAACCTCTCTGGAAAGGCTTTCACAGACAAATTCAGAGTTGTACTTCCTAGGTCATTCCAAATATAGTTAACTTGACAATGTAGATCAACCATCAAGATTCCCAAAGACAACAGCCAAGGATCCTTTAATGGTTGAATTAAATGGCTCTGTGAGAGATCAAGTAAACTCTAGACACCTCTTCAGGTACACAAGAACTACTTCTTTCTTCATAGCCTTGCTAATATGTTTGAACCTCTTATCAGATGCTGAGTCCCAATTCCATCAGCATTTATTTGTACCTAGCTAGTAGTTTATTCAGTATTTGTATATCTGATCAACAAATGTTACTGAACATGTGGCAAGTCTTGACATCTGCTGAGCATGGGAGTGAGAAGGGGACAATTCTTGGTCTTGCTCTCTGTCTCATTTGTATACAGATATGAAAGCAGATAGCTAGAAGGTATGCTGTGTTGTAAGCATTGCTATAAACTTATATACTAGGAAGGCTTTAACAGCTCTACCTTTTCTGTGTATGTTCTCTGCAGTGTAGTAGAACCCCACATATAAAACCTAGGAACAAAGTCTAGAGATTTAGATTTTGCTTTTATTCCTGATACATAGAAATGTGTAGCTTTTCTGAATTGTCAAATCTTCATCTGGAATGCATGAGAGCATCAAATGATGCAAGCATTTGAAGTGCTTTGTAATTATTATTTATATTCTCTCTTCCCAGGAAACAACACTGTGAGAACAATCAAGAGTTGGGATAATTTAGGGATAATTACCATGTGTCTTTGGTCCTTCAGAGGCTCTCAAACCCCTTTTATTTTTCAGATACATTTGTCTGGGTCACCTGCAATCAAAAGTAGCTGTTAAAGTTCTCCTGCAATCAGAAATTCTTAAGTATCTGTGGAGTGCTTCCCGCAAGTGGGGCATCTCCAAGCCTTAGGGACCATCAGGGAAGAGGGGACAGAAAGATTGTAGGAGCCAGAGGTCAAGGAGGACTGGAGCAAAACAGTGTTCTGGGAATGGCAGGACCACTTCTGTCATGAACTCACAGGAGCTGTGGTTGCCTGCATTAGACCCATACAAGATCAAGTCAGCCAACATTCTATCATGAAGGGAGGAGCTCAAGTCTCTCCTGTTAACTGAGGAGCTAGTGACAGTTAATGGATTCTGGGGCAGATAGAATCTGTTTTCTTTAGGGTATGGCCCTTGGTAAGTTGACCAAGCTCCAGTAGATGACCCAACATCCATGGTGTATAGGTGATGCATGTTGGACTCAGAGGGTTCTTTATTTTTAAAAGAAAATATGAAGTTGGTAGGGGTGGGAAGGTAGAGTCAAGTCAGAATATTAAGAAGTCATTGTGATCAAAATTCATTGGATGAGCTATGAAATTCTCAAATAACTAATTGAAAATAAAACTTCTTCAGCAATAGTTTTTGCACACATCTTCTGGAGGTTGGCTTGGCATCCCACGTATGGTGACTCACCTGTTCTTCTTTTTTAAAAAAGATTTATTTATTTTATGAATATGAGTACACTGTAGCTGTCTTCAGGCACACCAGAAGAGGGCATTGGATTTCATTACAGGTGGTTGTGAGCCACCATGTGGTTGCTGGGAATTGAACTCAAGACCTCTAGTATAGCAGTCAGTGCTCTTAACTGCTGAGCCATCTCTCCAACCTGACTTACCTGTTCTTATTGCTGTCAATGTTAACTTTATTAGCCCAGAGCCACCAAGCTGACTGATGATCTTACTTTTAGTAAAGTGAGGAGAGATTTTTGAGGTGATGTCCCTGGAAAGTGTTCCAGAAGTTATGGAGGTGGGCCCAAAGAATTCCTGTATGAAGAAAGGGGGTTGGCTCTATAGATTAAAGCACTTGCCCACAAGTATGAGGACTGGAGTTTGGATACTGGGAATCTATATAAAGCTGGATTCCACATTAGGCACCTATAATTCCAGTGCAGCTTTGGAAAATTGGGAGATAGAGATAGGAGAATTCTCAGAAAAGTGTAGGCCAGCTAGCCTTGATGTATATAGCAGTAGATGATAATATAGCTTACCCACAAAACAAGAAGGATGATGAGGACCAATACTGAGGCTGTTATTCAACTTTTACACACTTGTCATGGCCTATGCACAGCCACACATTAAAAATTTTTCACACACACATGAACTTTACACACGCTACATATACATCATTCACAAACACTTAGAAGAATTCCTGTAGGCAACTGGCATGTATGTATTCACAAAGAACCATGCCTCTATGGCACCCATGATGATATTGAGGGAGTAGAGCTTGAGCCAGACTATATATATATATATATATATATATATATATATATATATATATAGAGAGAGAGAGAGAGAGAGAGAGAGAGAGAGTTTCATCTCAACATGACTAAAAGAACTGAAATATGAAATGTCAACTCAGGGTTAGTAAAGCAGCCTAGATGAGCAGCATTCACAGTTAGATACCATCAGTTAAATTAGGGGCACCAGAGGGAGACGTGTATCAGTAGCATCTGAGAGGCAGAGAGGCAACCCCAAGTGAGGTTGTATTCTCACCTCTAAGTAAGTAGATGTATTCCTTGGCTTCTCCCCCACTCTACTTCTTTCTTCTAGTAAAGATAGTTGGCAAGGGTGCCAGAGAAAAAGATTTTTGTCCTAGAAAATGAGATGTTTAATCTGAAAGCAGACAAGCAAGTGACCAGCCTAGAAATTTTACTCATTCTCAGAAAGTGTCCAACTAAATGGAAGGCTGCTTTCTACTCCATCTTGTCTCTGAAGCTGATTTCTCTTGTCTTGGGGCTTGACTGTACTTTCAAACATTTTATTATTATTATTATTATTATTATTATTATTATTATTATTATTATTTGGTCAGAAACATCAATGCTTTTTTTTTGGGGGGGTACCTGCTCTCTTTGACACCTGCTACTGTCCAGTAAAAAATTTTTTTTCAGGATATATAAGACAGTAGAAGAACAAAAGAGGCCAGAATCAACAGGCAGCCTTCAACAATTAGGTTAATAATAGCTGACAGTCATTAGTCAAACGAACAAAGATTAGCTGACAATAATTGTTAGTTTGGCACAACTTACAATCACTCGGGGAAAGAGCTTCAACAAGGGATTGTCTACATTGGGTTGACCTATAGTCCTGTTTGTGGGAAATATCTAAATATGGAAACACCAAACCCACTGTGGGCAGCACCATTCCCTAGACAGGAGAATCTGGAATGTATAAGATGGGAGTCAAGCTGAGCACATGCAAGCAAGTGAGCATGTACTCATTCATTTCTCTCTGCTCTTGATTATGAATGTGATGTAAAAAATTGTTTGAAGTTCCTGACTTGGCTTACCCACTAAGATAGAGCTTAACATAAAACTGTAAGCTGGAATCATCTTCCTTTTCCCTCCAAGTTGCCTTTTGGTCAGGGTGTTTTTAATCACAGAAGCATGAGTGAAACCAGAACTACCATCTGAAAGGCTGAGTACATGAAACTATGAAATCCTGGTGACATCAGAGAAGTCAGATGGAACAAGGTTTCTTTCCATTGGTTGTGACAGTCAGTATTCCCTCTTTAGTGGGTTCCAGGGAAAAGCTCTCTAATGGTTTTATGTTTAGCCATATCCTTGATCAGAAGGATAGAATTTTAGAACTACAATATTGCTAGAAGTCACCAAACTCAATATCTCCACCATTTTGTAAACAGTACAAATGAGGCCTGGTGAGATGAACAGAGTCCAGACCATACCAAGAGTCATGTGTGAGTCAGTTCCACACTACACCTTTTCCTCTGTCTGAGTCAATTTCATTTAAGTTCCCTGTTAATTCACTACCTTAATGCATTCTTCTGAAAACACTTAACTATTTCCCTCCTACTTCAGAATTTCCCAGTATGGAGATCAGTGTGGACAGCCTCTTTAGATTTCTTATACAGATCACATTCAGCAAACTTTTAGTTTCTCCCACTGTCTCCTCCTCACCGGATGCAAGTTATTTTGAGTTTGAGAGCATAAAAAAACTGAGCTCAGATTTAAATTGCCTTGTAGCTCGCTCTGTGGGAGAGTGGGGTCGCATGGTTTTCCCTTCTCTTGTATTGTTCTGTTGTGAGCATTTGTGAGTCCTTTCTGTGAAAAGAGATTCTGAAATTTTACTGCCAGTAAAGTAAAATAGGAAACCAATAGTCTCGTTTTCAATGTAGGTTTTATTTCCCCGGTGATGTGTGAAGAAATTGCTTCAGTAAGGAAGCCAACATCACAGAAGCATGGGAATCTGTTGACCCTGGGTCCAAGGGAGGCACAGAGAACATGAAGAGTTGGGGGGAAAGGGAGGTGGAGCCTCAGAGGGAGTAGAGAGTGAGGATGAGTGTGTGGTGTCAGGAAAGGAAGCTCACATACATCTGGTAGAAGATCTGAGTCCCTAGGGCTTCCTACCAGCTGCAGGCAGCTGCTTTCTCTAGTTTTGTTTTTATCTCTGGAGGAAGAGGAAAAGGCAAAGATGCCTTGAACACAAAGATGGAAAGAACTAAGGAGGGAGGGTAGGAAAGAAAGAAGACCAAGGAGAGATTGAAATGAAAGAGAAAGCCTCCATAGAACCAAACTAATCATGGCCCAACAAGAATCCTAGAAGGGACCATGAGTCACCCTGTTCTTGGTCCTTAGCACAAAGGCTTATTTTTAATTTTCTTCATTGTAGGGTTCTTAGATGGAGGATGTGGTTTTTTTGACAGCAAGAGGCCAAGGTGTTTAGAAGGCAAGCCAATATAGCTGGAAGCTACAGGGACTAAGGACTCATATGGAACAGAAGGATGTGTGGGGAGGAGGTGTGGGAATGACAGCAGGGACACTGTCTCAGTCCATGGTGTGTGAGGTTCTGTGCACACCAGATGCTCAACCAGTGCTTGTCAGTCTTCATTCTCTTCTCTAAACTTAGATATAGTCCTGATGATGCCAACTGAGTGGGTCATGTGTTCTTTTAAAATTGCTGTGACCAGGGACTAGATTGATGTTCAGTGGTGAAGATTATTGCAGGTACTTGTTCTTACAGAGGAGTAGTGTTCTGTTCCCAGCACTCACATTGCAATTTACAACAGTTTGTAACTCCAATCCTGGGGGATCCAGTGCCCTCTTATGGCTGCAGTGGGCACCAGGCATGCACGTTGTGCACAGACATATATGCAGTAAATTATTCATACATAGAGAAACATTGAGCAACACCCAGACAATGACAATGAAGGTTGGATGATACAGGAGCAGGTGTGAGTAAAAGCTTTGTAAATCAGCAGATATGGAGAGCGTTGCTTTTCTGAGAGTTATTAAAGAAGAGAGGATGTTCTAAAGGCTGGCACCAGAAGCATAGATTGGACAGCTGCATGTTCATCAGTTGGAAGGAGAAATGAGAGAGCTAGCTTGATATTCTCAATCCCTTTGTAGTTATGGTACTGGTGAGACAGGCAGTCACAGTGTTTTCACTGGGTTCTCTCCTGAGCTTGGAAACATTAGCAAAAGAGAAAGAAACTGGAGCCTAGGTATCCTAAAGTGTATGTTACCTGGTGTATCAGTGACTGTTCTATCAGAGCATGGGAGAGGAAGTGCCTAATTCTGCAGAGCCAGAGCCTTGATACATCAGAGTGGGGGGATACCCATGGGGGGCTACCCTCTCACTCAGAGGTGCAAAGGGAGAGAGGATGGTGGGGAAACTCTGTGAGGGGACCACTGAGAGGGGGCAGTGTTTGGAATGTAAATAAATAAATCAAAAAATAAAGAACCACTGTAATAAAAACTATATGATTTAATTCCCTAGATTGACAGAAGATTATTATTCCAAAAAGCTACTTTCCCTTAGTGGTTTATTAGAGGACAACTAATATTGAACCACTGAGGATGTGACCCGGGAAGGGAGCATTTAATTGATGGCCTGATTTCAGTTTTAGAGGGTGAGTTCATGATCATTATGGCAGAAACATGGCAGTGGGGAGGCAAATGTGGTAATGGAGTAGTAGCTGAGAACTCATATCTGATACAGGGAGGGAGGGAGAAAAAATATATAGAGAGAGATAAGAAGAGGAGGAAAAAGAGGAGGAGGAGGAAGAGGAGGAGGAGGAGGAGGAGGAAGAGGGACAGGCAGACAGACACACAGAGAGATAAAGTTCTAAGTGGGGACCAAGCATTTGAACATATGAGCCTGTGGGGTCTCTTCTCTTCAAATCACCACACCTGAACTTTTTGATTTTGGATTTTATTGCTTATTCTTCTAATCAACCTCTGTCCTTTCTCATCTCCTTTCTCAAGTCAAAAAGAATCTTTTCTCTGTTTCTTGCTGTTGAAAAATCCCAAAATAACCATAGATGCTCCACTTTCCCTATTAAATCGCTGACTTCACTGCAAAGCCTTGGACTCCTTAACCTTTCTCTAATAAATTCCTTTGTACTGGAGATGATTGACATGTCCTATCACTCAGCCGAATGGCAGAGCTCAGAAGTCTTGGTTTCGTTTGGAGCCCAGGATGAGCCTTTCTACTCTAGAGATTGTAGAAGTTTCACAAACTTCAGCGGAATGGACGTTTGTATCTAACAACATCATGTGTTGAAGCCACACTATCCAAGCCATACAAAATCCAAGATTTTTCTATCTTCCTGTCAGATGAGACTATGACAAGAAGTCTTCTGTTTGTAGAATATTCTCTGCAAGAATCCCAGGTCTTGGAAAGATGGGTCAGACAATAAAAGAAGATGTTACTCTTCCAGAGGACCAGAGTTCAGTTCTGGGCACCCATGTGTCAGCTCATAGTCACCTATGATCCAGTTCCAGTGGATCTAATGCCCTCTGGTTGCACATAGACAAGTACACACACACACACACACACACACACACACACACACACACACACACACA
>JANHMN010000008.1:75534608-75561119 GCA_030674055.1 Rhabdomys pumilio | reverse complement strand
ACCCATAGACCCACAGACCCACAGACCCACAGACCCACAGACCCACAAACATAGCCCTTGGTGTCGATATTGAGCTGGGACTTCATCATGACCTCAGATGGCAGTGCAGGCTGTTCACATCAGGCTGATCTTGCCACCACCACTATCAACTAGAGAGATGAGCAGATAGGCCAACAGAGCAGGACATGTCAGTCAGCCGTGGGTGGGTTTCCACTCTTCAGGTGCTGCTCTTCTTCATGGCTAGGATGCAGCTCTGGGAGTCATAGCGATTCACACGGTGGTCAGTTTTCTCAAAGGAAGAAGTCACAGGCCTACTGACACTTGTGGTTGGGTTATTGGCTTTATAGATGGGCAGTGTAATTCACCATTTGTCAAGGAACAAGAACAGCATCTGCATTTGCATTTCTAGTTTTGCCTCTCTTCATAGCTCACAAACCGCTCAGCTTCTCTTCCTCTTCCGTTTCTCCACCACCTACTTGCTTGCTTCCCACTGTGTCTGACCAGGTGAGGGCCCTCTCAGGGCCTGCAGTGTCAAGGCAAGAATTAAGAATTTTACATGGGTATTTTGCCTGCTTGTACATTTGCACACCAGAAGGGGGCACTGGATCCCATTACAGATGGTTGTAAGCCACCATGCTCATGTTGGGAACTGAACTCAGGATTTTTGGAAGAACAGCCAGTGCTCTTAACCACTAAGCCATCTTTCCAACTCCTAGAATTTTCAAAATCTAAGAGTCAAGATCCTAGAACTGGGAAACTCCACATCTGAATTTCTAGCCATTTAATTATTTCACAAGGTCTTCAAAGACTATGCAAATATGACACACATTCATTTGGCATTGATTACATTTCTACCATCATATACCTGATATAAGTAACTTAAGGGGGGGTGGTGTTTATCTTGCCTCGCTTCTTCTGTGATTTTTCCCATTATGCACTTGGACAAGAGCATTGTGGCAATGAGAGCATATGGCAGATTATGTCTTCATTTCTTGGTGGGCAGAAGCAGAGAGAATGAGATGTTTCTGGGTACTGGATTTGTGTTCTCTCTTCATCTGTGGAGTGCTTCCACACACATACAGGGTGAGTCTTTCCACTTCAGTTAACCTCTGAAAATATCCTCACACACATACACAAATGTATACGTCACCAGTTCAGGAAGTGACCCTAAGTCTAATCAAATTGACAATCAAAATCAAACATCACACATCTAATTTGTGATCACATCAATCATCTATGCAGTAGAAATTAGTTTTTACTTCAAAGTTTGTAGTGAGTTAAAATGTCCTTCAACATAATTATAGGTCATATTTATCTTCATATTGTAAAAATGTTAGTTAATCTGTTGAACATTTTAAAGAACTGGATTCCTTTTTGAGAATTTCATATATGAACACTGTATTTACATAATTTCCCCCTTTCTCTCCTTCCTCCCACTCTTCCCAAACCCCCATACTTTTTAAATACATCTTATTATTATTTAATTATTGTTTATATATGTATGTATATATGTATACATGTATAAGTAAATATGTTTATACAAATATTAATAAATAAAGTGTTTTAAATTTAAAAAAAGAAAAAATATTAGTTTTTAAAGTGATTACCATGAGGATGGGTGTCATTAGGTGAAAATATGTCACTTCAGAAGCGTATCCTACTACTTTGAACTCTCTAACTTCCACACTTGCAATATAAGGACTTAATGTATTTATATACTATATTTATAGATATGGATGGTGATGATGATGATGTGTGTGTCCAGTCCAGCTGGACAATCAAGTGAGACCCTTAGACCCTGTGGAGAGGACTGAGATGTGTGAGAAAATAAGGAGGCACAGCAAGTCAAGAAGTCTGATCAAGCTGGCAAAGATTTTATTGTTCACACAGGTTATATACTCTGAAAACAGGATATGGGGAGGGGCAGGAAGGGAAAGGAGCTTTGCAGGTGGAGGAAGCTGGCTGTAGCTGTGGGGTCTAACTAAGCTATACTTGTTGTTCTCACAAAGCCTTGCCATTGCCAGGGGTTCTAAAAACATCTTACTAGCAGGATGTTGGCTAAACCTAAAGATCAGGAGGAAAGGTTACTAAGGTGGGTTGCTATGAGGCCCTGTTTGAGGTTCTGAGAACTGACAAGTGAATCATAGAAGGTAAGCAGACAGAAGAATAGTAGATAGGAGAGCCAAAGGTGACTGTTTGCCAAGAGTAAGGCCTTGCCATGCTTCCCACTTGTGTGCGTTTGTTTACCCATGCATACATCCTCATGTTATGGTGCCCCATTGGAGGCAGAAGACAACCTGTGAGAATCAGTTCTTTCCTTTAACCACGTGGGTCCTAGGATCAAACTGAGTTTATCAGGTTTGATGACAGTTGCCCCAACCTGCTGTCTTATCTCAGAATCCCTCAAGAAATGATTATGAGATTAAATGAATGAAAATATAAGTTATTCACTAGACACATAGATGATTCTTGTTTCATAAAAATTAATTTTTGAGAATGTCAGTTGGGGGTTTGGTGATTTATTCATTAGGACTCTTGGAACTTAGTTAACAGTGTCCCTTCAACAGTGCTGTGACATCCAGAAGATAATGGAATATGAGAAATGAAAATATGTGGTACTAGACCAAGAACAGAGCTCTAGGTTCCAATTCTTTTTTTTTTTTCCAAGACAGGGTTTCTCTGTGTAGTCCTGGCTGTCCTGGAACTCACTCTGTAGACCAGGCTGGCCTCAAACTCAGAAATCCACCTGCCTCTGCCTCCCAAGTGCTGGGATTAAAGGTGTGCGCCACCACCACCCAGCTAGGTTCCAATTCTGATTCTACAGTCTGCTCTTCTGTAAGATATTTAGTTTTTCTCTTTGGACACCCAACCGAAGCTTGGCTTTCCAAGTCTGCCTCAGAGGGTCCCTAAAACCAAGCACAATGATATCCATGCAACGTTCCAGACTCTTAGGACACTGGTGACAGTTCCCATTGGTCATCTATATCATCTATGAAAATTTCACCCCAATCCTATTTTCTTTGCAATCTTGAGCCCAGAACAATGTTTAATTATTTGGTAAAGCTTAACAGTCAGTGAGCAGGACAGCCAGCTTTCCAGACCAAGCTAATGACCTCTAAGTGTTCAGCTCACTCTTACATCAAATCACAAGAATTGTTACAACTGTAGGGGAAAATGGTGTGTCAGCAATTTCATATGCTTTAACCTGTATCATATATCTGAACAAAGAACTTTTGAAAGCCAGGAGAAGAAAACTATTGAGTGGTGGCTTAGGCTGGATTTCCAGATACTAGGCAGAAGGCCAGAAGCCCAGAGTTGGTGGGGCATGGACACACACTGGCTCAGCCATTGCTCATCATCACAGGAACTTAAGGCAGGAACCTAAGGTAGAAACTGAAGCAAAGGTCACAGAGAAGACTGCTTACTGCCTTGTTTCCTCAGCCTTCTTTCTTACATAACCTGGGACTGGGAGTGACACTGCCTACCCTGGGATGGATCCTCTACACCTGCCATTAATCAAGAAAATGTCTAAAAAAACTTGCCCACGGGTTAATATCATGGAGACATTTCTCTCAGTTGAAGTCTCTTCTTCCCAGATGACCCTGGCTTGTGTCAGATTGTCAAAAAGACAACCAGGACACCAGTGAAAATATTTTCACACAGATTCTGATAGGCAAAGATAGCAGGAATGGTTTCATATTTCTTGTTTGTTTTTTTAAATGTCTTTTTGTGTACTCTGACATAGTATTAGATTAGTATCACCTGGACAGGAATCTTGATGTTGTGTATCTGCTGTGACTAGAGACTGGATAGCTCACTAGTGGGGGGAAGACATACAGACTAATAGACTGTACAGTCTGGGTCCCAAAGGCACGATCCTGTGCCATTGATAAGAGTAGGTCCCTCCCCTGGGAATGATATATAGTCTTATCATTGGTTACCCTTCTGCCAGGAAAAGGGAAAGCTTGGACTTCAAAAGGGTGAATCTCTCTTCCCTGGGCTTGAAAGGAGCTATGATTGAATGTGGGGAGAAGTGTCTGGATTTCTCTTAATACTGAATTCCCTCGTGTATGAGATTTTACTGTGCCCTTTGGAGATGTTCTAACGGGAACTATGTATCTCTTACAGCCAGCGTTGAGGGTATAGTCACCATTATTATTACTGGTCAGCTTGTAGGTAAGCAGCAGTTTGACTGCGTGTATTCCCTTCACTTCCTTCTGAAACCTTTTGAAATGTTAGAAAATAATAGTTTTCAGATCTTTTTGTATAATGACTGTGGTGATTCATTTTAATTTTTCATCTTGACACAAATCTAGAGTCATCCCCGAAAAGAGTGTCAATAAGGGATCATCTAGATTAAGTTGGCCTGGTCCATCTGTGGGGATTGTCTTAATTGTGTTAACCCATATGGAAAGGCCCAGCTCACTGTGGGTTTGGGTCCTGGATTGTGTGAAGGAGGAGACCTGGAGCTGAGCACTAGGCATACACATATTAATGTCTCCTGCCTGAATGTGATGAAACTTGTTCTTGTAATAAACAGTATTCGTTTCTCAGTGCCCCATCAGCTGGGAAGCCCCGGAGCACAGCATGAACACATCTGGAAACAGGAGCACATTTGGTGTGTGGCAGGGCTTGCTTCTTTATTTATACATGCCATTTTCTTTCTGTGTCAACACTTACAAAAAGGGAAGAGTGGACTTCTGGGACTTTTCTCAGGGACACTAATTGCATTTATGAGGACAGAACCCCCTCAATGTCCCCACCTCTGATATCCAGTGCTGTGGGGGTTAGGATTCCAAAGTAAGAACTTGGTGTGGAGTGCGTTTAGTTGGTTGTGGAAGTGCTGAGGAGAAATTTAGAGAAAAAAATACCACCTATAATGAAGGGTTACAGGTCAGACTGGAGCAGACCAGAAGACTCTGGGAGGAGTATCTTCATGCAAAAAAGAAGGAAGGCCTGACAAAAGGATTTAGACAACCAATAACGAGCTTGAAGTAAAGTTAATGATATCACCTAGGAAGTTAAACAGAATAGACAACTACTGACTTCAGGGAAAGAAAACAATTATACTTAAAAGCAAAAATAATTGTTTTAGTTCACCTGGGTTGCTATAAAAACTCCTGAGACTGGGTGGTTTATGAATAGTAGAAGTTTATCCCATGAAGTTGTGGAGCCTGAGAAGTGCAGCCTCAGGGCAGCAGCAGACACTGTTTGGTAAAGGTCTAGCTCCTACTTCAGAGGTGGCCATCTCTTTGCACCGTACTCACCTTTTATAGCCCTGACTCCTACTTTTATTGCATTGGAAGCTAGGGTTAACATAGAGATGGGGAGAACCCAAATGTAAGGCTTGTTAGAAGAATAACATATGTTCCACAACTCAGATGTGAACAACACTTACAGTTTCTTAAAAGGTATTATTTTCTGTGTATGGATGTTGTATCTGTGTATATAACTGTGCACCATGTGTGTGTGGTGCCTACAGAGGCTTGAAGAGGGCATCAGATTCCTTGCAACTGGAGTTACAAGTCCTTTGGAAAAACAGCCAGTGCTCTTAACTGTTGATCCATCTCTCCAGTTCCTATTTTATAGATTCTTAATAGCATAACACATCAAGCTATTATAGCTAAAATTAAGTATAGCAAACTGTGAACTGTATCTAGGATACTGAAAGACGCACATCACTTGTTATGGTAAACTAATACAATATACATATACATATAATAGAAGCCAATATATTAAAATAAACATAATAGGGTATACACATAATCTGTATTTTCCCCTTTGGGCAAGAGAAATTTGATGAAAGGAGACACAGAGGGTAGAGGCTAATAAAGTTAATTACTTATTTTGTGTTTTTAACTTGGGTTATTCAAATAAATACCAATAACAGAGTCAATGAAATTCTATGAAATGCAGACAGGCCACTCATTACTGTAGAGTGAAGGCCAACTAGACTGCAGAGAGAATCAGAGGAAACAGCGAAGAAGTCATGCAGCAGGCAGGCTCATTCGCCAAGCTTTTGAATGGGGATGCCACAACATATGACGAGCCTTGAAACTTCTGGCAAATGATGTAGAGAGGAGAACCAGATAAAGATTGAATTTCTGTGCTTCTCTGGAATTGTGGCCTTCCATATACTCATTGATGTATGGTGATTGAGACCGGAATTTCTGGATGTGGGAGAGCATGTGTGCACATGTGTTACAGGTCTATTGGATGAAAGCTACCTGATAGCTTACATTGCAAATTCTATGATCTAGGCTGTCTTGCACTATTCTACATAAATGATCTTAAAACACTCTGTCTGTATTGACAGAATGTATGCAAATCTAACGCTTCTAAGGCTGTCTACCTCTGGCCACCCACCCAGACATGGCTACTTTACTTTGTTATAGAGGAACTTTTGGTTCTTCGTTAATTGATACTCCAGTCAATGTGTCCATTTTACGTAAATGTTATTTAAATTCCAACCAACTTTCCTATTTTAGTATGGAGTTATTTATGCCAAAATACTTAGATGTTACAGAATGGGGACTTGCCCTAGGGAATACAGGGCCAATATGTTTACCCAATCTTTTTTAGCTTAAAAAAAGTATATACCCTTAAAACTAGCTGCCCAGGGGTTAGCTGCCAGAAAGGTAAACAGGCTTTAGCCTTTATCAGGACTTTAGCCAGTGAATAAAACAGGAATGTGTGTAGGCTGGGTGGCTTGCTTATAGTCCTTTTCATCCAGGGATGGGGGTTGGTGGGGTTAAACTTCATGAAATCATGGAGCAATACAAAATACCATTTCCTTAACATTTTAAAACAATATATCCAAAATAGTGCTGATCTTCATATTTTTTTTCTCATAGTATTAAAATCCCAGGCTGAGCTTTAGGAGATCTGGGCTCTATTTCTTAATTCCCAGTGCCACCATTGCCTAGCTGACTCAGAGTACAATAAGCTGAAAAGTACCCATGAGCCTTTTCCATTGCCGGGAGTCTATGAACTATGATCATTATCTCATTGGAAATCTCCCAACAACTGGGACCGAGAGGTTAAATGACTTACTTGAGACCATGAGCTAAGAGGGGGGAGAGCAGTTGGTGTTGCCAAGGTTTGTGACACCTGCTCCAGGACTCTTCTCATTACCATTCTCCCTCAGCAAAGCCATGACCGTCACAGAACACATTCACTACATCTCTCTATCTTCTCATGTTTTACCAAAAGGACTTGCTGTCACCCACGTGATGACATGGTATGCAAAGACAGAAGAGGCTGTCTTCATCTCGTTCATTAATTCAGTCATTCATTCAGCAGGCATTTATTAAGTCATAGCCATTGTCTACTTAATTGTGACTTGAATATCTCAGTCTAGTGAGACAGTCAGAAAATCAAGGAGCATGATGAGGTGTGTGAAGGACAGAAGCTCAGAATGCCAGGCACGCTGCATCCTCATAATGACTCTTGGAGGATGCCATAAGTGAGGAGATTTGCTAATGACCTGAGCATGGAATTTGTAAGTGATAAAGCACAAAGAAGGCTGGTGTACAGTGAAGGTTACCATCGGGCCAGCTCTAAAAGACTCCTCAACATTTTCTACATATCTTGCTCAAATAACATGGTCAACATGATATATAAAATTCCTTCTGGGGTACACATGTGTAACAGAGCTTCATTTTCTGAAACCAATGCCTATCAGTCAGAATGTGCTAGGTTGTGCTGTTGTACTAAACAACCCCTACGTATTAGTGGTGCGGCATCATGGAAGTTTACCTCACATGAGTTGCCCAGGGACTATACTCAGTGAAGTCACTCCAAGATGAAGACTAACGGGTAGTCCATCTCTGCTTGCTCTTCTCTTACAAAGGTTGAGGAGGGAGGAGAAAAGGAAACATACCCTTTCTTAAGGACTTTCATCTGTAAGTCACACCCACATTTTTCCTTGTAGTTAATCTGCAAAAGCAAGTCAAATGCACATGATGCTGCACAATCATTTCATGAAGAGATGTGAATAACTCGTCTACTCACTCCTCATAGGGCACCAACGACAGACACAAAGAATCCACTGTACCCATGTATAGCTTGGTGAACCAATGAGTTTTATGATATTGGAATGTGTTGTAATAATTATTTTAAAATGGCTGCTGGTCAAGCCGACTGTCTAGGCTGTAGCATCTCTGTCTAGATCAGACGCCATGTTTCGAGGCCATGAGGCCATGTGTGTGCCGCAGCTAGAAACAGCCAGCCAGAAACACCAGCCCTGCCACCCATGAGACGCCAGCATGGGAGATGGCTCTGCCAGTCTTCCACGCTGTCTATGCAAGGCTGGGCATTGTCCAGACTATCCCGCCAACCACACAGGCTCAGTACAGATGAGATTCTAATGCTTAGATTATCCAAAGGCGTATACATTTGGTAATGATCAATAACAAGATGCCCATACAATCAGAAGTGTAACCCAATACCCAACCTAGATATAACAACTACCTTTGACTGCTACAGATACACAAACATCAGCCTCCATGTCCCCTCTCTTGTTCTCCTCTCTCCCTTAGCTCCTCCTCTTCCTTCTTTTTACTCCTCCTCTTACTCTCCTTACTCCTCCCACCTTAGCTCCTCCTACATGAATATGGGTAGGTACACCACTGAGAGAACCTCCCTAAGCACCTGTTAACTGTCTAAATCTTTGGAGAGAGGCTGGGCCTCTTGTACCCCAAACCCTAAGTCCCCTAGGACAGGTCTAATCTTGTGCAGGTCTCCTGTAAGTAAGCACAGTTACTGACAGTTCAAAAGGCCAATAGCAGTGTCATTCCAGGACAGTGGCCCACAGCACATGCCCAGCTGCTCCAAGAACAGATAAATATGATTCTCTGTGTTGAGAAGAAGAAGAAGAAGAAGAAGAAGAGACTCAGGAGATCTGGGAACATTCCCAAGTTAGCAGGGTTTAAGGAGTGTCCGACAGAGTTAAGCTGTAACCTCTGAGGTCCTGGAGGCTATGGGCCATGCCTTGCACATCTCTACGTTCCAAAAGCCTTGTGCAATGCCTGGTGTGAAACAGATTCTCAAAAGCTACCAGGATGTTCTCTTAGTATAGTTTTAAAGACACTCTGAAGGCCTGCCCAAGGCTGCCAGAGGCACAAACTGACGTAACTGCATTTCAAGCTTCACTAATGAAACTTGGGAACTCTAGCTAGTGTCTTAGCAAAATGGTAAAGGACATCCCTTCAGGCTGAGGAAAAAAAAAACTAAAAAAACATGAGTTCAAAAAATACATAATTTCTTAACTATGCAAAATATAAGGATGCAATATGAATTGTATGAGGGGCTTCATGAATCTAAAGGAACAGAGGCAGCTATACTATGAGCCAACTTGTCAGATACTAAGGATGAAGATAAAGAGGTTTAGGGAGAGATGATCCTAGAAAATTCCACCCAGCTAAATTTTTGGTTATTCTTACAAGGGCAGACAGATTCATGAGTTCAGGGTTGGCCTGGGACAGTGCAAGGTTAGGCTCAGACACAGTAGAATTAGTAATTTCAGGGTTGGGTTCCATCCAGCTAATTTATTTACTACACTTAACAGAGGTAGGTAGATTTCTGAATTCTTTTGCAATGTTTTTTTTTTTTTTAAATGTGTGTTTGCTATTTCATAAGAATCAAGGGGCTTGGGTCATTGGATACTGATTCATAGAATAATCAAAAGAAAACCTGGAGTAAGTGACTGGATTGATATGTATAACAAAAGACTGGGCTTATGATCTGCAAGAGATGAGCTATCCAGAGAATTTTTTTAGAGTAGCAAGAGACATCTTGGAGAACTGTCTGTAACAGAGAATAGGGAGAGAGCGCTGTCTGGAGAGCTCCAGAGGAAGTAGAACACAAAGAGAAAACATTCTGGAAAGCTGTCTCGGGCAGAACATAGGCCACCTTGGACCCGTGACTTGACTTCAAGTCATTTGTTTTGCCGGTCCTAGATGCCCCTTCTCTCAGAATCCCTCTCCAAGCTAGGGCTGGTCTTTGGCAGTGGGGCAGCAACTCCCTAATGTTTGATATGATTGTCAGAGCACAGCCCTAGAAGGGCAATAAGGTGATCACCTAATGTAGATGCTAGGTAGTGGCTACATCTGCCAAGACCTGGCCTCTGGCTTTGCTGAAACACACATTCCTAGGCAGGCTCTCAGAATGGAATAGTCTGTTTTCTGAGGCAGCCAAGGTTGTGTACCTATAGTAAAGGCTATGGCATCAAAAGATGCCACTCCAAATTCAGAAGACAGCTAAGTCACTGGATGACTGCTGGAGCATAGCAACCGTAGAAGGTGCCAGAACTGAATGGACAACAAACAGGGGATAATCTGATCTGCAGCTCATTTATCACCGCCCTTCATGTTCTGACATCTGGCAGCCATCTCTATCTTTGCTGTGTTACTGCAGACAAAAAGATTAAACACAGGACCACAGAAATGCACAAAAGGTGACCGATGAAAGCTTGAGCTTTGGGAAGTAGCATCTTCAGCTCGGGGTTGTGTGCAGCAGACACCTGATGACGAGCTGAAGAATTGGAGGCAGAAGGCCTCCTTTGGGGTCCTCAGGTGCTGAGGTCCTAATCCATAAGACAGATAGCAGGTGGCACTTTATCTTTTCTCTTTGCCTTTGTGCTTCGCAATTATGTTTTTAAATTATACAATCACTTTGTTGTGAAGAACTCACAAATAAAAATATCGCACATCTAAGTTAATGTAGCCACTCAAATGCTAGTCCGGTCCCAAACTTTAAGTATCTAGATTGGCCATTCTGAAGCCATGGAGCTTCGATTGGGGTGTTACATTTTCAATATGAATTACATTTTTATGTACGTGTTCATTGCCAGCTCCCAAACTATGACAGAGGAGAAACTGGAGAGACAACTGGCTTTCTGTCTTCTTTCATGGCTCATACACTATTATGGTTTTTTCTTTGTAGGTGCATGGTAAGAGAGTTTGAGGTCGTCTTTTGTTAGAAGCACATCTGGATTCTGCGGTTCACACAAGGCTGCTGGGATCTTCTTGGGTGATGGCCAGTGTTGGCATGTGTATGTGAATATGTCAGGATGATTTGAAGCCGTAAGAGAATCAGGGTGGTGCATGATGACATGTGTGTGGTCAAAGGACTTTTCTTCTAACCATTTGTTCCCAAGCTGGATTCAGGGATGAAAAACTCTCTCTGCCAAGGATAATAGCATGTCTCCTTGAGATGGTGTCTCCAGTTCTCCTCCAGCAGCCTCACTGGGGCTTATTGAGAAAACCGTGGACAGGTTTCCCATCCCTGTTCTTGATGCTGAGAGGATGAAGGGAGTTGAACATTGGATCAGCA
Organism: Rhabdomys pumilio; assembly: GCA_030674055.1. Taxonomy (NCBI): domain Eukaryota; kingdom Metazoa; phylum Chordata; class Mammalia; order Rodentia; family Muridae; genus Rhabdomys; species Rhabdomys pumilio. The sequence goes on along the minus strand of JANHMN010000008.1, from coordinate 75,549,785 downwards.
GTGCACTGAGGGGCCACCTGAAAGTCCTACATAATGCTACAGAAAGCAACACTGCTTTCTTAGTTTAGGAGTGGTCAGAACCTTAGGATACAACTAGAATTTCAATAGTTCCAGAGATAAAGGGAGATTCGCTTAACCTAACTTGCTTGGAATGAACTCTTGAGAAAAATAAAGACACCCCAAATATTTTATAAATTTTGCACAGGAATCTCTTTGTTACTTTTTGACAAAGTCAGAAAACAGATTTGACTTTGTCTATCACTGTATGGTTTGTGTGTACAACCCTTCTTTCTTTTTTGTCCCTTGTCTTCTCCTTCCTCCTTTTCCTCCTCCTCCTCTTTCTTTTTCTAAGCTCCTACAAACACAAAAACCATAATTTGCTTAGAGACTATACAGACATAAGTTTGGGCTCACTGGTTCATTACTTTGGTTGACTGGTAAATGCTTCAGGGTACAATATGAAGGACTATCTAGTCTATACACTAGCACCATAGCATTTGTCAAAGACTAAATCAAGTGGGACCACAGTACATTTGTGACTCTCAACTGGGTCACCCACACACTCTATGTAGGTCAGGGTGATTTGAGAGGAGCTGGCAACTCAAAAGCCCTTCTCCAACACCCTGAGAGGGAGAACATGAAACTTTACCAGAGATGTATTCTTACAGGTCAAGGCCATACCTCCAGAGGCTCCCTGATATAAGAGAAACAGTTGGGAAGAAGAGAGATCAGGTCTCCAGATGGTTTTCCAGATGGAGAAGTGGGTCAAAAACGAGTGAGAATTGAGTCAGGTAGGTTGCGACATCTTCTAGACAAGAGCAAGGATGACAAGTGGCCCTGGCTTGGAGAATAGGAGCTAAGGAAAACAAGTCAATCACCATCACTGCCAGTGCGTTAAATGTTAGAAGTCAGTGTGTGGTTAAAAATACCTAAGGTAGTTGGGATACCTTAAGGAATAATGTAGATAAAGCCCAGCTTCAAAGACAGCATGCCCTAGGAAATTCATAGCAAGCAAAGAACCACGGACAAGAAAAACATGGAGTTAGTATTGGGAAGGATTGGCCTGGCATTGAGACAGGCAATCGTGGGGCAGATTAGCAGTCTGGAATTCTGTCTGGCTTGAGGTGCACATCTGCTCTTTTCCCCAAAATGCACATAGCAACCCATGACCACCCATTTACAACTTGCTGCATGCACAATTATATTCAAACAAAGCAATCAGTCACCCTGCCATCTGTAACTCCTTAGCAACCTTAAGTAACTCCCAATCTGTGGTCAAATACATCTAGGGACAGCTCTTGGAACCTGGGGGCAGTGTGTTGGTCAGCCTGGACTGCTATGAGGTGCACATTTAGTAAAACAAACTGAGTTCTCTGAGTTAACTTCTAGGGAAAGTCATCTGGTTACCACCTAATGCAGATGAATGATTGGGCATTCATATGGTTAAAATCAGATGCATCATGGGAAAGAACATTCACTAAACAAAGACTTACATAATTCAACCCTATCAATTAAAACAGGAAATAAATCATTCTTTGTCCCTTAGCAACCAACTCCTCCTACTCTTAGACACATTAAAAGAAACCCTAGACAATAGCTTGGTTGTCTTGAGCACCCTTGCTCTGTCTGCCATTTACCTGAAGTATATATAACCTGAAGTACTTTTACTTTGCTTTTAAACAAAATTCCCTACCAGACTGCTATTTGTGTGTATTTCTTCAGTTCTTGGAATAAAATGCCAAGAACCTTGCAAGGCCTGGTCCATGACCATCAGTGACAACATGATATGACTTGTGTGTGACTTGCAAGGGAATTTCTGGTAGTTGTTATGAGCTCCAACTGGAGACAAAGGGTATTGTTGATGGAGCACAATGAAGAACTAACTAAAGAGAAAACAGTGGATATGTCTACAGCACAATCCAGGTACCTAACCCTCAGAAACATCATGGAAGAGAGGGTAGAAAGATTGTGAGAACAGAAGACCAGAAAAACTGCCACAAGATTGTGTCTCCTAGAAACCACAGGGGAACTACACTCAACAAGATCTCAACAAGATGGCTGCCTGAACAAGACCTGAAGAAGGAGAACATCAATAGACAAGCTAACATTAGAGAACTCTATGGGGCCTCTAGACAAAGGACTAGGCAACTAAGAACACAGTGTCAGGGTATTAGTCTTCCCCAGAGATGAGCCCCTTACTAGGTTATCAAATATCAAGTGTCCAGGCCTGAAATCATGTACACATAAGCAACACTAAATGAATTTAGTAGGTTGTACTTCTATATTCGTGTTTGTATATGTGTAATGATGACAATGAAACAAAAAGAGCATGTGAATCTGAGATGCAGGAGGGGTGGAGGTAAAGGGGTGGTTTGGAGGAGAAGGAGAAGATGAAGGGAAGAAATGAGTGTGCCATCTCACATGGTCATAAGCTGGGTGGCTTTATGAAACAGGAAAGCAGTTTTTCATGGGTTTGGAGTCTAGTGGTATAACTCAGTGTCACCAATGCCACAATCGCATGAAGAGTCCTTCCTGGCCTCTTCCTAGCTTTCATGAGGGTGACTGGTCTCTGGTATTTCTTTGTTAATGTATCTCAGCCAAGCCATCCATGCCTGACTCTGCAGTGTTCTCTGTCTTCTCATGGCACATCCTTTTTACAAGAGCACACTAAAGATTTTACATTAAGCTGTTTTTATTTGCACAGACCCTCATTTCCAAGCATGGCCACCTTAACAGTCCTAAGAATCAGGGCATTGATATTTATTTTTCCATTGTATGCACTTCAAGTCCTCCCTGAGGTTAAGAGTAACAAGGTGCAAAGAGACCCTTAGCCTAAGATGGGTCTTCTCAACTGATAACACAGCTGGATCTTGTAGTATCTGCATGTTTAGGGTGAACCAAAGACAGTGGACAGTCAGCAGTGAGGTGACAACATCTTCCACTGGGCCAAGGGCAGAGAATAGAGAAGGACATGTGCTCATGGATGGTTACAAGTCACCTCTGTGGTCCCATCAACCTCCAGAAAGAATCAGAAGACATTGTGCTGGCTGGTATGTCTTTTTTCTCTGATGATGGCGAATAACCTTCTCAATATTAGAGCCTTAGATGTTATTTCCCCAGGAAAAAGGAAGGAAAAGTTCAAGGGAATGTGGTTATCAGATGATTTTAATCACACAGGAAGGAAATTACATTCTTTCAACAAGGGAGTGCTGAATTATTGTCAGTTTGTAAATTTAAAACCCTCCTTATCAAACATCGGAACCTTAAAAGCAGAAAAGAAAGTCCTCTTCATCCATGTCTACCTCAACCAAGCTCATACTTTGATCTCCCTGTATACATTAAAGAGATATTTGTCAACATGTTCTGGACACTGCTGTTACTGGAATACTGCAGTGAGCAATCCCAGCATGACTTGTGCCTCCTTGGAGCCAACAATCCTCTTCATTCTGAGCTGTCATTGTAAACCCAGTGGTCATTTAGAGTTACCCAGTGCCCCCTATCCACCTCCACTCAGTCTGAGTCTTCAGAGGCTAGCTCTTCATTTTCTCTCTTTGTTCTGAGTACAATAGAGAAAAATATAGGTCACGAGCACAGGGAATTTCAACCGTAGCCTTTAGGCCACTGAGCACATGTTTGGTTTTCTCTGTTTCTTTGTTCATAATGCTCTGAAATGACAGCTTTCTGTCTCTTTGAACACCATCCCTTTTCAAAAATCAGTTACCTATCACTGCCTATCCAAGCCAAATTTGGGAGGGGTTGCTATTAAAGCTGCTTCAGGCTGCACCAGAAAAACTGTCAGCATCTTGCTTCTAGATCCTTCTCTTCTATGTATCTTCCTAGCCACTTCCACAACTGCTGCTTCCCACAATGGCCTCCCACTGGTTTCCTTGTCCTTGCACCCTCTCTGGATTGTAATCTGTCTTCTGTGCTGTAGTTAGAGAGTACTCTTTCCTTGCAGTACAAGTCTATTGTTCCTCTTTCAAACACATCCAGTGTTCCTTCATTGACTATCAGGTAAAATCCTAAATTCTCGTTGTCAGGATTCTGGATCTCACAGAGCCCCTGTGATGTGGCATTCTAGCTGATCCCCTATTATATAGCTTCCCTTGTGTCTTGAGGGCTCTGTGCTTGACTCACTCTGCTCTGTTATAGCCTAGAAATTTCTATTCATGGTTTGAGTCTCCCTTTATGTTGCTGAACTGCAGTCTTACTAAGAAAGCCCTCCTCCAGGTTCCTATGGCAACTCAGGTTACCAGAGTACTAATTATACTGGTCATTTCAGTTAATACCTGTGGTCCATTTGCTACATGCTAAGTATGGGAAAATAGTCTGTACTTTAAAGGCTTTTTAGAAATGGTGATGCATAATCAATCTCTGGTATGATTGGTATGTTCATATCTTTTGAAGTTCATATGGTAAAATTCGGTACCCAAAGCATCAGTTTTAAGAGGTGGAATCTTTGTGGGGTTATTGGATCAAGAAGGTATAACCTTAGTGCAGAGGATTAGTGTCTCAATAAAAGAACTCAAAGGGAGCTGGCTTGTTATTCCCACCATGTGAGGATACAGCAAGAAGCAGCCATCTGAAGCAGTGAGCCCTTCCAAGAGGCCAATTTTACAGACACGCTGACTTTGGAATTTCTAGTGAAAAAAATGTTAAAAGCAAAGAATAATTTTCTGCTGTTTACTTGCTATAAGGAGCTGTGTGTTGTTGTCCAAGTGAAGTAAGGTGGTCTTGCACATGTGTCTTTACCTCCTTGTTGCTTAGCACATGGGATGTATGTATTTCTTAATGATGCTTGTGAATACATGTATGAATGTGTGCATCCATGAATGAATAAAGGCCTACACATATACGTGAATGAATAAACACATGAAGCAATCATTATGCATGGTATTGCCTGTGCACATAAGTAAAGACAGCCTTCCAGGATATTAATTTTTGCTTTCTCTGAAATTCCTTTCTCTTCCTGAGAATCCTCTTGTGTTTTCCCAGCAGAGCTCTGGCCTGTGCTCCCGAGGAAGCTTTTAAAATCGGCTTCTCGTTATTTCTCCTCCTGTGCTTCTTCTTCTCCCCACTGTCCTCTCTCCTCATGACACATGCTACCTGGGAGGTTTTTGATTTTTCTTCAGACAAAGAAAACCACTGTGTTTTCTAGGGGAAAACAGGCATCTCCTGAGACTCCTCTCTTGTTAGGCGGGGACGAGATAGTCCTCACTATTCCGTACTGCTGTGTACTCACAGGCAGAGCAGAGTCAAACTCCTCTCCTACCATAGAAATAGCAGAATCTCATGAATTCAAGTCCCACTGAAGGTTCAGAGGAGGTAAACACAATACTCCAGACACTCACATGTTCCTCCAGACGAGGGCTCTATCAAGTTCACATGCGTGGCAGCCTAGCATATTATGCCATGGGGTGTTGAACAAAGAGACACCATGGATCATCCAAACCTGGAGACATCAGATTCAGAGGCCCATCTGAGCCCCGCATTTCTGCCATGCTCAGACTTTTCCATAAGCTTACTGGTCCCCTCTACCTCCTGCACTGCAGACGTGCCCTGAGCTGCCCCTGCCTCTCTTCCCTATTCTTGGGTCAGCAGTCCTTTTCAGCATTTGCTGATGTGAAATCGCATGTATGGATGCTTTTAATCAAGTGCCATCTCCAACCCCTGCCAAAAGTTAGTTACAAACAGCACTGCCTTGAGGCTGTGCTTGCCTCTGTGGCTGCTGCTGCTCTGACCACCCAGGAAGTGGGGATGCTACACTGAGAGCTGAGAACAATTTCCAGCCTGGTCTCCTTAGGAGGTGGTCTTTTATTTTTTAAGACAAAGAGTGTGTTGGAGATGTAGCCCAGTGTTGGGACACTTGCTCAGTACATGTGAGGCCAAAGGGCCTGGGTTTGGCCCTCAACCACACACACACACACACACACACACACACACAGAGAGAGAGAGAGAGAGACAGAGACAGAGACAGAGACAGAGAGAGACATACACGTATGCACACACACACATACACACAGAGACATACACACACACACAGACATACACACACACATACACACACATACACATACGTACACACACATATACACACAGAGACATACACACAGACACACACACAGACACACACACAGACACACACACAGACACACACACACACACAGACACACACACAGACATACACACACAGACATACACACACATACACACACACATACACATACGTACACACACTCATATACACACAGAGACATACATACAGACATACACACACAGACATACACACACACATACACACACACACACACACACACACACACACACACACACACACACACGACAAAAACTCATAGACTAATAATAAACCATGACCCAGGTTCTTACAGACTAGAACAGTCCTTCCTTTAACGAATGGCCCACTGTTCAGGGATATGGTCTCAGTCAGCATCGTCTAGATTTTGCTGTGATAACGACTATGCCCTAAATCCCAGTGGCTTATAACAGTGGGAGCTTCTCTCACACTCATTCTAACTTTCTGCCAAAGGTTGACCATTCCTTGCTCTACATCTTCCCCATTCTAGAGCTCAAAGAGACAGGATGTAGCATCTCTCATGGTAGAGGAAAAAAAGAGTTCTGAGAAGTTACTGTGGTCAATTATTCTGCTCAGGTGAAATGAACAATTCAAGCTAGATTAGAGGATATACAGGTCGGTTTATTGGAAAATGTCTCTGGGTGAGGGTTGGGATGGGTTACGGATCCTAATAAACGAGGCCAGAGAAGTTGTCATGGGGATGGAAACAGGGTAGCAGGGAAAGAGACTAAGAGCATGCACATGCAGGGAGAGAGAAAATGCTGAGCTGCTGAGCGGGGAGTGGGAGAAAGAAACCAATATGCCTGCATTAAATGGGAAAGAGCTTCTGGGGGAGGGGAAGTCCAGCCACTGGTCTGAAAAGTTCAGGGCAGAGGATGGTTGTGCCAGTTATGGACTGAGGGATGCTGGGAGAACCTGGAGGCCAGGTCCCCTTTGGTATGTTAAATATGCACTTCAGCTGTTTGTTCTGGGTCTGAATCTCATCATCCAGATGGCTCTTCAACCTTCTGCTACCTTCGCTCCTGTCTTGATGGGTATTTTGTGTAAAAAGTATTAAATACTTTGGCCAGTAACACAGTCTGTCAGATACTGAAAACTCAGACTGTCCTAACTATGTCATCTGCCAGCAGGCTATTGATTTCTGCCTTCTGGCTTGGGTGGAACACAGTAACATCTACTCAGCCATGCTTCCCCAGGATGCTGCCAGAAGCACTTCTAATGTCCACAGTGTTTCTGATCACATCCTGGACTAAAATTCTTCATTGCCTGTTGACTGTGTGTGCTATAAAACCTCTTATTTTTAAGATGGATTGTGTACGGGCTGGCAAGGTCACTCGGCAGGCATCTGCTGCACAAGCCAATAACCTGAGTTTGTTGTTCCCTAGAACTCATGGTGGAAGGAGACAACTGAACTCTGAAAGTTGTCCTTTGACCTCCATGTAGACTCCAGGGCGTGAGCGTGTGCACTCACCTGTGTGTGCACACATGCTCCCTTGCATATTCACCCATATACGCCCCATACACATGCACTTGTGAACAAACATGTGCACACACATCAATAATAAAGTAGAAATTAACATGGGTTGTATAGTTTTTGTCAGTGAATCTGTCTCCATTTATGTCCTTCCCATTCCACAATATGCTGCCCTAATTCTAAATAATCTAAGTTGCCTTAGAAATCCAAATATCACATTTTCATATTCATTTTTATGGATGTCTCCATACAAATCTGGCACATTCTTATCAGCACAGAAGTGCCCTCCCTATCTTTTAATAAGCAAAACAAATGTATCCACTATTAAACTTTGGGTCTCACCTTGCATTGCCTAAAATTATGGATTAGATCATTGTATTGGCTGGTTTGTGTGTCAACTTGACACAGCTAGAATCATCAGAGAGGAAGAAGCCTTAGTTGAGGACATGCCTTCATGAAATCCAGCTGTAAAGTATTTTCTCAATTGGTGATCTGGTAGAGAGGGCCAAGCCCACTGTGAGTGGTGCCCTCCCTGGGCTGGTGGTCCTGGGTTCTATACGAAGGCAGATTGAGCAAGCCATGAGGAGCAAGCCAGTAAGCAGCACCCCTCCATGGTCTCTGCATCGGATCCTGCCTCCAGGTTTCAGCCCTGCTGAAGTTTCTTTTCTGACTTCCTCCAATGATGGATTATGATCTGGAAGTGTAGGCCAAATAAACCCTTTCCTAGCCAATATGTTTTTTGTTCATGGTGTTTCTTTACAGCAATAGAAACCCTAAGACAGTAATACTAGCAACTGGCTTCCTGGTGTGTCTACTGCATCTTATGGGGGAGCAGTTCTCAAATGTTTCCTGATTGTGTTCTAATAAGAAATATATCTGATATTACAATCTGGATCAGAACTGTACAATGCATGCATATACACATGCATGCATATAAACACATATGAGAGCAAATGCATTGTGAAATAATATCTACCTTTGTGACATGATAACTTTTTATTTTTGCCACTGTGTTCTGTTTTGTTTACATAAGGCTGTTAGGTCTAACCAAATTGGTTTCATGACTCACTATTTAGAATGTGCTCTGTGACTGAGCAAACACTGCCTCATGACATAGCTCTCAAGAATCATAAGTAAAAATAGAAATAGACAGCCATGAGCGACTCTGTGACATGTCCTGAATTAAATGCGCACACACAAAGTGACAGCACACACTTAGTGAGCATATGCACAGGAGAGATACACTCTAAAATGCTTGCGTGGGAACAGGGAGGAGAGGGGGAATGTGGTGTGGATATGGAGGCGAAGAAATAGATAAATGGACCAAATGACCCTTTACGAAACCCTTGCAAGGCCAGTGGCAGTGAGGGTAACGTCTCTGTACTCAGTAAAACTAAGAGAGTTTATTGTGGGAACTTCTGTTGTAATACCTGAGAGTTTTCTCTGTTGCTCTGCAGCTTCATTCAGATATATGTGCAGTGGTCACTTCTTATCTGTCTTGTTTGGGGAATGTAGTCCTCCCTGAACCTGTGGATTCATGCCGTTGGCTCTCTTGCATCCACTTGGTTTCTTCTCTTTAGAGCTCTGATTGGACATGTTAAACATCTTCCCTTTTCTGTGTCACCTCTCGCAGTTCCCACCTCCTCGACTCTGCATGTGTCTTATGAGTAATTTCTTCAGTTCTAGTTTGTGGATTCTGCCTGTCTCCGTGGGGACACTGAGCCGTTTAACATGCTGTCTCTCGGCACGGGTAGTCTTCACTTCTGAAGTCCATTTGGTTTCTTTATTATAGCAGCTTCTCGGTGTCTCGATGTTGTGATCCTCCTTCTCTTTATTTCTGTAACGCACCCACACTCTACCATTTCACATCCCATACTGATCCTGCACTCTGCTGCAGTGGGGAGGGATGATGGGATTAAGGGTCGGGAATGTAGCAGAGGTTCCTCATGTCTTAACACACCAGAAAGTGAGGATGGGACTTCCTGTAACCCTCAAGACCCACTGCTAGTGGTCTACATCCATCAGCCAAGACACGTCTCAAGCAGTCAGCAGCAGGGTATTAAGTGCCCTAGAACAGGAGCCTACAGGGAGATTTTATGATTTAAATTATAACAGTAAGGTCTTCTTGGTCACCCAGCAGTGAGGCAGTGGGGCTCCTGACTTCCATTCTCCCAGTCAGAGTGTCTTCAGCTTTATTCCCAGTTCAGTGCAACTTCAAAGGATCTGATGGTCTCCAGCAACACCTTTGACTTAACTGTTTGGAGCTTTGTTCTATAATTCCACATCACCACAGAAAGCACCTTCACACTCAGACTTTTTCCTATGTGAACTGGAAGGACAGGAAGTATAATCCGTTTCTACAGTGAGTCCACCTTTACTTTACTCCAGCTGTTCTCTGAGGAACGGCGAGATGCTGAAGCCTCATGGACTTGGTGCCCATTTTTCTAGGCCTGCGTTCTGGACAGGAGGAGGGTGGTGCCTGCTTGTCCCTGGTCCTATATGACCTGATTCTCAGTCACAGTGGCTCTGAGTTGCGAGCCAGGTTTTTCATGCTGTTCATCTTCGGGAATCTGGAAGTCCTAAGTGAAAAGCCATTTAGGACCTCTTTCTAAAGAGCATCTGTCTGTTCTTGCTCTGGGAGACGGTCGGTCTCCTCCTCAGTTCCTATGAGTTCTTTGGGGATTTGCAAGCATCTCAGGTTTAATATCTCTATTCTATTACCATTCCTCAGTTAATATCCCCACAGCACCATGCCATCAGGATTTGCCCTTAGGCCTTCTTACCCTCTCTTTTGTTTGAATTTCTCACTCCCACCAGCCAACTCACCCTTTATGGGGCAGTAGTGATCATCGCTTTAAATTGGTCTTGGAGAGTTTCTTTCATGTTCAGTATAAAGTGTATTTTATTTGGGATCTAATTGTTTGATCAGAGAAAGGCATTTTCAAGGTATTTAATCAGCTATTTGACACTAAATGAGTCTTCACAAAGGAGTTCCTTTTCTATACTATTAGCTTTTTAGGGAGGAAAAGTGCATATCATCAGAACCTAGCACAGTAGATAAGAAATGGCATTCCGAAATGTTTGTTGACCGGCTGGAGAGATGGCTCAGTGGTTAGAACAGTTGCTGCTCTTGCAGAGGACCTGAGTTTATTCCCCAGCACCCACTTTGGGTGGTTCCCAACCACCCGTAACTCCAGCCCCAGGGCATCCTAAACCTGTTTCTACCTTCCATAGGCACCCAGTCCTCTACAAATACACATAAATAAAATGAAACATTTAAACAATATTCATTAAAAAATATCACGGTGTCATAAAACCTTCTTTTCTCAAAATACTACCAGAGCTATCTCTATTTATATAACAAATATCTATAGACTGAGTGCTTGACTATTGCCTTTGAGATTTTATTTCCTGAATTTCTAACTTCACGAGGAAAAGAGAGGCAGAAGAGTTGAACTCTTTGGGGACCTTTGTCTCCCAGCCAGCCTCACCCCTAAGAGTGGTAGAAGTAGTTTATCATTGCGAGGTCAGAAGTGTGGTGACAGATGTTATGGTGAGCCTCGGGGATGCAATTGAGATTACAGATTAAATGTTTCTATTACTTGACACTTAGCACTCTTGGGATCCAGATTCCTCCCCCCCACACCCCCACCCCAGTAGTTCTCTGGTTCAGGCATTCTGAGCTGTCCTGCATTTCCTGTTTCCCAGCAAAGTGAAGCTGCCCTGTAACTATGTGGCAAGGATTGGCAGGATTCCAATGGGGTATTATCACCAGACTTACTGTGCTTAGTAATCAATTAGGCTTATTCATTAGTGTTGTTAACTCTTTCCCTCCAGCACCACCTGGAATCAGTTACGGGGCAGTAGACAGATGTGTTCCAGATGTCCATCAGGCCACCTTGTGAGTTTTCTTCATTCCATCTAGGCTAGGCGAAAAGGTTAGGATGTGGGGGATGGAAAGACAGGTAAAGCAGAGAATGAACAAGCATTTCCAAAAGAGAAGTCATGTTAGACAGGCCCGGGGTTAATAAATGCTGTGTTTGCAGAGAACAAGACACCCAGCGCATATGTAGCAGACGATGTGTGTGAGAGGTTCTGGCCCTCTCTCCCCGGCCCCTCCCACAGTCTGATGAGCACATTCCACCCTCACACTGAGGAACGCTGGTGGGTTCCATCATGACATGATCAACTCACTTCTCTCCTTGTCGTCTGGGAAGTAGGGGGCTGTGAATGTCTGCGTGAGTCACACATCTCGCTAGGGTACAGTACTCTGGATAGCTTCAGTAGAACAGAGAACTGACAATTTTCCACAGACCTTTAGGCAGATTCCCACTCAGTCTGTCCTAGCAAGTATACCTACTTTCACTAGGTAAGTCCCAAAACCTGGGTCTATGCCCTGTCCATGCCTTCTGGCTGACCAGAGCCTATCTGTAACCCAGGCCAAACAGGATAGACAGCACCGCTCCATTCTCATGACCTACTCTGTAGTCAGCCTGTGGCTGCCTTTCCAGAGCTTTCTTCCCGTTCTTCAGGGAAACAGATGGAGCGTGGGTGTGAGCAAACAGCGCCTGGAAGCTGGACATTCGTGATAATTATCATAATAAAAATATAATTCTCACCAGTTGGTGAGGGTTTGCTAGGGGGGCTTTTAACCCTTGCAATAGCCCCATTAGCATTGCAGCATGAGGGCCCCCATTTTACAGATGTAGGACAAGTCTAGATCCAGGCCCTACGAGGGACCGAAGACACACAGGCAATAAGCTGGTTATTGGATGCTTCTTGTTTGAGCCTTCACCTACCTGTTGTGTAAGAAGCAATCACCTTTGTGGATTCTGTGGAAGCAGAAGATGAAGAGAGGGAGGAATATTGAGGGAAAGGCTGCAGGTGGCAGTCACCCATTGTTGCCCTCCCTGCTGTTAGCGTTACAGGTACCTTACAGGGTATGTTTGCCTACTACAGTTTGGAACTGAGGCAAAGACCAAGCAAACATTCCTGACCCGAGCTTGTATTTGGGCTTCCTAAGGTTTAATATAATTCCACTTTTAATAGATATCTTTAGAATTCAAATATAATGTATTCGATGTGAACAGAAGTCTTTGGAAGCAAGTTTTTAATGACTCTATGTTAGTAAATTATGATAGAAAATTGGGTAGAGCATGCACTCAAATGCCATCTCCCCCCTTTTTTGACAAGAGGAAGCGGTCTTTCTGTAGCTAAAAGAAAATCCCACTTAGTCCTCAGTGTTGGCACTCTATATGTTGCTTGCCTGGGAGTAAGACGGGCCCCTGAGAGCAGGGGCTCAAACACAGGAATGTGACTGTCAGAGACACCAGTGGCTGTGATTTCTGTAGACAAAGACCTTGCTTGGGGGTATTTTCCCTGCAGGCTTTCTCTTCCTGGGAAGTCCACCCCATTATTCTCCAGGAACCATCTCCAGAGAGAAGGCTCTGGGCAAGTGTACCCTCAGGCTACTTTTTCTCTGGAAAAGTCAGTCCCTTATATTTGCAAAAAAGACTGTTAGAGCAAGCAGAAGCCTCAGGGCTGGGAGCAATGAATGTGACAGATCTTGGAATGCCTCGCTTGATTCCCACTCTACGGTAAAGGCCTAATGGCTGGGCCCCTGTGTAATGCCTGGGCCCTTTAAAAGATCTCGGACCTGCTCCCTTAACATGGGGCTTAGCTGGGAAACAACAGTTGCTCAAATGAGCCAGCAAATAGGCAAAGCAAAGCCTGACTCAGAGAAAGCAAAGAGCAAGCTGTGGGAAGAGGCTTCGTGCTATTTTTAATCACGTTGTTCTGCATCTACTGAATTCCTTTATGCCCAGACCTGTGCACAGACGCCTATAAAAATGAAATCTATTATCTTCCTTAGCCCAGCTACTCAGAAGGCTGAGGCAGGAGGATAGTAAGTTCACAGTGAAATACAAAGTGGATGTAATAAGTCTGGGCAACTTAGTGAGATTCTATCTACAAACAGCACAAACAGAGACCTGAGGATAGACTACAGTTTATCGGTGAAGAGCCTGTCGGTTGTGTCAGACCTAAATTTAATCTCCAGTAAAGCAATCCCATGTGCACACAAACACCAAACTGGAACAGTTAGAGACTCCTGGAGAAGGCAAGGAACCGAGAGTCGGATTAGACTTAGTCTACACAGAATGGATGTACTCTCTTTTACTCTGGTCAGTAGGACTCAAGATGAAGGTGATAGGGAGACTTGGGTACAGAGGAACTTGGGGAGTTTCCTGTCAGAATGGACCTGAAAGCACTCTCAGAAGCATTTCCTTTGTGACCATGAAGATCCAGCACCTTTCACATTTTAAAAAGAGAGAATTCAAAGCCAGAGAGGGCTAAGTTCAAAGACAATATAAACATTTCTGTGTAAGTTATTTTGTTTTTCATCTAAAATGGGCTGGGGCCTGCTGGTTTCTGTGTCCAGGAATAGGCAGAGTCAGCCAGAGGCTTTAAGAATTACAGAGTATCAAACAGCAAGGGTCTCTCTCCAGAGGAATCTCTCTCCAGAGAAATCGTAAGGCCCAGGGAAGGGCAAAGGGGGACACCATCCATGCCACGAGGTTAAGAAAATATTACTGGACTCTTTTCCTGCATCTGGTGGGGGTGGGGGTGGGGGATGGGGGGCGGGTCTGGCTTTGTCAAGGCTGGGGGAGGAAAGCAACCCAGACCTCTTCTTGGTGTCTCAAGGGCAAGGGTGTCTTGTCTAAGACAGGCAATATGGGCTCCTGTTTCATAGTGGGAATCTGAGAGGGCTTTTGTGTCGAGTTCACAAAACTTTTAAATCAGGATAGATATAGGGAGAGGAGGAAAGAAGGGAGGAGGGAAGGAGGGAAGGAGGAAGGGAGGGAGGGAGGGAGGGAGGGAGGGAGGGAGAGAGAGAGAGAGAGAGAGAGAGAGAGAGAGAGAACTCAATATGGTTGCCAGTTGAAATTCCTGAAACATGGAGTGCAAGCGATGCCTCAAAGGGGAGACAACAGATCTGTAGGAGACAAATTCATTCCTGTGAAACAGACACTACCCAGAAGACTTCGTCCCCTGAGGGTGACTTTAAGAGTGGAGCACAGAGCTAAGTCCTTGGGTATCCTGAGATATTGCCTCTGGGAGATCGCAGGCTAGGGAATGATTATAAGTACTCTTATTTCAATTTGTTTCCTATGCCCACTGGGTCCCTCGGACACCACTCTGGCTATTGTGGGATCAGCTGTCATGAGATGGATTAGCCAAAAGCCTCCAAACTCCGAGCTAAGCACACCCCTTTCCTTGTATGTACCCAGCCACAGGCATTAGTCATTGTAACCCCAAACAGACTAATACCTGGAGCAACCTAAAGAGCTCACTGGGGCATGCACACGTGCACATACACTCTTCCTATTAAGAAAAAGTTATCCGAAAACCAGCAAGAACTTAGGACAGAATGGAGACTGAAATAAAGTAAGATGAGAAGTTTATAAAAATGAAAAAAAAATGGAAATCTTGGAAATATAACTGATTGGAATGGGGGAAAAATCGATTAAGGCATGTTTTGGGAGTCCCAGGGGAGAGCACAGGAGAGAGAGAGAGAGAGAGAGAGAGAGAGAGAGAGAGAGAGAGAGAG
>JANHMN010000008.1:75465891-75534598 GCA_030674055.1 Rhabdomys pumilio | reverse complement strand
GAGAGAGAGAGAGAGAGAGAGAGAGAGAGAGAGAGAGAGAGAGAGAGGCATCGAAACTATAATAGAACGTTGTTTCTAGAACTGAAAATATGTTCTCACCTCAACATGTTATGGTGAAATCAAAGAATAAAAGAGGACAGAATTTTTAGATCCACCAGAGAAGACATGAATCTTGTCTCTTCAGAAAGACCCCTACCCCACTGGCTGACCACTCAAAAATGACCAAAACGTCCACAAAGTAACTTCAGAATGCTAAGAGACAATAAAGTTTCAAATTAGTCTTAAAAAAAAAAATCCAGATTTAAAACTACCTGACCTTTGTCAGAAAAGCTCCTACAAGGTTCATTGTAAATGTCAACGCAACAACCCACAACTGGGAAACTATCCTTAGAGAAGTATGTGAGGGCGTGTGTGTGTGTGTGTGTGTGTGTGTGTGTGTGCGCGTGCGAAGGTCAGAGGGCAATGTTGGACCTCACTTCTCAGGTGCTCATGACATTATCATTGTTGTTGTTGTTGTTGCTGTTGTTGTTGCTGTTGTTGTTGTTAACTCTATCATTGTTATTACGGGGACAGGGTCTCTCTCCTTGTACCTGGAAATCACAACAGATTAAACTAGACTGGCTGGACAGCAAACCCCAGGGATCCTCCTATCTTTATCTGCCCAGCTCTGGTATTCTAGGAATTTTCCATTATGTCTGAGGGTTTTTTATTGTTGGGGGGGGTGTAAGGGAAGGGGATGTTGGTTTTGTTTGGTTTTGCTTGGTTTTGTTGTTTGGTTTGGTTTAGTTTTCCCCCTATAGGAATCAAGTTTATCTCTCAGAGCTTGCAAGCAAGTACTTTAGTAACTGAAAATCCTCCCTCCTTAGGATTTTAAGGCCTCCTTTACAGGCCTTAAAGAACGATCTGAGAGGTAATATTTGTGAATTCTTAGTAGGTGACAGACACATCACTAAATCCTATAATAGGTAGAGCACCTAATAATGGACGAGAAGAATGGTCTAGTCAGAATGGTGAACAGAGCTGTTGCTGAGAAATACCAGAATGGACGAACAGGATCTCAGAAGTGGACAGAGTGAACTGGATAGTATAAACAGCTATGAGTTTCTGTTAAAAGCATAAACATTGCTTATACGAGAAAAGCTTTGTCTTTAAAGTACAGGCTCACACCTGTAGGGATTGATTGCATTTATTTATTTTCCATTATATTTATTCACTTATTTTTGGATGTGTAATGATGTGTGTGTATTGTGTGCATGTGTCTGTGTGTGCGCATGTGTATGGATGTCACAGGACAACTCACAGGTCTCTCTCTCTCTCTCTCTCTCTCTCTCTCTCTTTCTCTTTCTCTCTCTCTCCTCTCTTATATGAATCCTCAGAATTAAACTGAGGTTTGGTTAGGCATGTCAGTACATGCCTTTATTCACTGAGCCATCTCTACAGTCCATATTTTTAAACATTAGGAGAAAATAGACCAGGTTTGGAGGAAGAGAAAGTGGAAAAAGAGAGTACAGTTTACACTAGTCTTTTCTAAAACAAAACAAAACAACAACAAAAAAAACCACTGAGGTAAGCATGGAAAAAAAAGTTTACACCATTCAGCTAGTTGTGTTAAGTATTCAGTAGTCTTTGTCATTTTTCTGAATATTTGAAATATTTTTAAAAGGGACCAAAGAGCTGGTTCAGTGGTTAAGGGTACTTAGTGCTTTTACAGAAAACCTAAACAGTGGCTCAAAACAGCCTCTAACTCCAGTTCTGGAATCTGATGCCCCCTTCTGGCCTCTCCAGGCTCTTATATACACACAGTACAGATAAACTCATGCACACACGCGCGTGCGCGCGCGCGCGCGCGCGCACACACACACACACACACACACACACACACACACACACAAATCTTTAAAATATACATTTAAAAGGTATCACTATGTAAGGATTTGCAAGATTATTAGTTTTTAAATTATGTATATGTACCTATGGGGGTTATGTGCATATGAATGCAGGTGCCCACAGAGATCAGAGGGGTTGGATCCTCCTGGAACTGGAGTTATGGGCAGTTGTGAGTCTCCTGGTATATGTTCTGAGAACTGAACTCATGGTGTTCTTAAGTACTGAGCCATCTCTCCAGTCTCCACCATATAGAGATTTAAAAATGAAATGGAGACTGTCTTCGGTAAGATGAAAAAAGCATACATGATAGCAAAGTGCAGAAGTAAAACCTGACACCTCTGCTCCCCCCCAATGACATTTTCTCATAAGTCTGGTTTTATTATCCTGTTTAAAACGTGACCATATTGTGATTGGTTTAGATGGTTGTATTTAACGATTTATCTGATCTTTCTGTCAGAGAGACCCATATAAGATAATACTTATCAAGCAAAAACTATCAGCAAATAGATCAAGGATGTCATTCAGAAACAAATAGAGGAAACGTGTTCATCTGTTCCTCCGGAAGAGGTCACATCTGGAAGACTGGGCAGGAGCCTGTAGGCGTGGTCACCAGCCTCAGACCTTTCTGCCCCAGCTCTGCCATGTGGACATGGTGTCTGTCATTGTGATTACATCATGTCACAAGGATGCCAGATTCTTTGAATAAAACCTAAAGAGGTTACTATTACTTGCCTGGCCGGGTGGGAATGCTGGGGTGGGAGCAGTGTTCAGTTAAAAAGTTGTTCAAAAGCAATTGAGACATTTTCATATATAATGTCATGTACTTTTTCCTTATTTACCCCCTGTGACCATCTCTTTTGCCCCGTGTCCCCCTTCCTCTTTCCAAGTGATTTTTTTATTTGGCTTTCCTTTCTGTTCCCCCTTCCCGCCCCCCTCCCCCCCTGCCTCAATCTATATAGCAGATTCTACAAGACAAAGTGAGATATCTGAAATGGGCAAACAGGGAAATGGGCAAACTTGGGTCAGACAAAAGAGTATAGTGTCTTTATGGCCCAGATTGTAAACATAGAGAGAGGGGAGGTTGCTTAGAAAATAGAGGAACATTTCACAATCTACCCAGCATGCTCTTCAGGCTAAAGGGTACGAAAACTAACTCCAACACTGCATGCCAGAGGACATCTTTATCCCTGGTGCTATAGCTGGGTAGAAGGCAGTGAATGATTCAGGACAGGTTGGCAGAATTGACGTTAAGTAGAGCAGATAGCTTATAAATATAGGTGAATTAAAAACTCTACATATATATGTATCTGATATATATGTGTACACACACACACACACACACACACAATCAAATTGACATGTGCATACAGGGATAACTTATTTAAATGGGCAATTGCTTTAGGGGCCTCATCTGTAAACATTAGTCCATTTGAGGGGTTGAGTATAACAAATATCTCCTGATGCCCGGGGAGGTGGCTCACACATGAACCACAGGCCAATCATGTCCCCCCAGCTTCTCTATTCCCAATCAATATGGCAGTTACTGCCATATGGGCCCCTGTGGCAGTTGGGAAACAACTGAAACTGGTTTAATATAGTTTGAAAATCTATAACACTTTTCATTTCCCTGTATATCCCAAAGCATTGAGTGTTTAAAGAAATGAAGGCCAAATTTTCTGCAGAATATAATTGGAGTGGTAGAGAGGAAACGAATTCTGATAGCTGCAGTGCAAATCCAAAGAGGCCTCACACAGGTCCCTGGCGACCCATAGAAAGATGCCTACACAGCTAGACGCCTTCATCACTTCCAACAATAGCAGCAACACTCACCATGGGTATAATTTATTGAGTGATTACTATGTGATTGCTCCACAGGAAGTGTAGCCTCCATTATTGACTTGACTGGCTTTAGAATCACCTAGGAGACACACCTCTGACCACACCTGTCAAACTTCTTTCACAAATTCCTGACAAGGGAAGACTCATCCTGAATTCAGATGGTATTATCCAATGCATTGGAGTTTCTGAATGCCTGAAAAGAACCAGAAGAGGAAGCAGGTTAAGTATTAGCAGCCACAGTGTTTTCTGACTGAAAACCGTGTGACTGATAGTCTCAGTCCTGGTGCTGTGCCTTCCTGCCATGATGGATTGCATTCTTCCTAAAACCACGAACAACAAATAAAACCATCATCTCTTAAGTTGCTTTGTCACAGCAAAGAGACAACTAACTCATACAATGGATTATCTCATTTATACCGTACGACACCCACTGAGAGGCTTATTATTATTATATTGAATCTAAATGGGGGCACCAAGGCTCAGCAGTCGCACAGCTAACACCCAATACAAGGACTCTTAAGTCCATGCCGTTAAGTGCTAGTGCAGAGACGTTTAAATTTCTGTCCGAAGAATGGCTCCAAATAACGTTTTGACAAACTCAGAAACCTTTTGAATAACTCTTTATTATTTGTGTAATTCAGCTTTTTGTAATTTCAAAAGAGCTACAGTTAACACACAGCACAGAAAAAAAAAAAAAAAAAAACCACCCACAAACAAGTTTATGGATTGAGGAGGGTAGGATCACATCAGTCATTCCAGAACTTCCATCATGAACGTGCTCTCAGTCTGCACCCGCCACCACAACACACTCACAAGCGGTAGTACCTGGTGCTTCATTTGAGTTTTATGTAATATTTCATTATCATTTTGCTCTACCCCTGACCCGTTATGCACCAGGGGGGCACCGTCATCTAATCTTTATAAACATATGCCATGCTTTTCCAATAGCTGTTTAATTTGCAGGCTATCCCTCCAATATTTTACTTGCGATTCATTTGCAGCCGATTTAAGTTGGCTGCGGTGTAGAGCCGCAGTGTGGATTCTGCTTGCTGTAGTCTCACAGTGCAGGTCAGCATGTTCCTCTGCTTTCCATAGTTGTTTTGAATTGGCTGCTGCATCCAGAGGCTGGGTCCACCTGGCAGAAGTGGCCATATGCTCTGCAGCTGGGGAGAGACACATAGTACCTGCTGACATACAGCTCGGGTGATGCAAAACAACACTGACATCCTAGTTCTGTTACTTCATCTTCCCAGATGATTGATGGCGTCTTTAAGGCATCGCTATAGATTCATCGAATTAGACGTATTTGAAGCTTTTATATCGATTGCAATTATTATACTTAATGAAGCTCAGAATGTTCTGTTTGTCCTTGACCTACTGTAGCTTATGCCGTTTGGCTCAGGCTCTTTTGCAGTGTACATTCCATGAACACTCTCTCTCTCCCTCTCCCTCTCCCTCTCCCTCTCCCTCTCCCTCTCCCTCTCCCTCTCCCTCTCCCTCTCCCTCTCCCCCCCCTCTCTCTCTCTCTCTGTGTAGGTGTATGCGCATGTGTGTGCATGTATGTAGAGGCCAGAGGTCAGCCTTTCCTATTGTTCCTTGGGAATTATCAATCTTGATTTATTTCTTGTGAGAGACATTCTCTCACTGGCATGATGATAGTCAATTGAGTAAGCTCAGCTGGCTGGTGATCTGTCCAGCTCTATCTCCCCAGCATTGTAGATGTGAACACGTGGCCTGTGGGTGTGCTTGTGTACATGTGCATTGTGGACATAGAGGCCAGAGGATACATGTAGGTGTTGGTCCTTAAAAGTCAAGCACCATGTTTCTTTTGGAGTCAGTTTCTCATTTGGCCAGGTACTTTGGCTGGCTAAGCTAGGTAGTTCAGCTAGTAACCCCAGGGACCCTCATGTCTGCACTTGCCAGTACAAACACTCACAACAGCACTCCCTTTCTTTCAAAAAGAAAAACGTGGGCACTGTGGAAACTTGGGCCTTCATGCTTCCTGAACCATCTCCCTGACCCCTGACCTCAAGACTGTAAACTTTTTACTTAACTTTTTTTTTTTTTTAAAAAAAATCTGTGTTTTCCACACTGAAAATTCTATTTTCCAAGGACACAGGGAATACCAGAATTTGATGATGCACACCAGTAACCCCAGCATTTGGGGATACTAAGGAAATATAATCATTAGGAGTTCAAGAGTAGACTGAGCTAATTAGTGAGTTTTAGGGTAGTCTGGGTTAGGGACTATCTCAGCAGGTACTATGTGTCTCTTGCTTGTCTCAAAGCAAACAAGTGAATAATGTCAAGAAGAAAACAGATATAGGAAACTCTGATTACTTATTTTCTCCTCTCTCCAATGAATGCCTGAGATTTGCAGGGCCATTATGAATCTAACTCTGTTTCTCTTTTCTTGCTTTCTTAGAGATACTGAGAATGGACAGCACAGTTTCCCATATTAGACAACTGGTCTACCACTGACCGAGAGAGTTGAGCCTACTTCTTACTTTATACTTGACAAAGGGTCTCACTAAGTTGTCCAAGATAATTTTGAACTCGCTAGCTGAGGTAGGGATTAAAATTGTAATCCTCCTGCCTCAGTTGCCCAAGCAGCTGAGAATATAGCCTACATCACCAGGCCCAGCTTCTAACTCCAAGCAGTATGTGACAGATGATACATCTTTTGGTGTATATGTGGCATCCTCAGCCTTGACATTTGCCTTTTAGCTGGAAAGGGTACAATCCAATTTTTGAAGGGTGACTAGACCCTTGGAGTAATGCGAATGAGACACATCAAGACAAAAATCTGGTGCACCATTGCTTGTGTTCCTCCAATTATCCCCCCCCCACCAGATACATTATACTATCAGAGTTGCAGACATTCTATGCTATGGGTTTGGTTTGCATGATTATTATAGTTGCTGTGTGTATATAATGCTTTGGTTCATGTAATGAACAATGTTATGGTCATTTTACCTCTTTGTTGGCCAGCTGATTCTCCTGGAAGTACCCACTATGCAACAGTACTTACTGGGCTCATGGCATGTCAGTAACAATCTGTGTTCTTCATGCTTGATGATTAGGTGTGCTGGATGTTAGATCTTCATATCATGTTTTCTGTCTTTGTTTTAGAGCCAAGGTTTCTTCCTTGTTTTCTTCGAGTAAATCAGCTGTCTTTTGTTTGGTTTTTCAAAATAGATTCGTGTTGTTTCTAGAAAATTCACCAGTTTTCAGTTATTCAAGTGGATTGAAAATCTTGCTTCCTTGTTCTGTAACCTTGTATATGGCTCTGTGAGAATTTTAGAGCCTCGCTGGCTACCTATTCAAGTGATTTATTTCTTGCCTGTCATAAAGCACTTTTGGCAAAAGCCCAAAACAAGCTAATTTTATTTTAAGCCTTTGGATGTTATTATCCTTTCTGTGTACTTATTGCTCAAATGATTTTTAAAATTTATTTGTATTTTTAAAGTTTTAATTACATTTATTTAATTACATTTATTTACATTTTATTTATTTATTTAGTGTATATGTATTCACCTGTGCAGGCAGACACACGTACATGTACCATTTATGTGTGTGGAGGTCAAAGGGCAACTTGAGGAAGTGGATTCTCTATTCTCAACACATGGGACCCGTGGGACCAGAAGATGGAATTCAGATTGTCAGGCTTGGTGGCAAGTGACTTTGCTAGCTAAGCCATCTCATTGGCTGGTTTTGGTTTGTTTGTTTTGTTTCGTTTTGTTTTGTTTTTGATCAAGAATTGTATAAATAGGTCAGTAAGTCTTATTTGTAGTCATTCTGAATTGATAATGGTAGACATGGGTTGTGTTCTTTCAACTCGTGGCAATTTTTTCAGTGCACGAAAGTTCTGTTGGATTATAACTCTTTTTAAACTGTGGTAGCTAATTTTCTCACTACAGTTACAAAGCATTTAAGGAAAGCATCTCAAGGACGGAAGGTTTTGGTGCACAGTTTTGGAATACAGTTCCTTGTAGCAGAGCAGGGCATGGCGGCAGGAGTCTGCAGTCATGAAACAGAGAGTGATTCAGGCTGGTGCTCTGCCCTGCTTTTTTGTTGAGTTCATGGAAGGATGCTGTCATTCAGTGAGAGTCTCCCTCTCCTTAGTTAAACTTTCCTGCAAAAGTCCACACAGACATGCCCAGAGGCTCGCTCTCCAGGATATTCTGTATCTACTCAAATGACAAGCAAAGCTAACCACCACAATTGTGTTCCTTTCAGATACTACAGCTCTGCCTACTTGCTTTTCTTTGCGGTTTTCAATACTTGTCTCTGCCTCACACTGCTTTCTCCTTTTTCCTCCTTGAGATTTTTTCTATTATATTGTCTATCTCTTTGAAAGAATTACCTGCATATTAACTCATCCATGTGTTTGTTCTTTTGTTCAATGTTCATTTTTGAGATGCTTTATGTTTTTTTTTCTATTTTCTATGACCCAATTTTGAGTTTCTTGTACTTTTGATTTATGTTATTCACCTTTAAAGTCACTTTTTAAGAGTCTTTTTGTTAATTTTGAAATAAAAAAGTTGCAGTTTTGATCTTCTGTGTGTATTCTACCCCTTGGGAGAGACTATTCTGCTCTTTATGCTTAGTTTTTTTTTCTTATTATTACTTTGTGTAGGATTTAAACTCAATGAGTCTCTCATGCTTTTACTTACATGAAATTAATTTTCATGAAGTTTAATCGGGGGGGGGGGGTAAGCTGTGTTCAAGTCAAGATAAGTCTCCTAATTTTACCAAAGCAATCTCTCCTATGGTTTTGAATATTGTTAAAAAGAAGTATCAGCTTGCTTTCTAAGGATGCCTGGCTGTTACTCACTGCCCAAGTCCACGTGGCTCACCTCTCTTTTCTCTGTATTTTTCTACTTTAATTTCGTTCTCATTTCTCCTCAGTATAAGGCTTACTCACATAAAATACCCCACATCATCAATTTTGAACTCTCATAGATTAGATACCTCCATTCTTGTCCCAACTATCTGCAGGCTCCCCACCCCCACCCACCCAAGCACAGTCGGGGAGGTAAAAGTCCCACTGTGTGACATGGATCTCATGCAGGCCTTCCAAGCTTTTAAATGAATACCTGCTGGCTATTTTGCATTCTCCTCATGTTAGTTATTAGTTTGGGGTTTCTGTTAGTTACTTACTTCAGTGTGAGAATTCAGGAAGATTAAACAAAGGTACAGAAGGAAAAAAGTGACCATTGGGGATGTGGAGAGGAATTGGAGGGACACTAGGAGTGTGGCATGGAAAAAGGAGAGGGTTCATTAAGAGTAATATTAAGAGTGAATATGATAAAATATATTGTAGGTATGTATGGGATGCCGTGATAAAACACCTTACTCTGTCCAACCATGAACACATTATGAAATGATGCTGTAAGGTGTGTGGGAAAGAAGAAAAGATCAGATTGCCAATGGGAAGTAGATATGGACAGTCTCTGGCTTCTAGAATCTCTTTTAAGGATAGCACCCCTTATTCACCTAATGGCTTTACATGAGTCCTTGTAGGAATTTCAGGTCTCAGTTAAAACTTATAATCGAAAGAATCTCAGATTTCAGTTTAAACTCAGAAATTAATTGCCCCAGGACACATCTGGGGAGGAGCACATTCCAAAGACTTACACACACATTCCAGGAGAATGGCCCAAGATAAGAGGTAATCAGGAAGCTGGGCCCTTAATGTAATAAACCTGGGTAAATAGAAGCCATTTAGCTAACACTCATTGTCATAAAGATAATGTGCAAATCTGAGTTACCTAGAAACCAGGCCTGGGAACGGCTGTCTGAGATCAGCCTTTGTGGTTATTGTTTAAGAGGTGATTGTATAACTGCTCTCGTTGAACGCTGTGAAAATGGTATAAAAACTGCTCTTAGCTTTGGCTCAGGATTCTTCTTGCCTGCGTGCAAGGGAACCCCAGTGCACTGGTTATCAATAAAGCTCTTGTTATTGCATCGAATCTGATGTCCGTGGGTGCTTCTGGGGGAGCACGTTCCCCGGTTTGGAATTTAGAGTCCAACATGCTCACCTCTGAAAGGTATATCAACATCTGCCAGGAAACCCACCCACGTGAGCAGACTTCTAATCTATCAAACTTTAGAGGACTCACCAAGATCTTTTCCAAATACAAGAGTCATCACAGCAGCCACCGTGCCTCAACTTGGTTGGAGGAGATACATTTGAATCGTAGTGCGTGGATTAGAGGGAAAAGTCAGTTGTAGTTTAGTTATGTTCTACAGGGCTTTAGGATTTAGGGTGCCTTACCATGCAGACCCAGCCAGCTGATACATGAGTAAGAGATCTGGGGAGAGGGGATATTCTGTCTTGGTATTTTGCAGACAGCATTAACTACCACTAGACTGAAATGGCTGCCCTCCTTCCTCCTGTTTCATCGAACTTCCGGTTCAAACAGTAGCCAGTCTGGCTGCTACAGACTGACAGGCAGGGGAGGGGTTAAGTGCTCCAGGCACACCATGAAGGCACCTGCAGGAACAGACGGGCTCCTTTCCTTTTCTGTTCTTCCTCGAGGCAAATATTAACTCAACAGGCTTCTAGAATTTATTTGTGTTTAAAGTATTTTAAGTGGAACCAAAGGGCATCTCTTAGCAGTTGTAGGTAACAAGGCTTAGAGAGCCCAGAAGACATAATCCATTTCAGTTCCAGTATTGCTGCTTTCTGGCTACATGATGGGGACCTGCAAGACATGGCATGGTCCTCGGGCCAAGTGCCACCCAGACTTCTGAAGCTGAGGGCTCTTCACACTTTAAAGCTTTAATGTAGATTTCTTTGCTTGCTTGCCTATTTATAATTTAGAGGGGCATCAGAGCAGGAAAGAATAATGCGACCCATCCAAGGCTGTGCAAACAATTTCGTCCTGTATGCATTTGTAGGTTAAGTGACTATGCAAATTAGGGCCCTAGCTTATCCTTCCCTGGTAGAGTCTCTGAGATACATACCTCAATAAGGATTCCTTATCTCTTCAGGGGTTCTTAACTGGGACTTTAAGTTTCTCCTTCACTCCCTCCTGCAGTAGAAAAACTGAGAAGGTCTCTGTTTGTCTGTCTGTCTGTCTGTCTGTCTGTCTGTCTGTCTGTCTGTCTCTGTCTCTCTGTCTGTCTCTGTCTGTCTCTGTTTGTCTCTGTCTCTCTCTCTCTCTCCCCACCCTCCCCTCTCTGTTCATATTGCTGCAGGTGGCTTCATACCTAGCCTGAGAGATTGAAGACTCTTCTAATTTCTCTCATGCCTGTCAGTGTTTCCATTGCTTCAAGTCTTTTCAACTCCAAAGCAAAAAAAAAAGTAGAAGCAGCTAGCCTCATTGTTTATTTACAGATTTCCATTCCAGATGTTCTGAGAGAGAAATAGACTTGTTCTTTATAGAGAAAATGGTCAGTATTAAGCCTGCAAACAACAACAAAACAACTTGACACCTACTGGAGCGGTTCCTTAGGGTAGTTTCCATCCCCTGGATAGTTTAGTCAGGGTCAATGGTCCCCAGTAGAATGAGGGACATTTTACCATTTTATGGCTTCTTTGTTTTTTTGTTTGTTTGTTTGTTTTTTGTTTTTTTTAATTCTTTTATTTATTGGATTTTTAAAAAATTTACATTTCAATTGTTTTCTTTTTCCCAGATCTCCCCTTCCTGAAACCTCCTATCCCATCCCCCCTTCCCTGCCTCTATGAGGGTGCTCTCCTACTCACCCACCCACTCTTCTCTTCTCGCCTAGGCATTCTCCTACACTGGTCATTGAACCCCCTCAGACCCAAGGGCTGCTTCTCCCACTGAAGTCCAATAAAGTCATCCTCAGCCACATATATGGCCAGAGCCTTGGGTTCCTCCATGTGTGGTTGGTGGCCCAGTCCCCAGGAGCTTCAGGGGTCTGGCTGGTTGACTCTGTTGCTCCCCCCATGGGGCTGCAAACCCCATCAGCTCCTTCAGTCCCTTCTCCAACTCCTCCATCAGGGACCTCAAGCTCAGTCCAATGGTTGGCTGCAAGCATCCCAGCATCCGCTTTTGTATTTGACAGGTTCTGGCAGAGCCTCTCAGGAGACAGCCATATCAGGCTCCTGTCATCGAGCAATTTCCAGCATCCACAATAGTATCTGGTTTTAGTGACTGTATATGGGATGGATTTTCAGATAGGGCAATTTCTGGATGGCCTTTCCTTCAGTCTCCGATTCACACTTTGTCTCCATATCTCCTCCTGTGAGTATTTTGTTTCCCCTTCTAAGAAGCACTGAAGCATCCACACTTTGGTCTTCCTTCTTCTTGGGCTTAATATGGTCTGTGGATTGAATCTTGGGTATTCTGAACTTTTGAGCTAATATCCACATATCAGTGAGTGCATACCGTGTGTGTTCTTTTGTGATTGGGTTCCCTCATTCAGGATGATCTTTTCAAGTTCCATCATTTGCCTAAAAATTTCATGAAGTCATTGTTTTTAACAGCTGAATAGTACCCCATTGTGTAAATGTATCACGTTTTCTGTATCAATTCCTCTGTTAAGGGACATCTGAGTTGTTTCCAGCTTCTGGCTATTATAAATAAGGCTGCTATGAACATAGTGGAGCATATGTCCTTATTACATGTTGGAGCATCTTCTAGGTATATGTGAGGAGTGGTATAGCTGGGTTCTCAGGTAATGCTATGTCCAGTTTTCTGAGGAACCGCCAAACTGATTTCCAGAGAGATTGTACTAGCTTGCAATCCCACCATCAATGGAGGAGTGTTCCTCTTTCTCCACATCCTTGCCAGCATCTGCTGCTGTCACCTGAGTTTTTAATCTTAGCCATTCTGACTGGTGTGAGGTAGAATCTCAGAGTTGTTTTGATTTGCATTTCCCTGATGACTAAGGATGTTGGACATCTCTTTAAGTGTTTCTCAGCCATTCGAGTTTCCTCAGTTGAGAATTCTCTTTTAGCTCTTTCCCCTACTTTTTATTAGGGTTATTTGGTTCTCTGGAGTCTAATTTCTTGAGTTCTTTGTATATATTGGATATTAGCCCTCTATCAGTTGTAGGATTGGTAAAGATCTTTTTCCAATCTGTTGGTTGCCATTTTGTCCAAATGACAGTGTCCTTTGCCTTACAGAAGCTTTGCAATTTTATGAGGTCCCATTTGTCAATTCTTGATCTTAAGGCAGAAGCCATTGGTGTTCTGTTCAGGAACTTTTCCCCTGTGCTCATGTGTTTGAGACTTTTCTCCACTTTCTCTTCTGTTAGATTCAGTGTATCTGGTTTTATGTGGAGTTCCTTTATCCACTTGGACTTGAGCTTTGTACAAGGAGACAAGTATGGATCAATTTGCATTCTTCTATATGCTGACAGCCAGTTGAACCAGCACCATTTGTTGAAAATGCTGTCTTTTTCCAATGGATGGTTTTAGTTTCTTTGTCAAAGGTCAACTGACCATAGGTGTGTGAGTTTATTTCTGGGTCTTTAATTCTATTTCACTGATCTTCCTGCCTGTCTCTGTGCCAATACCATGCAATTTTTATCACTATTGCTCTGTAGTACAGCTTGAGGTCAGGGATGGTGATTTCCTCAGAAGTTCTTTTATTGTTGAGAATAGTTTTCACTCTCTTGGGTCTTTTGTTATTCCAAGTAAATTTAAGAATTGCTCTTTCTAACTCTGGGAAGAATTGAGTTGGAATTTTGATAGAAATGGCTTCTTTGTTTAAGAGTCTAAGCTCAGACCTCATTATGAGTATTGGTGAAATTATTTAATGTATTTAAGAAGTTCCTGTTTAACCAATAAACAAAAATTAAAAAAAAAAGATATGTCCCTGGCTAGTCTTTACTGATGCTTACAAGATGGCCTCTTATTCTTGGCTCATAAGTTAAAATGTCCTCACTTTTAGTTAAACACAGTAGTAATACAATTTGTTCCTTTTTACTAAAGAGAAAGTGAAACTAAAACAATGAATATTTTGTGAAAGTATCCAAGAACTAAGCTTAACATCTCCTTTACAATTCTCCACCTTCCAAGGCTGCACAATTTCAAGAAGAATTTAAGAAATCTCTTACATATACATTTTCTTAAGTGAGCTTCCTTACTATAGAAGGCATGAAGGGCAGAGCTGTTTGCCTTTGACACCTTCCTTCTCCCTGCACTCAACAATGCCAGGCTAGAGTGTATAAATCCCCCAAACACCAGACTCATCTGCCCACTCTTATTGTCTTATAGGCAAATACTGCCAAGCTCTTTTCTTTTGCAATTCTGAGTTTTAAGAGAATTCTCAGTGCAGAGGTTGTGGAGACCCCTGATGTTTTGCTTTCTCTGGGTGCTGTCAAACATGACAGGTGAAAATGAAAACCTTCCAGGCCCATCTTCAGACTCCCCTGGGGACTGGAAGCCTGTCGTGTCTATGCAGATTGCGAATGTGTCTGCATAGCTTGTACACCTTGTAATTTGTCACTGCCTTGGAAGAGTCAGAGCAAATAGTTATAGGAGTGTCCTGTTTGCAAACACAAGGTGCCAGGATGCAGGACCATTGACTAGGTCACAGAGGACTTGGGTGAAGTGTGTAACCCTTCTGTGTTGAGCTTTTCATCTGCAGAACACAGGGTCAAACAGACACAGGGATTTAAAAGGTAAAATATGAGAGTTTTTAAAGCAGGTGGATGGTGAATTATGGAAGAGCCTTTTAGGAAGGGCTTGTTCATCCATGATCTGTATGCCTGATGCATGTCACACATCATCTGCCGGCATTGATGCCTCAGCTTTCATTTCCCAGCTCCTTCACTCCTCCTACTCCTGTTATCATTTACAGTCCTGGTTCCATCTCCAGCTCTGTCTTTTCTCAGTGAGTCTTCCAGTCTGGATGGATTCTGTAGGTTTCTGGGAACCCCAGGGGAAAAGCTAATACAATAGATCAGAATGAGTCTAAGAGCACTCAAGCCTGTCCTGGGGAATGCTTTAGAATCCCCACATCTGTTGCTTGAGATAAGCAGAAGAGGGCCCGCTGCAGAGGCCTGGCTGTTAGGAGAGCATCCAGCCATCCAGAGGAAAGCTGCAGAATCCCAAGAGGAGAACACAGAAAGGGCAGCAGCAAACATTTCATTTTGCATGAGACAGGAGGGGAAAGTATGGAGAAAATGCTGCCCTTTGATGACATCAGGAGAGATGGAAAATCAATGTAAAAATGACACCAGAGTGGCCAATCCTTGCCATGGCATTTCTTACTCGTGCTTCTATGAAGAATGCTAGTGGGAAGCAGGGAGGAGCCACTTCTGCATCAAGAGCTCAGGAGCCCAGTAGGTTCTGTCCTTTCTGCTCTGTTATCAGGAACTAACTCCAGAAAGGCTCTTCATGTTACAGTGCCTCAGTTTCCAACCCTGGAGACAGGAACTAACTCCAGGAAGGCTCTTCATGTTACAGTGCCTCAGTTTCCAACCCTGGAGAATAAGGGATGGAACTAAACCTGCATTTTTCTAATTCTCCAGCATTAGGGGATGGTTTTGCTGCCTACCTCTGTTTTCCCACTGTTTCTGTTTGTCTCCATTTTCTTCTCAGTGTTCCCTCTGCCACCCTCTTGGAGCAGAGTGACATCTCAGCTCTGTCTGTCCTGTGGAGCCAGTTCCCAACAGTAGAAAGGGTAGGTTATGTCATTGTGTATATGTGGTGCGTATGTGAGTCTACACATATGTCCGTATGTGTGTGCACATGTGTGGTGTATGTGGTCTATGTGTGAGTCTGCAAATACGTTCACATGTATGTGTGCACATGTGTGGTGTGTGCATGTGTGTGTGTCAGAGGAAGCAGAAACGGATTCTCCTCCCTAATGTCTCAGCAAAAATTTATGATTAATTATTTCATTTTGATTTTTATTTACCTTTTTGTTTTGTTTTGTTTTGTTTTGAGACAGAGTCTTGCTGTGTATAGCCCAGACTGTCCTGGAACTCAATATTAGACTGGTCTGGTCTGAAATTTCTAATTCTTCCTGTCTCTGTCTCCCAGGTGCTATGATCAGAAGAAAGGCAAACCACCACACTCTGATTATTTACTGAAATATCAGAAAGTCTGCAAAGCCATCATACAGTTCCAATCTGTCACCAACACTTCCAAATATGTAAATTGCTTCTGACAGCGGTTTTGAAGGGGAAGGGAAACAATCTTTATGTCTTCATCCAAAGCCAGTGTTCAGCAGTTACTCATCTGTTGCCTGGTGGGGGACATAGGGACAAGTTCTCATGCCCAGTTCTAAAGCTAAATCATACCCATGTGGAAACTGACAGTTTCCTGTTATCCCAGAACTGGGCATTCCTAATGTGCCATGCTTGTGGGAGTAAATTCTGAAGCCAGAAGAACAGAACACAGCCTCTAGCAGCTGTTGGTTGGATCTGGGCTTTGAAGAATTTTAATTGAAATGTGTACTACCCATAGATATTTGATAAAAAAAAAATCCTAGAAATTTTCCTGTTACCAACCGTCCAGCAAGTCTGAAAGTCTGATCCAGTGAAAGTGGGAGCTCCTGGAAGCCCCAGGA
The DNA here is from genome assembly GCA_030674055.1 of Rhabdomys pumilio. Lineage (NCBI taxonomy): Eukaryota > Metazoa > Chordata > Mammalia > Rodentia > Muridae > Rhabdomys > Rhabdomys pumilio. The sequence continues at coordinate 75,518,372 of JANHMN010000008.1, read as the reverse complement.
TTATAAGCAGTGGGACTCTTCTGCATATGCTGTTTGCAGGGGCTGAGCTTTAATTTGCTTCTGCCCTCCTCCTTGCTCTTCTGTTCTAATGCCCAGTAGCCCAATAAGAAGCAAAGGAGCTAATTTTCACATATTAGCAAAGTTATTCAAGGGAACTGCTCCCTCCATCGCTGCAGCTGGCTCGATGTTTTTTAGGAAGCTTGCCGGTGGCCGGCAGCCTGCTTGGCACTTTGCACTGTAGCCCCTTAACGATGCAAAGCTGCTCTGACAAGACTCAAAAGGCCGAATTCCACATAGGCTAGTGAGGCCTTCAGACTGTGAACCAGTGGGGACTGAAGCCAGAGAAGGCCATTAGAGGATATGTGTACTCTGGAAAAGGGGTGGAGCCAATGAGAGCCCTTCAGAGAAAGAAAATTAGGAGCAGTTACGCAGACTTCTGAAATGAGGATATGAACTCTTGATAGTTATCTGCACTTGACAGTTATCAGACTTGAGGCTACTGGGAAGGCTGAGTCCTAACTGTCTGGGTATTAATTTCTTCTTGCCATATAAAGGAATCCCTGCTAAGTCTCCACCCATCTCAGTTAATTTTCTATTGTTCTCACCAAAACTAACTTGGGGAACAAAAGGGTTTGTTTGATTTTACGTTTCCAGGCAGCAGTTAACCACTCAGGGAGCACAAGGCAGGAACTTAGGGAAGGAAAGTGGAGGCAGGAACTGAAGCAGAGGCTACAGAGGAGTGTTGCTTACAGGCTTGATCCTTATGGTTCGTATGGCTTGTTTTTAATTTTTTTTTATTATTTTTCTAAATTTAATTAATTTTTAAAAATTATTCACTGACACACTGCTCAATGTCCTCCTCCTGGTTGGTCATCCCTCCCACAACCCTTCTCTCATTCTTCCTCCCCTTCTCTGAGTTGGTAGGGAACCCCTGGATATACCCCCACCCTGGCACTTCAAGTTGCTGTGAGGCTAGGTACTTCCTCTCCCACTGAGGTCAGACAAGGCAGCCCAGCTAGCAAAACATATCCCTCATACAGGCAACAGCTTTTGAGATAACCCCCACTCCAGTTGTTCAGGACCTCCATGAAGACCAAGCTGCACATCTGCTCCTTATGAGCAGGGAAGCGTAGGTCCAGCCCATGCATGTTCTTTTGTCGGTGGTTCAATCTCTGAGAGTCCCAAGGATCCAGGTTAGTTGACTCTTTTGGTCTTCCTGTGGAGTTCCTATCCCCTTTGAGGCCACAATCCTTCCTCCTAGTCTTCCATAAGAGTCCCCAAGTTCCACCCACTGTTTGGCTGTGGTGTCTGTATTCATCTAAGTCAGCTGCTGGGTGGAGCCTCTCAGAGGACAACATGCTTCTGTCTGCAAGCTTAACAGAGTATCATTAATAGTGTTAGGAACTGGTGATTGTCCATGGGATGGGTATCAAGTTGAACCAGTTATTGGTTGGCTATTCTCCCAGTCTCTGCTCTTTCCCTGATGCCTGCATTAAGGTGGCACCACCCATATCAGTCTGTGCCCTCTCATATTGGTCATTAATGAAGAAAATATCCCACAGATTTGCTTACAGGCAATCTGATGGAGACATTTTCTCAATGGAGGCTTCCTCTTCCCAGGTGACTCTAGCTTATATTAAGTTTACAAAAACAAGCAAGCAAGCAAACAAATGTACAAAACCAAAAACCCAACTAGCACATTACACTACCAAACAGAAGTCAATAGCACTTCAGACAGGAAGTATTGACTCAGATGAAAGTATATCCCTGGCTCCTTCGGATTGGGTGTGGCACATGGCAAGATCTCATCAAGAAAGAATTCGTGGAAGTGATTTGAGCCACTTCCAGACCTAATGATAAAGCTTATCCCAGGGCTTCTCCATGCCTTCTCCATTAACACCCACCCCTGTTTTTTTTATGGCTGGAAGGGCAAGTCATCCCTGTAGATCCTCTATAGAATCCTTATGGCAGAAGGCCCTAGAAAAAAGTCTTTAAGGTGTGAATAAAAGACAAAAATCAAAACAAAGTAATCAAACACCCACCTTGTTCTTGCACCATTGCATTTGAACACGTCCAGTCAAGACCCTACTGACAGATATACTCCAGAACTCATTAGAGCATACAGTACCACTCTCAACAGCATATAGGCTAGGGACTTGCTGCTCTGAGAACTGAGGAGACTTAATTAGTCACCCAACGTCAGGATTTGAATGATGAGTTATGACGAGCAGACATTTATCTGGTTTGTGTGTTGAGTTCCAAGAAATTCAGGCTTCCAGAGGAAAGAGATAGACAGAGATAATTTGATGAAAGGGAAGTCCTGATTTGGAGACTGTCCCTATCAAGTCAAGCCCAATTTCATGCCATCCCTCTCCATGGTCCAGAACTGGATTTGCTTGTAGGAAGGATGTGGGAGTTGAAAGAAGTCTCAAAATCACCCAGCTCAGTGACTCTCAGATTCCATTTGGCAAAGGAAATGCTTCTTCTAATGAAATATTACATAGAGCATTTCATAGCAAGGCTTGTCTCTTTGAAGGGACTTTCAAAGCCCCTCAGCCTTTCACAGAAAATCAGAGCTCAGCTGCTCTGGCCTTTTATTTACAGGTAAGGAAGTGGTGGAGTACCAGCTGTCTGTGAGATAGTAAATGGCAGAGGAGAAAATGGTTCCTCACTTTCAGGATTACAACTGCTATTTTTTTCATTGCATGGATGTATTAGAGCTTTGGGAGAAACAGAATTGATAGGAGACAGATAGATGACAAGTAGATAGATAGTAGATAAACAGACAACAGGTGATAGATAATACATAGAAGCTACATGATAAGGAGATAATGTGTAGATAGACAATATAGATAGATAGTAGGTAGATAGTTGATAGGTAGATGATTGATAGATATAGATGACAGATAAATAATAGGTAGATGGTAGATGGTATATAGATAGATAATAGATAGTAGGTAATAGAGATTTACTGTGAAGAATCAGGTCATATGGATATGGGGGATAAGTCCCTTAATCTGTCCTTAGCCAGCTCGTGTCCTAGGAAGGATCAGGCAGTTCCAATGCAGCCCCAAGGACTGAGAACCAATAGATCTCACAGGCAATGGCAGGGAGAGATGATTGTCCCATCTCAAGCAGACAGCCTTCCCTGTGTTTTTATTCCACCGAGGCACAATAGAATGTATTGTGCCCCGTTCGTTAGTGAGCATGATTCACTTTACTGACTCAAACATCATTTCTTCCAGAAGTACCCTCACAGCCACACCCAGAAATGAAACACTTTGCTGATCTCTGGGCCCTTCTTAGCCCATCCTAGTTACCATTTAAAATGAACCATCACAGCTGGCTTTTCTCTTACTATGTACACACTTTGAATTAGCCCCAGATCTCAGATGTTCAGCTAAGGAAGAGTAGCACACAGGGCAGTCACTTACACCAAGGCTTACATTTCTGTGTAACACATTATCATCAAGTTCAAGCTTTAAAATCCATCTGTTTATCATCTCAGATCTGTTGCGTGGTTGGGTGACTGGAGTCAAGTTGTAGGGTAGACTGGGCTATCTCCTGAATGCTTTGAGCCCATTTCTAGACCCCTTCAGACTGTGAGGAGAATTCAGTTCCTTGTGGGTATAGGACCATAGTCTCTATTCTCCTTCTGGCTGTGGCTATTAGTCTTTGTCAGCCTGTAGTCATTGTTGTCCTGAGATTATCCCGCATGACTCACACATGCTAGCAACAGGAGGCTTCCTCTTCATCAAATCCTTCTCACATTTTACCCCTCTGTGGTGGTTTGAACGAAAATGCTCCCCATAGGCCCATAGGGAGTGGCATTATTAGGAGGTGCAGCCTTGTTGGAGTAGGTGTGGCTTTGTTGGAGGAAGTGCATCACTAGGCTTTGAGGTTTCAGAAACCCAAGCCTAGCAGCATGTCATAGTCTTCACTCCCTGATGCCTGCAGATCCGGATGTAAAACTCTCAGCTCCTTCTCCAGCACCATGTCTGCCTGTGCGCCACCGTGCTTTCCACTATAATAATGATGGAATAAGCCTTTAAACTGTAAGCCAGCCCCAATTAAATGTTTTCCTTAGAGTTGTCATGGTCACGGTGACTCTTGACAGCAATAGAAACCAAGACACCCTCCTTTTCCTACCACTTAGAGAAAGCTTCAAAAGTTCCATGTCACCTGACTAGGTCACCCTAGATCATCTCTCTACCTCAAAGCCAATTGGTTAGTAACTTTAGCTGCCTCTGCAAATCCCTTTAGACTTATGGCATAGCATAAGTCTATGCTTTTTGTGGGGGTAAAAAGGGAGACATGCTAAGAAGTCTGCCTACAGCTCTTATGTAGATGTCACTAACCTTAGCACATGTCACCTTCTCTTGTGACTTCTGAGAATGGTGATAGTGTAGATGGTTTTTCCTGTGACAATTGCTCAGATTTCTTCTGCATTTACCTGACTGGATAAACCAGCTTGGCCACACAGTATTTCGTTTCATTTTCCACATAGTATGTAAGGGAAAAGCAGGCATGTGAATCTGGAGGGGATGGTCTCTGAGCAGCAGTTCTGACAGAGTAAGATAAGGGCCCAAGGCATCCTTCAGGCTCTTTCAGCCCATACTTAGAGATGCAGAAGGCAGGCTTGGGCTCTCAGGTTCTCAGGTTCTCAGGCCCCGATTTCTTCAGCAGAACTAATATAAAAATGAGTGCAATAGTTTCTTGCAATGACATCAGAGGGAGAAAAGGTAATTTAATTCAAGTTATCATGAGTGCATCAAGTTCCCAGTTTAGTGTGCTTCCTGACTCCTTCATCAACACTAAGATCTGCTGCTGCTTTCTTTGTAAGGTCTTTGTCCTGGCCTCTGGGTTATCTCTGAAAAAACTTCCTTAGTGTCTTCAGTCTCCTGTCCTGTAGCATAGCAGGAAGGATCGAAAGTTGCATTGTTCAGGCTGATGACCCTGAGAGTTGAGTAGTGTGAGTAACATACCAACAGACACTGGCAGAGTCGCTTGGATGAGTTGGCTCCCACCAGTAGAGAACCTTGAAATGGTGCAGATAGGACCGAGAAAGGGAAGATCAGCAGATAGTTGCATGGCCGAGTGTCCTGCTTTCTAAATTGTTTTTGGTGGGCATGGGGATTTTCATTGTGTTCCAGATCTGGGTATCACACAGCAAGGTCTGAGTATGAACCTGTAGTGAGGTTGCTTAAAACTCATGGCCATCATCCTGCCTCAGCCTCCCAGGCACCAGGATTATAGATATGTGGTACCGGGCTTAGCAAAAATAAAGTCTTTGGGAATCCCCAAATTGCTTGCATTTTCTCACCATCTCAAGGCTAGGTATAATGCTTCCCAACTACCCTTCTTACAATCAGCACTAGCAGCATTCTGGCTTCATCTAGTGAAGGATTCTTGCTACTGGTGACAGTCAAGTTTGCTGGCAAGGGATTGGCCTCTGACGTAGTTCTAGAGCACAGCCAATAATCCATAAGAGAGAGGCAACCAGACCCAATTAGCTTTGATTTTTCAACTTGACAGCCTAGAGTTATCTCAGAGGAAAGCCTAGATTAAGATTTGCTTCCATCAGACTGACCCACGAGCATGTCTTTGAGGAGAGTCTGGCGGATGGTCCTGGGCTATCTAAGAAAGCTAGCTAAATACGAGTGAGCTGGAGAACAAGCCAATAAGGAGTGTTTCCCCTATAGATCCTGCTTTAGCTTCCTGTCTTGAATTTCTTTCCTTTTCTATGACAGACTATAACCTGGAAGTATAAGCCATTAGGTTCCCTGCTCTCATAACTTTTGGCCCATGTGTTTAGCACAACAACCGAAAGAGAACTAGAACACCACCCATGGAGCATTTCTCTGGGACCACTGAACCAACCATGAGAGCCCCCAGTGTTGGCGATACCCACTCTTCCACTGAATTTCTTGAATTCTAAGTTTTAAACTTGTTTTTTGTTTGTTTGTTTATGAGAGCCTTGAACTCACTATATAGACAAAATTGGTCTTGAACCGGCTTCTACCTCCCAAGTATTAGAACAGTGCCTGTGCCACCATTTCTAGTTCTACAAATGTCAAAGTCTCAACCAAAAAGAAAATCGGCGAGGTAAAAGGTAATAGGGGAAGCCAGGTGCTGGAGAAGGTGGCTGCGTGATAAATCTTTCTGGAATGAGTCCTCTAAGGACAGCTTTAAGTCATGGCTGCCGAGTGCACGTGGGAGAAAAGGCAGAGGTCTCAGTTACAGGCTTCTGAGAGGGTGCATCACAGTGGGAAGTCCAGACTTGATCTTGAGGTTTGAAGGGCACCTCTTTTTATACTCTGAGATTTATACTAGATTCCTACGCTTAAGACTCCAAAACTCAGAGGCTTACTTCTTACTTTGGTCTGCAGTCTGGCCACCAGACTGGCCTCTGGCTAATCCAGACCTCAGAGGTTCCCAGTTAAAAAGCAGAAGCCCCTAGGTACTCTCAGTGCCTTGTTGGGGTGTGGGGGGAGTCAGTTATCTTTCTAAGGAATTCCTTTCCCTTTGAAGGGACTCCTTTTACAACAGGCCTATTAGAGCCCTAATTGAGTCGTTAGCGCGCCAGCCATTAGCTGTTGCTAATGAAGGAATCCAAGGGATTACAGCATCAATTATCAAATTTGACTTCTGAGTGTGTCTCTGCCAACTAGTTCTTGTGAGAGTCTCTAGAAAGTGTGACAGGAGAGAGAAGCCACCTCCTGTGCTTGTGTACTGTCCTGTCCTGTCCTGCCTGTACCCAAGAGAAACTGGCACAGAAGTCCACTCAGGTGTGGCTGCACAGTGTCTCTCAGAAGAAAACCTGGAGACAGAAAAGTGTGTTCCCCATCAAGACCTGCTGTGAGTTTTCCTCCTTAGTCTCAGTGCCCCCTGAAGAAGTTCTGGGCTCTTCCCTTACCTATGGTGCCTTCCTCCATGTAACTGTTCTCTCCTGCTGTCACCTCAGTGTGACCTTTGACACAACACAGCTTGGTCCTGCCCTGTCAGTACTAAACTTTTGACTTTCCAACTTATAAACATTTCTTTCCCTCTCCTTTATTTCATTGCTCCCCTCCCCTCCCCTCCCTTCCCCTCCCCTCCCCTCCTCTCCCCTCTTCTTCTCTTCTCTAATCTTCTATTCCCCTAGTAGCTCTTACCATCACCAATGCAATGACTCCGCTGAATTAGGAAACTCACCTGTCTGCATCCCCTTCATCCACTTTATGTCCCAATCATTCTCTTCATTTTTTTTCAAAAGACAAATTTGGGTCTTTTGAAAATTGGGTCTTTCACAGGACTATCTTAGGTGACCCTTGAGAAAGTGTCATTTGACTCCCAATGGGGTCATGATCCAGAGGGTGGTAACTACTGGCTTTTTGGCTCATTCTTTATGGCTTCCTTGGCCAGTTTCATATACAATCCAGGACCGCTTTCCCAGAGTCGGCGTCACCATCCATCCATAGGCTTGGCCCACCTACATTAGTCATTTAAAAAAATGTTGTATAGACTTGTCTCCAGGCAACTTGGTGAAGGCTTTTTCCCAGTCGATGTTCTTCTCTCCAAATATGCCTGGGTTTGGTTGACGGAAACTAACTAGCATGCTCTCCAAGGTTTCGGTAACCCAACTGTACTTCTCCCAAGGGCCAAACTTGGGTTTGTACTTGCCGGTAAGCCTTTCTCTCCTTATCCCCCGTGACACATCTTTTTATCCATATGAATGAAGACCTCCTAACTCATCCCTCCTGCTTGTGGGCCCTACGTGTGTTTCTTTCACTGTACCTATAATAAATGTATAATTATTTGTCTCCTTCATTGGACAGTGAGATTGAATGAATCTCCTTCAGTATTTATCTTTGAAAGCCCAATGTTTAGCACATGGTGCTTGTTACACTATACATATCCAGAGAGCTAACCCAACGGCAGTTAATCTAATTAATGGATGAGAAAATTGATGACGTTTTTAACAGCTCCTTTCCTGGATCTCTATTGACATGTATTTTATTATCCTATGTGGGACTATAGGCATCCACAATCTACTTGTTAGTTGTTGACAATCGAGTTCCTTTGAACCCAAAGAGAACTGTGTGAGTCATTAGAGCTACCCACCCTCTACCCCAGTGGCCCAGGGTGCAGCCTTGGGATCCATGAAGGCTTATTGACTTGATTTAAAATCTGCAAGTGCTCATCATGCCCTGTTCTACTTAGATCCTAGAAGTAGATGCTTAAAAAAACCAAAACCAACCAACCAAACAAACAAAAAACAAAGATTCAAGCGTCGTGCTGCCTTCGTTTGTTTTTTCTTGTTGGTATTTTTGGAGACAGGTTCTCACTCATTTAGCTCAGGTTGGCCTCAAACTCATTATGCAGCAGAGGCTGGCCTAAGTCCCTAATACTCTTGTGTTTGCCTCCCAGTGCTGGGATTATGGGTGTGTGGCTTCACACCTCAGTAACTGTACTGAATTTATGATTCTTCCCATTATGACACTTCCCAATTCCTAGGACACAATCATAGGCAGAGGGCATCACGTCTGTGCTCAGCTGTGTCAAGGGATCAATTGTGAAGAAGGGTTTTGCATCCTGAACAGCTTCATATACTAGCAAGCACTATGGTTCACTCGTGGCAATGTTGGCTGTAGCTATGCCAAGTGCTTTAGCCCCTGATTTTACTATTTCCTTGCAGCATGACTCTTTTAACCATCTCCAATGTCTGTATTGTTTTGTAAGGCCTACGTAGAAGACCAAGCCCAGAGCAGAGGTGTGGCTTTCATCAAAGACTATCTGCTAGCTGAGTTCTAGACTGTCATCTCATGGTGACATGTTGTCCCACAGGCCTGTGTATCAGTTACTCCATCTGGGAGGGAAGATTTTTCTAATCTTTCTTTCCTCCCCATCTGTAAATACCAAAATCCAACTAAAACTTTGCACATCAAAGCCTGCCATATTGGACAGAATGAGATTAAAAACAGAGATTAAACCATTACCTGAGGTCAGGAACCTTGTTTTAGCATAGAACTCCTTGAAGTCTGAGATTTCCTGTATGGAATCACAAGTCTGGAAATGAAGACATGTACTCTCCTTCTTACCTCCAGAAACTTCCTTGGCACACAGTAGGAACTTAATAAATGTTCACAAAGCTTCTATGCAACAGACAAATAAATTTCTGCGGAGATTTCCAGAACCAGGCCAGCAGTTCCCTTTAAGTGCGTCTGTAGAAGGCGCAACGTTTCTACAAGCCATCAAGGAGATCCATAACACCAAGTACACGACCTTCAGGGTTCTCGTTGGGTTCCAAAGAATGAGAGCATAGCTTCACCTTCCTGAGCAGCTGGAATCCTTGAGCATCAGAGGTGCGTTGTTGAGACAGGGATCAGAATGGGGCAATAGGCAGATGAACTCAAAGAGCCCACACTATTAAGGCCCTGCAAGTTGCCCCACAGCAACTTACTACTATGAAGTAAAACACATGTGCGTTGTTAGCGCTACATGAGTGTGCTAACTGCTATAAATGCAAAAGCTTTTGCCTAAAGTATATTATATCGAAATCATTTATTTGCACTACTCTGTGGATGAGCCCATCCAATTCCTTCCTGAGATTAAGGAACAGCATTCATGGAAATGATGTTTAAATCATGCTCTATTGGATTGAATGTGCTCTTTAAGGGGATTTTTTGCTGAGATAATTGTAGCGTTATCTACTGTTTAATGAGACAATATTGAGATCTTTTTATTCTTTACTCAATTCCTCCCAGTGATAACATTATATCAAAAACAGAATGCTGGGGCTGGAGAGAAGGCTCAGAGGTTAAAATAGCTCGGCGTTTTTGCATAGGATTTGAGCTCAGTTCCAGGACCCACATCCACCAACCTAGTAACTCAGAATTGCCTATAACTCTAGCTTTGGGGGATCTGACACCCTCTTCTGAACTTAGTAGGTACCTGTATTCATGTGTACACAGACACATGCTTAAACTAGAATAAATAAGTCTTTCAAAACCAAAATATTGATGTTGATAAAATTCATAGTCTGTCTCTCTCTCTCTTTCTCTCTCTTTCTCTCCCTCCCTCTCTCTCCCTCTCTCTTTCCCTCCCCTCTCCTCCTTCTTTTCAGTTCTTACTAAAGTTTGAACATGAAATGTCCCCACAGATTTATTTGGTGAGCATTTAGTTTTCCGCTGGTGGCAATGTGTTGGGAGGCAGTAGAAACCTTAGGAAGTGAAAACTAACTACAGGAAGCACATCACTGGGGGTGTCTTTGAAGGTGCATCCTATCCTGTTCCTTCCTGTTCCTTTCTGTTCCTTCCTGTTCCCTCCTGTCCAGTCCTGTCCTTTCTCTGCTTCTAGTCCACCATGAGCTGAAGAATTCTTCAGCCACAAGCTCTCACTGCTGTTGTGATCTGCCCAGGTTCAGGAGCCAAGCAACAGTGGATGGAACCTTCTGAAACCATGAGCCAAAATAAATTTCCACTTTCACATTATTTTCCTGGGTGTTTTGGTCACAGAGATGGGAGAATAACTTTACTTTTCTCTGTAGCTGTGTCACACATGTGGGTTGCATCTCTGCAGTCACAGTCAAGCTGTATCACACATAGAGGTTGTGTGTCTGGGCCACAGTCTGATACTGGTCATACCAATCAGGATCCTTTCATAACCACACCCTCCCTGTGGTGGTTTGTATATGCTTGGCCCAGGGAGTGGCCCTATTAGAGGGTGTGGCCCTGTTGAAGTAGGTGTGGCCTTGTTGGAGTAGGTGTGTCACTGTGAGCGTGGGCTTTACTACCCCAGTCCTAACTGCCTGGAAGTCAGTCTTAGAAGCCTGACGATGATGTAGACCCTTCTGCTTTTCTTGTAGCATGCCTGCCTGGATGCTGCCATGCTCTTGCCTTGATAATACTGGAATGAAACTCTGAACCTCTAAGCCAGCCCCAATTGAATCTTGTCCTTATAAGAGTTGCCTTGGTCATGATGTCTGTTCACAGCAGTAAAACTCTAACTAAGACACTCCCTTTACCTACAGCCCCATCTCCATGACATTCCCCTGGCCTTATGTCATCTTTGGCAGCATCACATTAAATGCTACAAGTATTCCATTGTGTATTGCATTTCTGTCCCCTCCCTCAGCCTTCTTGTGTGTGTGTGTGTGTGTGTGTGTGTGTGTGTGTGTGAATACCACAGCTAACTTTCTTTATCAGCTTTTCTCTAAAGAAAATTAAAAGCTTCTCCAAAACCTTGGACTTATGAGGAGACAGCAGACCCTGAACAGAAATGGGCTATTCCAAATTATGTGATGCTGACCCCACAGGCAGTTTTGAAAGTGGAGCAGTGAAAGTATTGTTGAAACAAATGCCCTCATCCCTGCTCCTCACCTGCAGACAGCAATTACTCACATGTGGAACTTGTGACTTTGTTCATGCGAATGTTTGAGCATGGCCTCCATAGGTTTATGCATTTGCACTTTTGGTTCTCCACTTGGTGGAACTGTTTTGGAAGAATTAGGGGCTGTGGTTGTGTAGGAGGAGGTACATATGCCATAGGGTTGGACTTTGAGCTTTCAAAAGCCTCCCTATATCTCTAGTGTGCTGTCTGCCTTCTAGTGGGTTGTGGTTCAAGATGTGAGCTCTCAGCTATTTCTCCAGCCACGCCTTCATGCCTGTATCATGCATGGACTCTAACCCTCTGGAACCATAAGCCCAACTAAATGCTTTCGTACTGTAAGTTGCCTTGGCAACTTACATGGTGTTTTATTACAGCAATAGAAAAGGAACTTTGACAGTTTATGAAAGACACCAGACACGCTGTCTAGCTGTCTAGGAGCCTCATCTTGGATGATGAGAGTAACAAGGCTAGAGAAAATCAAGGGTGTGGGGATGAGACCTGGATATCAAATGTCAGTGAGGACAGGTGCAGGCCTGTCCAAGAACTTTGAGGCACATAGCTCCCATTAATGAATAGATGGATACAGGGCACTCACAGAGAGGAGCATGGTGCCTTAGGCTTTTTAATTTTTCACTTGTGATCCTCCTTCCCCTGAGAATATCTTGGGTATATAGGAACATAAAATAGGAATACAGGGCTGGGGATGTGGCTTAATGGATGAATCCCCAGAACCCATGTAGACACAGTGTGAGTGTTTGTAATGACAGTGATCCTATGGGGAGACAGAAAGTAGAGACAGACTCCCTGGAAACCCTTGTGCCGGCCAGTTGTTGAAAACAGAAGAAAGAGACCCTGTTCCCCAAAGAGATGGAAGGTAAGGAGAGATAGCTGATATTATCATCTGACTTCCAAATATGCTGTACTTGCCTGCATGCACACACATGGATGTATGAACACACATGAACACATACACATACAAATGCCTGCACATACATGAATGCAAGCACAAACATGCATGCATGCACACGTACAGATACATGCACACACATGTATGCCACACATATGGATATATACACATACATGGATACATGCATACACACAGATGCATGCACATACATGGATGTATGCACATACACATTGTACATACACACAGCAGGTATATGAACTAAATGTTTGCTCATAATAAATCAAAAGAGACTATGTTGAAACAGTTATTGAAACACATGTAATTTTACTATTTATTAAGGACAAAAGGCAAATTTGCATATGAATGAGATGGGTATGCTTGTTTGTCTAATGCGATATGATGCAAAGATATACTAATTTGATGCTTACATGCTGAGAAATGATGGTCTGAAAATATTAAAAGACATTATTTTCCATAATTAAACCATTATGCTTCTATAAGAACAAGAGATTTGGCATGCATAGTAAAAACACTGCATTTCATCCATACCGTAGACTCAGATTTGAGTTGGGAATGTCAAGTGTCATTGGTTTGTGGTGCCTGGGATGAGGGCATGTGCGTGTGGACATGCATGTTCAGGACCAAGGCTGCACGATGGGTGAGGGACTCATTACACATTTAATTTTTAATTGACTCAAAACCCTTTTCTCTTTCCTCTGACATCCACTGATGCAACTCCATGTCGGGCCATGACCCAAGTTTGAGAGATTTTGTTCTAGGACACAGCCAAGCAAGTGGTTTGTGGAGTAACACTCTGGACCAGGAACACAGGAAGGAAATAGAAGATTCAAGATTCTTCCTAAAATAATTAGAAGAGAGAAACCCATCCAGATGAGAAAATTTAATCCAACCAGATGCAGGAGGGACATTGTACCCAGTGAGAGGCCAGGTAGAGGATTGAGTGTCAAGTAATTCTGTAGCTTTGGTGGAATTTGTGGTTGGTGCATAGAAAGAGGTTGGTTACAGGAGGGCCCCCTCCTCGCTCCAGGAAAGAGGGTTAGTTTTGGTCCCAGAATGCTTTTCTTGGTTGTCATCTTAAGGCTTGGGTAACCTCCTCCCAGGCTTGCTAATTGGAGGTTCCTCAAGCACTCTACTTCTGCCTTTCCACAAGGAGAGAGAGATCTTGGTTCCTCCTGCCTAAAGAGTAAGTTTGCTCACCCATTCACCTAGAGCACTGAGGTCAGTCACATTTTATATCTGAAACAGATCCCACTGTGGAAAGAGCTCCAGGGTTGTTCCAGAACTTCCACTGGCTTCTTGCCATGGTCTCACTCAAGAGGGCTCCACAGAAATAAACTTCTGAGGATGTGGCTGCTCAGCTTTACAAACACAGTGAAGCACAGGAAAGGTCAACACGAAGTGTGGCTGGTGTGGAGGTTGTCAGACAGGCCCTCAGTTTGAAACCTTAATGACTGGAAAAATCTTTTCTACATCGCTTCCAAACATGACTATTTGCAGGTTGTCTCTATAGCTTAAGGCCTTGATGACTGTTCTATTCAAATGGACCCAGGTGCCACACCAGTAAATTGCATATATATGTGACTGAGGGCGGGTGCTGAAGATTTCTAAGGGCAGGGAAAGAGGTGTGTGGACAGGAAGATGAGTACAGTGGGGTTTATGTATAGGAAATCCTGTCACAGGAAGCTGCAGTCTCCTCTTTCCCTCTTCTTTCTCCTTCTCTTTTTCCCCTTCTTCTTCCTTTTTCCTCCCCTCCTCTCAGTTTTCCTCTTCTCTCTCCTTCTTTTCCTCCCCTTCCTCATTTTCTTTGTGACCGGGTCAGTGTTCCACCATTGAGCTATAACCCTAGGCTTTCAAAAAGAGGGCATTTTATTTTGAGGTAAGTCATCATTAAAGAGCCCAAGATGTCTTGAACTTGCTATCCTCCTGTCTCAGCCTCCCAAGCAGTCATGGTTACAGGTGTGCATCACTAGGCCTGGCTTCTTGTCTTTGGTTTTATTTGTTCAGCTCAAATCCAGTGGGAAGAAAGAAGAGCCCACATTAGTAAGCTCAGATGCCTTCAGTCCCTGACAACAGGCAGAGGCTGGGAACTGCCCTTGGCCTAGGCTTCAGTCTCAGTGTTTTCAGACTCATCTGGAAGGCTTTGTTGCTGACTCAGGCCTGCGCTAATGGAGTGCTGGCTCTCCTGGATCCCACCCAGAGACTCCCCTACCCCCACTAGTCAGCAGTGCCCTATACCAGCAAATGTACAGGGAACAGGTGCCTGGCCCTCTGTACTGCCTGTCCTGGCAAGCTGGGAGTCTGGCTGGCATGGTGCCCAGCTCATTTCCAAGAGCTGCTAGCTAGATATTTACTGGGAGGGAGTCTTGGCAAGAGGAGGCAGCTCGGCAGAAATGCTGCCCGGGCCCTTTCACCCACTGCTGTGGCAGCACAGGTTTATTGCCCTGGTGGAATCTGGTTTATGACACTATATTAGCAAGCTTATTCCTCAGGCTGCTCCTAGTCGAGTAACTGTAGAAAAGCCAAGCAGCACCTCCATCACCAGAGGCAAGATGCAATGCTTATTGTATTTCCCTAACTCTAAGGCAGGGGAAACTTGATTTATTTTAGAGTTAATCCATCACCCCCTGGCACCCTTTCAAGACAGAGCTTGAGCATAATTGCAGGATCTGGAGAGAATGGAGAAGTCAACTCCAATTTATTCCATTAACGTTTTTAAGAACATTTAATTACGATAAAAACTGAAAAGCATTTAATATGAATAGGACCAGAGTTTTATCTTCTCTGAGTGTTCATCCCACCGATCATTGTCTTCCTGATGTTGCTGGCATATTACAGCTTTATTTGCCAACTCTGATGGTGCCCATGAGCTAGGGGACCTAGCCGGCTGTGGCCAAGAACACTGATGTGGGATCCATTTTGTTCGCCACCTCTGCGGTCCCGAATCCATCCTTTCTTTTCTGGATGGTCACTGTATTCTTTTTCCTCTGCATTCCCTAGGCTGAGGAAAGAGGAAGGACAGCTGGAGAAGGTCAGGGTGGGTGCCTGGGGTGGGACCCTAGCCAGTGCTAGACGCTCTGCAACCGTGGGAGACTCGCAGCAAAGTGCACCCAGTTTAAAGAAGGTGATCATGTATGGAAACAAAGTGTTTTGTAAGATTTCTTCATACTTACTTTTATAGGGAACTTCAGGGTTGGTTCAAGACACCCCAAAACCAAGCTGTCAGCACAAAATAGATTTATTTGCCCCAGAGGGACAAAGGGCAGGGAACAAGAGATGAAGACAGGAGACAGAAGATGAGGGAGAGGAGGACCTGAACAGGGGAGAGGTGTTAGGGGTGTTTTCCCACAGTGGGATAAAGGGCTCCCTTTAGATAGAGGTGAGATAGATGTGGCCCATAGATAAATGATGGTTTTTAAAGGTAAAGGGTTTCAAATCTGTTCTCTTCAGGACGGGGATCATATGCTTCGTTCTCAAAGCACGCTGTTGCATTTGGATAGATTAGTTTTTGCTTTTGTTTTGCTGGTGCTGGGGGTTGAACCTAGAGCTTTGTGTATATCAGGTAAATGCTCTACTATTACACTATATTACCCCCACTCTGGGCCTTCTGTTCTCTTTTGTAAACAGGTTACACCTGAGCTGGCCTTGAACATGCAACCATCCTGCATCAGCCTCCCGAGTAGATGGACTCACAGTCCTGCGCCACCAGGCCTGACTACAGTGACTCTTAAACGTGGAAGAAGGAGCAGAGGGCAGGTTTCTTGTGAGTTGTATAAAGACTCATTCTTCTATTGTTACCTGTAGAGACAAAGGGAGGTGGCTCAAGCCAGGAATGGTGGGAGTCTAGAGTCAGAAAAAGTCAGCAGAGTGAGCCTCCGCAGAACACAGGCCACACCCTGATCTTAACCCGTGGGACTTGGGTTGAGGTCCACATGTACAGAACTATAGAATAGTAAGTCTGGATGCTACCAAAATCAGTTCACAGGAGTTGGGAACTTTTCCAGGTCCAGCCTAGAGCTGGGGAAAGTCACCATCACTGGCAAAAAAGACATTTGTTTCTGAGCATCTGCCAAATGAATTGTGTTGGGAACCTGGCCATTGCCTGTAAGGAGGCCAGAGAAGATGCTATAGCTTACTGCTCATGGAGGGTCTGGACAGGGAGTGATTCTGAGACCTGGGTGGAGCTTCTCAGCCTCTCTCACTTCTACCAGAATAAACTGGGAGAGTTTAAGTTAAGGTCTCTGAGCTCTGTAGATTAGAGCAGATACAATAATGCTACATTGTAGTTGCTATGAGAGTAAGTTAATATTTTCTGATACATGTAACCATGCCTAGAATATGGGAAAGAACATGTTACTTATTATCTGTCCTCACTGTTGCTATTTTCAGGAAAAAGTTTAGGGACAGAACTTTAGGGAGGGGGAAAGGGTAGGGTAATAAAGCACTTCCTCTATATAAACCATGTGATGAGTCCTTGTTTTCATAATGCTAGAATCAAGTAATAGTATTAGATCCATTTCCCAGGAGCAGAAACTGAGGCTTAGGAAGGGTTAAGTAACCTAATTAACAAAGATAGACTCAAAGCAGGGGTGCAAACCTGTTTCTTCTGCTTTTAACCAGTGCATTTATTTAAATAACTGCCTAACAGCAGGGATGAGTGCACACTGGAAGGGAATCAAGAGAGGCAGATGGTTTAATCAAAAGGAAGCTTGGTATGATGGAGTAACTAAGGATCAGGCTGAGAAGTGAGCAGGGGCCAGACAAGGATGACCTTGAACAATAGGTGATGGGGTTTGAAATTTGAATCTTCAGGGAAGAGAAACTCACGGAAGGCGAACAAATAGAACTGTAGACTGTGAGTACCGCAGACAAGGAGTGTCCTAGATATAGGCAAATCATGTGGATTTGTGCTGAGGCAGCCAGGGTCTAGGAAACAACTCTCCTCTCTTAGCTGATGTGAGGAATATCTAGATGACTGAAAAGGGGGTATCACCTGGACCTGTGTGACAGTAGGAGAGGTGAGGGAGGATGGAGAAGGAGTAGGGAGGAGGAAGAGGAGAGCAGAGAGATCAAAGATTTCACTAGAAATGACTTGGTACTTAGCTTTCGTGTAGAATGGCTCTGAGGTAAGCAAGGACTTGGAAGGCTATACTCCAGTCTCATCTTGATGACTAGTTCTGTGGTCCTTGGTGAGTATGTGTGCACTCACCTCACCTCACCCCATTTCTCCATGTCTCCCTTTCTGCATGTATCAGTAATAAGTTGTATCACATGTGGTTATGCCTGTCCTCCTGCCTCAGAGAAGTGCCCAAGGAGGTTCACGTGAGACTGTAGCAGAGATGGTACTTCCATGGTGAGAGGTTGAACTCAACTCTTATTGGTTACTACTCACTTGGTCAGACAGCAAGACCAAGGGACCAGGAGCCTGCCCCAGGATGGACCTCACCCCATCCCTGTTTCTTTGATAGAAGTGTGAGGCTTGATTTTTAAGAGGGCCAGCATTTATCTGCAGTTGAGAAATTTCCTTCTAAAACAACAGTTTCCACTATCTACTAACTCCACCTTAACTCCTGCCGCTGCTGTCCCTACCCTCCACCCTGCTTTAGACATAGATTTTTGTGCGATGCTAGATTCTCTCAGTGACATGAATAAATAAATAAATAAATAAATAAATAAATAAAAAATGAAATAAAAATAAAGACCCAACTCAATCCAACCAAATAAGCAAAACCCTGCTGTTTTTCCTTCCAAGAAAGAAGATGTATTAAAAAGCAGAGTAAAAGAGAGCTTCCCAAAAGGAGCTCTCAAAATTGCATAAAGGGTTTGCATTCTCACACTGAGAATACAATTAAAAGAACTCTGCATCCCTTATCTGAGATGTGGGAGAAAAACAACTAGAAAAACAACAAAAAGAGATATCTCTTATCTCTTATTTTGTAAATGAAAACACACACACACACACACACACCCCATCCCTTCTTAAAAGCAAAAGGACATCAGCACCATTGTATCCACAGCTGGCAGAGTCTTGGGCATGCTGGGAAAATCCAGCACATAACAGTGACTGAACTAAAAAGGCCTTAGATGGTAGTGGAAAACCCAACACAGTCCCAAAGTGAGGCTTTGGGCTATCTGTAGCCAAATCACTGGCTCCATGGGAGCTCTAAGCTCAGGTAATTCACCTTTGTGATGTTAATTTTGATTAACTTAATTGAATTTAGGATCACCAAGGAGACACACCAATTGGACTGTCTCTGAGGGTGTTTCCAGAAAGGTTTAACTGAAAAGACAAAAGACCCATCCTAAATGTGAGTGGTATCACTCCATGGGGTTGGGGAAGAATCCCAGATTGGAAAACAGGAGGGAGTGAGCCCAGCACTGGTAGTTGCCTCTTTGGCTTTCTGATCCCAGGTGACCAGCTTCCTCCATGTCCCTGCCTCCAGACCTTCCTGCTTTGATGAACCTTTCAGACTGTGAGTCAAAACAATCTGTTCCTTCCATAAGCTGCTTTTGTCAAGTATTTTATTACAATAAGGAGAAAAGCAACTAGGATGACCTTCATGGCCTGGGTTCCTGCCAAGGCAGCTGCAGTCCCCTTGCTTCCTGCTAGTCTTCTGCAGAGAATCTGCGCTACACCAGAGGCCCTCCATCACCTCCCCTCTCAGTCCTGAAGACTGGCCACTGGCTCTTGCTCATGCTATCTGCTGTCCATCCCTAGCCTTAATTTCATTCCAGTCGTGCTCTCTGAACACTGAGACAGTCCCCCTGGTACATTCTGCACACAGCTGTCAGGTCAGGGCCAAATCAAAATGGAGAATGAGAGAAAGAAGGAAAGCAAATTGCGGCAGGGCTCTGTGTCCAGGGGCTCGACATCCATGCATCCAATCAACTGTGGATTGAAAATTCTGGAAAACAAATTTGTGTACTGAAAAGTTATTGACTTTGTTTCTTGTCATTATCCTCTAAACAATACTGTATAACAAGTGTTTATAAAGCATTTATAGTGTATTGTTTCTCTTTGCAATACCAGGGATTTGAATCTAGGGCTGTGTATACACTGGACAAACACTCTTCTACTATAAATTACATCCGTTTTCTTTTTTTTATTTGGAGACAGGATGTCACTAAGTTGCTCAGACTGGCCTTGAACTCACTCTGAAGCCCAGACATGCCTTGAAGTTGCTAACCTCCTATCTCAGCCTCCTAGGTAGCTGGGATCATTGGCCTGCAGCATGACCAGGTATAGCCTCTGTTAGTATTCTGTCTAAACTCCACCTCCACAGTTACCTGGCAACAGCCAGGTATGCTCCTCCCCACAGTTACCTGGCAACAGGGGCTGCTTGCCCCTCCTCTTCCTCTCCCTCTCTCTCTCTCTCTCTCTCTCTCTCTCTCTCTCTCTCTCTCTCTCTCTCTTTCTCTCTCCTTACTCTTAATCTCTTACCCTCTTACCCTCTTGCCTCTCTGTCCCCTCCCCCTCTCCTTCCCCCCCTTCCACATGGTCACGGCCTGCCTCTACTTCTTCTTCCTCTTTTCTCTTCTTCCATCTTCTTCCCCCTACCTTTGCCTTATCTCCTGAATAAACCTCCCCAGCTTGGAACTGTGTGGTCTGGAGTGGTCTGTTCTGAGCTGCCGTCGGACATCTAATAACAACTAAGAGCCTCTACAGTAAGTAATTTAGAAATGGTATAATGTAAACGAGAGATTTATATAAATAGATGCAAATATTACATGTCATTTTATATAAGGGAACTGAGCACTGGATCTTGGCATCCTCGGAGGCAATGAACTTCCCTGGAAGAGATCTCCCTCAGGTTCCAGGGACAACTGTGCCCAGGGAAAAAGGAAGAGGAGGAGGAAATCCCTACCTATCTTTTCCATGATGATCCTCCTCTGTGACTCAAATTAGAAGGCTCCTATGTATTTTCTATCTCTTTTCTGCAGGTGCCAGAAACAAGCCTGAGATTCCTTTCCTACTTCAGCAGAAGAAGGGAAGAATTTCTGCCAACACAGAAAATTCCAGGACACCCAGAGTTCTCTCTTTGGGCCCCCATTGGGAGGATGAGCAGAGTGCTAAAGTTAAGTAGCAGGTGGTGGGTGGTCAGTGAAGGCGGAGCTTAAGAGAAACAACCTCCCGCGGGTACTTTATTGTTATTTAATTAAGCATCAGTGAGAGTGAGAGTGAAGTCAGAAGCAACAAAAGATTGTGATGCTTGGGCACCAGAGAACTTGCATGGGTCAAGAGCTCAAGAAAGATGCTGTTGGCAGGCTGAAGGGGTTGCAAGAATACATGTGCCTCTGAACCGTCAGCAAGGGCACAGAGGGGTGATAAATCGTACCTCCTATAAGTTGGCTTTCTTTACTAAGTGACAGAAGCAACTAACTTTGTAAAGAAAGAAAAGCTAGGTCAAGTTTTAGAGGTTCCGAGGCACAGTGCCTTCATCAGTTCCATTACGGTGAGAGCAATGGACAGAGTCACATTGTGGTCCATGTGTGGCTCAGTGTGTGTAGGAGACCATGGTCACACTTTGCCAGTGTAAGGGCCCAGGCTTCACTGAAGAATGACACCTCAGACTCAGATAGTATGTAAACTCCAAGAATGTCTTATTCTGCAGAATTCTAGCATGCTGGGACCTCTCATTACCAAGATAGAGAGACAACCAAGTGAGCTAGCAGGCCTAATTTAAAGCACATTAGGGAATTCTGGGTAGGTGACCTCCATCTCTAGGGACATTTTATTACCAGGGTGTGGTGCCTGGAAACTGTTGCTGGGAAGGTCTGGAAACTGTTGCTGAGGAAGTAGCTGAAGAAATCTGGGAACTGCTGTTAACCCATTGTCCTTGCTTCAGGACAGGTGGCCAGGCAGGTTCTGAGGCCTGGACTTCTCTGGACTTACCTAGCTCTTGGAAACAGAGACGTGGGCCTCATCTCCTGCACTGCCAATTTGAAGCCTGTCATGGAGTCAGCTTAGCCTTCTCACCAGAAAGGAGGAAGAGAAGTGTGGGAGATGGAGATGGAAATGGAGACTCCATATTCCCATTTGGGGGGGGGCACCCTTAATGACTAAACTTTCCTAAGGCTCTACATCCTGAGGGTTTTGCTACCTGCCAATAGTGCTACCCTGGAAACCAAATGTTTAACACATGAGTCTCTGGAGTCCAAGTCATAGCAGATCCACATAGCCCCAATGCCAACTTTTGAGTACCAAGAACCCTAATTATTATTGCAACCATTATGCATGGTTCACCCAGAGCTCCGACCCCTTGGTAAAGGAGTTCCCAGGAAGGCAGAAATGGAAGTCTAGAAGGCAGAGTAAGAGGGGCTGAAGGCTAACATCAAAGGGAGCTTAGAAACTTGTAGAGGCAATTAAGGTGGGAAAACAGATGCTACTGGAATCCGGAAAGGACAGCTGACAGCAAGTGGGCCCGAACTTATAAGAGTAAGTCTGGGGACATTTTGACATTCAGCAGGATAATATAAAAACCTATGCTTCTTATAGGGTCTCATTTTAACGAACTCAGTAGATCAGGACTTTTCCTCGAGGGGTGCTCAGTGTGAGGGTGTGGACCCTCTGAGCACCACCTGCTCATTTGCTGAGTCCTGTTGTTCCTAGCGTCTGTCCATCTCTGTTCCCCACGGGCTTTTGTCTTCAGTCAGCCTCTCATCTTTTCCTCCTGCATCACTGAAACCCTCCTGAGTGTTTTCCTTATGTATGGTATTATCACTTTCCAAAGCACCTCCTAACCCCTTCTGGACTGATACTCAGCCGCTACCCTTCACAGGCACTTGCACTCATCTTTACTGCTGATGTCCACAGGGCTCCCCTCATCCTGAGAGTCACCTGAGATGGGAGTTTGCATGTAGACTCCAAGGCCCTGTCTGCCACTGAGGCTCTTATTTAGCAGGCAGACGGCAAAGCCCCAGGCCCCAAACTCAGAGATCTGCCTGCCTCTGCCTTCTGAGGGCTGGAATTAAAGGCATGTGTTATCACTACCCACCATTAGCAGATGTTCTAATCAGGGTGGGAGGCACTGTCTGCAGCATAAGGCTCTCATTTGGCATGAGAAGTCTGTGCCCTGTCGCTACCCACTTCCCTGGTCTGCATCCTGACAGTCTGAGATGGTCTCTGGGCCTTGATTATCTGAGCCTAGCAAAGCTGGACTGGTCAGGATTCCATACTGAAGGTTTGTTTGGAACACCAGCAATGGGGAAAGTTGGAAAGTTTAGTCCCACATGCACACAGATACCTCCAACTTTGGGCTGGGAGAAGGCAGGGCCACGGGTTGTACCAGTTGTCAGAGTTGTTTTCTTCTTCAGTACAAACTTGAGACAGTAACACTGCAGGAGAGTGAAAGTATGTGTATGTGTATGTATATATATGTGTGTGTATACATTTATGTGTATGTATGTAAGTAAATAAGTATGTGTTTACATATATATGTGTATACGCATGTATATATGTGTATGTATGTAAGTATATGTATATATACATATATATGTATGTGTATATGTAAAATGTGTATATATGCATACATATATGTGTATATATATTTATGTGCATATGTAAGTAAATATGTATGTGTATACATATATATGTATTTATATATGTGTATGTATGTATACATATATGTGTGTATGCATGTATATATGTATGTATATATGTGTGTGTATGTATGCAAGTGTATAAGTGTATGTATACATATATGTATGTGTATGATCTATATATTTGTATGTGTGCATAAATATGTGTGTGTGTGTGTGTGTGTGTATACGTGTATATACGGGCTTGTGGTACTTAGCACTTGCTGTTTTTCTGAGCTGAGTAGCTTACTAAGTAAACTAAGACAAGGAGTATAGAATGGTGATAGCACCAGAAACCTCTCTGCCTGTTTCTCCAGATCCCACATACCCAACATTCCAGAATTCTAGATGGCAGCATGGCCAAGTTGGCAAGGCCTATTGTGATGTCTTTAAGCCCCTTCTTTGCCTTCTCCCCTCTGTCTGTGTGCCTCTCTTGGGACCCAGCCTCTCAGAGTTACTAATTGCAGGTTCTTACTTGGCAATCCACTTCTCCCCTCTGTCTCCACCCCTGCTCTCCCCCCTTCTTCCCCCTTTCTGTCAACTTGTACTTTGCCACTTCCTTCCAAGATGAAAAATGACATGATAGAGCAGCCACGGTCAATGGTTCAATGATATAACTCAGGAATGCTGTGTTTATACTTTAGCTGGAAGATCAAGTCCTACTACAGGTTAAATTAATTAATGGACAGCTCTTTAAAGAGACTGTAAGGACTTCTTGTCATCAGTCCACTGACGTTTTAACCATTTCCTCCTCTTGCAGAGCTAACATTTGCTTCCCTTGAATCAGTGCCTTGGACCACAGAAAGACTGGTTCTTGACAGCTAGATTTCACCTGCATCTTCTTGAGCTATGAAGGAATAACCTAACTGATATTTTGACAAAGGGGATTAAATATATATTTAATGAAAAATGACATCATCTAATATTTATATCTCTGTAGACTTTTGATTTCAATAAATCTCACGTTTAAAAAATATATGTCAGCCCATGTGTTTCTGATCTGGGATTTATTGACTTGGGATTTAATAAAATGTGGCTCTTACTGTGCTTCCCATATAAATGTCTTAGACTAAGAATTCTCCTCATCCCTGCCCCCTGTCCTTGTCTATGACAGTGCAGCAGTGTGCTGAGCCACTGAACCAAGTTTCCAGTGTGGAATTTTCCCCTGTTGGCATGGTGAGCAGAGGGTTTTTCACTCTCTCTGTCTTTATCTACTGTTTATAGAATAAGATGGACCTATCTATGGTTTAATGTTCTGGGGCTGCTGTAACAAAATGTCACACACTGGACTGCTTAGACAATACATTTTTTTTCTCTCATATCTCTGAATGCTAGAAGTCTAAAGTTAAGACACAGTATTACTCACCCTTCCAGCTCTGGAGATCTTCCAAGTTGGCCATCTCTAGCTTTTGGAGGTTGCTGGTGATTCCCAGCATAGGGAGTTACCAGCTTAATCCCTGCCCCTGTCTTCACGGGGTGTCCTGCCAAGGTCTTCATCTGTCTGTTTTCTTTTATTATGAGGATTAGGGTCCATGGTGATCCAGTATGACCTTGCCTCAACTAACTTCATGTCTACAACCTCTATTTCCAAATGAGGTTTCCTCCTGGGATTCAGGGGTCTTGGGCAGATGCTCTTCAAGCATTGTGTGCATTCTGAATTTTTCATCTCGACAGGCTCTCTCATATAGTCCAGGTTGGCCGCACACTTACCATACAACTGAGGATGGTCTTGAATATCTGATTCCCCTGTTTCACCTCAAGGACTGGGATTACAGACTATCTTTAAAAAGCGATGATTTATTTATTTTATGCATATGAGTACACTGTTGCTGTCTTCAGACACACCAGAAGAGGGCATCAGATCCCATTACAGATAGTTGTGAGCCACTATGTGGTTGCTGGGAATTGAACTCAGGAACTCTGGAAGAATAGCTAGTGCTCTTAACGGCTGAGCCATCTCACCAGCCTCCAGGATTAGAGACTTGTATTGTCATCCTTTGCTAAAGCAACGCTAGGCCTGAAATTCAGGGCTTCCTGTGTTCTAGGCAATCATTCTGTGAACTGAGGTACATCCCCAGCTCCCTTGTGAGAGTTCTGCCTTCAGTTTCTACATTTCATGTACAGTGAGCTGTACACAGCTTCATACATCAGCCACTTCCTCTTCTTCTGACTCAGTTCTTACAATGGCCTTTAGCTCTTTCTAAAGAGAGAAAATTCTGTTTTACTTTGATTTCTCTGGAACAGAGACTGAAAGTATTTTGGCTAAGAGCTAGGATGAGAGTGAGGGGTGTCTCAGTAAACTAGCCCCCCCAACCCCCAGTTAGCTGGGTGGTCTAGATCATCTATGAAAATATGTGGATTGGTGGCAAAGGCAGAGAATTCAAGGATCCACTTCTGAGTCACATTCCGGGTCCTTGTCATTCAGTTGGCTTACACTAGGTGGATTTAAATCATTCCTATGATTTAGCACTTATTTCTTCATGGCATTTACTAACTAACTAACTAACTAACTAACTAACTAACTAACTAACCGCATGCATATGAATGTCCACATGTCACTGAATATACTTGCAGGTCAGAAGACAGCTTGCATAAACGGGCTCTCTTTTTCTACCATGTGGACTCTCTTCTTGACAAACTTTATGACTGTTTCCTGGCCTGATTCTATGCAGTAAAACATTAATCTAGGATGCTGTGCGGATAGGTGCAGGCATTGCTGTGTCTGCTTCCTCTAAGCACTACTCACAATTGCCTTTATTTCACTGAAAGTCTTCTTGCACCTTGTTTTCTATCTCTGGACACTTTACTTATCTCTGTAGATAATGCACTTACTTCAGAATGCAGACATCCTCTGTGTAGGTGTGAGTTGAGGTCCAATCTCTCACTGGATCTGAAACATTTTGACCAGACAGAACACGATCCTTGGCCACTGTGCAGACACTGGACTCATAGTTCTTATCCCTTTCTTGCTTTAGCAGTCTTAGATGCTGTTCTTAGCTTGTGAGCATCAAGAAGCCACACCCTAGCTACAGAGCTGTTAAGTTATTGCTTCTTCTGGCGGCACACACAAGAATACTATCAAGAGTACATGGGAAAGCTAAGACCAGCTTTTTTGGGGGGCTTCATAATTTATTTTAATTTTAATTGTATGAGGCTCCCTCCCTCTGTATGTGTGCATGTGCATCATGTGTGTGCAGTGTCTCGAAGGCCGGAAGGGGTATTGGGTCAATGGAAGTGGAGTTGTTATCAACTATTGACAGCCACCATGTGGCTGCTGGGAACCAAATCCTAATTCTTTCAAAATGTAGCCAGTGCTCTTGGCTGCTGAGTTGTATCCCTAACCCTAACCAGCTTTGGTATTTTGTAGACACAGAGTGGTTTTGACCAATTTCTAAAATCCTTCATGGACTCCAAAGTCATTGTGATCTCTGGCTTGTCAGCCCTTCCCAGGGCTTATACACTTGCTGTTCTTTACGATTATTCCAGGTCTGCTAAATCCATATAATATTTTCTTTTAATCCTCTTGCTCCCCTTATTTTAAGAAATAACTAAATTTTACTTTTCCAAGCTTGATGTCGTAGGGGTATTTTCCGCGTTGTTTAGTTTATTTATGTTGCTATTCTGCTGTTCTCTTGCTTGCAGTAGCTCCCATTTGTGCTTGAACATAGCCTTTTCTAGTCATTTGCAGCTCATTAATAAAATTGCAGAGAGAGACTGGTTCTTACCCTAAACTGTGAGGCACTAGTCAGACACTTAACTCTGAAATGGACTTCTTAGAGATTGATCATTGCCTTCATGGTCTTTCAGGAGAGTTAAATCAATGAGGCTAGGTCCTTGTCCAAGCCATTTTAAACTAAGTTGCCAAGGAAACTTTCTTGGAACAAATTGGTTTCCTGACAGTGTGTATTCTCCAGCCGTCTCTCCAGCTTTTCTATTAGAAACTTACAAATTTGGCAGGTCGTTTATTTGGCTCTGAGAATTGTTCAAGGTTGTAACACTTGTCTCTTTTCACCCTTAACAGCCTCCTCTCTCTTGAGAAAAGGAAGTAGAGAGATAACTAAATCATTGGGTCAGCTCTCTTCTGTGTTACCAATGAGTGAAACGTTCTCAGAACAGCTTTACAAAGCTGTGTGGTCTACTCCAGGCAAGACCTTGGTCACCCAGTTGCTTCCACAGACACAGCTAGATTCACAACTTTATGGTTGGGTCTAACCGGGAACATGGGTGCATGCTTTCCATGCTCTAGTCATTAATATTGATTGCCAATTTGACAAGATCTAGGATTACTTGAAGACAAACCTTTGGCCACCCCTTTGAGGGAGTTTGTAGACTGGGTTAATTGAAGTGGGAAAAGTTACTCTGTCTGCAGTCCCGTTCTACCAAAAGTCTTTCACACAGAGCTAACGACCCTGTAGTTACATCTCAGGTGTCTTTCAAGTGTGATGGTAGATGACTTCCTGGACTGAATAAAAAAAGAGAAAGCCAGTTGAGCACCAGTATTCAGCTCTGTTTCCAAACTGTGGGTACCATGGGACCAGCTACCTCATGCTTCTGAGGCCACGCCTTATCCACCATGGTAGGCTAAACCCCAGTACTCTGAGCCCAAGTAAACCCTTCCTTTTTTTGTGTTGCTTTTTATCTGATACTTTGTTGCAGCAAGGAGCGGGCTGACAGGAAGGAATTTTGTTTTACAGTCTCCAAGGAGCTTTTCCCCCCAGAGGTTAAGATACATTCTTGTACACGAGGACTCTTCTAATTGTTTCCAGTACTTTCTTTCTCTCTATGAAGGTCAAACCAAAATTATTGAGTATAACATGTTTTATGATATGTACCAAAGTCTTTCACACAGAGCTAAAGACCCCATAGTTAGACATCAACTGTCTTTCATGTGATGGTAGAGTAATTGTTGGGCTCAGAAACCAGGTTATCTGTCTTTTGTTTCTTATCAAAAAGTACCTGGTATGATTAAAACTAGCCAGTGAGAAGGTAGTTTCCTGCTCAGTGCCAACCTGATTTATCCATGTCTGGTGACCAGAATGTATGATGTCACCAGCAACAGGCTAGTGCTACCAAGTTCCAGTAGGAAAGCAAGGGTAACAGTGATAGCCTGCATTATTTTGGGTTTCTGTAAACACCCCTGACCAATAACTTGGATATTGTGTCTAACTCCTGGCACTTGGCTTTTTATTTGGTGACCTGGAAGGAACATTGTCCCTGTAGAGTAGGCACACACACACACACACACACACACACACACACACACACACACACACAGAGAGAGAGAGAGAGAGAGAGAGAGAGAGAGACAGAGACAGAGACAGAAGACAGAGACAGAGACAGAGAGACAGAGAGACAGAGAGACAGAGAATAAATGGCCTTTAGTGTTAGTTATCCCTCTCCTGACCCCTTTCTCTGCCCTTCCATCCCATCCCTCTTCTCACTTAAATATGTCAGGCTTTTCCCCTGGAGGTTGGGGATCTGAACTTAGCTCCTCATACATGCACAGTAAGCACTTTACCCATTGATCTCTCTCTCTAACCCTCAATACTGCCTTTCATCTCCCGGTGTGCAATTCAGGACAAAAATGCATCAGACAGCCACTGCAGAAAGTGCTCCCTCAGGTGACCCGTTTGCTATGCAAATGACGAGGAAGCTGGAGGATAGATGTGCACCAGGAGCTTCCAGTTCCCTGGGTTCTCATTCATTTTTCTCACTGCCCAGCCTTGGGGCATTATTTTAGGGAAACCAACTTAAAAGTAAAGTAGAAACAATAATAATTCGCTTGGATCACCAAAAATGCTATTTCTGACAAGGCATGCTTTTTGACATAGAGTGGCCATGTCCCAAGTCCTGTGTCCTCTCTGACATGGAGGAGAACTGCCTTTCACATTGAGTAATTGAAAGACAAATGATATCTCAATTGCTCACTCTCTGGTCTCTTACAGCAGAGCCAAGCATCCTGTCTCTCCACTACATACCTCAGGCTTTAGTTTTGGCTCCAAGAATCTGGACTCAGTGTTCCTCGAGATTCTTGTTGCTAGCAACTCTTCCTTTGCAGGGGCCCTTTCCTTTCATTCAGACTCACGTATGTTCTCCATAGAGTCTCTAAGACTACTTTCTTGACTTTATTTTTATTGTCTCCTGAAGATAGGTAGGTAGATGGATGGATGGATAGATAGATAGATAGGTAGATAGATAGATAGATAGATAGATAGATAGATAGATAGATAGACAGACAGACAGACAGACAGAAGAGAGGAGAGAATGATTATATAATTGGCTGGTCCCTCCTAGAATATATGCCTGTGGATGGCAAGAGTTTTATTTTTCATGTATCCCTTGTACCTAGCATATGCCTTAGTACAGAGTAGATGCCTGGTAAGCACTGGTTCCATTGAATGGATTACTGGATGACTGGATGGATGGATGGATGGATGAATATATACATTGCTGCAGACAGTAGAAAGGACCCCACAGTTGTCTAGTGGCATGTCTAGGGTGGACATAAGCCATGCCCTTGTTATGTGAGCCAGTTCCTTTTTGTTGTCCCATTTTTGTGTTACTAACTGGACTCTAGAGCATAGCTTGGGTGTCTGGCCTTCAGTCAGGATCGAATATCACTGCATCTCTGATGTGTGCAGTGTCCACTCTAGGAAAGCTACCTTCGTTCACTATGTCCTAGGTATGCTGCCGCTCGCTCAGATCTTCCTATCAACCCAGGGTCTTTACCCAGGTTCTCTGGTATGCTACTTTTCCAGCACTTCCGGTGACTAGCTCCTCTCGTTCCTCAAGCCCAAGCTTCTGCATACTCACTTCCTGGGAAGTCATCCCTTCCCTGCTTTCTTTGGTTCAAGAATTTCTGTTGTGTCTTCCCTCTTGCCAATGTGTATGTTGAAAATTGATCCCTAGTGTGACCATGTTAGCCGTGGAGGCCTCAGGAAGTGATTAGGTCTTAATGACAAAGCTACCATGAGTAGTATTAGTGCCTTAATGAAAGGTCTAAAAAAATGAATGTTTTCCTTTCCCACCACAGGAACATAAATCAAGGAAGCAGCAAATGAGACCCTCATTAGACAGTGATTTCCTTGACTCTGGACTTCCTAGCACCCAGAACAATAAAAATGAGGTCCCCTTTGTTTATAAGATGCCCAGTTTATGATGGTTTGTCATAGCACCTGAACAGACTAATACATAGCCCACCCCACAAAAGTATGTTTAGCTTTGTCACATTTTGTCACTGTTTTCTTCTGAGCAATTATTTAGCCATGCCATTTCTACAGGACAAAGGCTGTTTCTACCACATTCACCTTTGTACAGTCAGTACCAGCAGAAGCTGCAGTCATGAATCAATGCACAAACAAGTCTATTATCAGATAAAATGCAGAGGAGTTGGGAACGAGGTATTATTTCATATTAGTCATCACAGCCGCTGCTGAAACACGTGTCTGAAGTGTCAATTCTCAGCAGCAAGAAAGTGTTGTAAGCCAACCGTAGCTTAAGTGGGCAGCTCTCAAACGGTGTTTTACTGATATGTGTGTGTGGTTTTTTTTTCGTTGTTGTTATTCTGGTCTGTTTCTAGCTTGTCAAGTACATCCCAGCAAGTGACTTGATATGTCTTTGTCACAGTAGAAATACAGACATACAAATTATATGTTATGCTGTAGATTCTGCTTGTCAGTTTAATATGATATAGCAAGTGGCGAGAACATTTATATTCATATCCAATTCAGTTCTTAATGGGGTGTCTTTTTAATTTCTACCTTGTTAGAGTATACCACACCAGAATTTGAAAATGGCTTTAGATAAATGGTATTGGGAACATGTCCTAGAAAAGCTCCTAGCCAGGATGTCCTCATTTGCTTCTCTAGAACTATGACAAAACAATGACCAAAAGCAGTTTGTGGAGGACAGGGTTTTATCATCTTATACTTTCAGGTAATATTCCAGGATCAAGGGAAAGCAGAACAGGGGCTCAAGGCAGGAACATAGTGACAGGAACAATAGCAGAGACCATTGAAGTGTGCCCTTTATTGCCTCCTTTCCTATGGCTTGCTCAGTATTTCTTATTCCACTCAGGACCACCTGCCCAAGGGTGGTACTAGGGTCTTTCTCCATCAACCACTGATCAAGGAAATGACCTACAAACTTGCCTCCAGCCCAATCTGATAGAGGCAATAATTCAGTTGAGGTTCTCACTTCCCAGATAATTCTAGATTGTTGCCAAGTCGACAAAAACTAGCCAGAATGTAGAAGCTCTAGTTTTATGAAAGACGATATTCAGTTGGATGAAGATGTTTTATATACAAAAAGCTGTTTACAAGATCATAGCCTTCGATGTAGTTAGTCGCTGAGCAGGACTGACAGTAATTATAACTGAATATGGGCATGGGAAAGGTACATTTATTCTGGAGTCTTAGGAGAAAATATGTAAATGAGAGAAAATGTAACCAGGCTTTAAACAATGTAAAAAAATATAAAACATACTTATTGAATGCCTAAGGCACATGAGATACAAGACTAACTACTTTGGAAGTTACAAAGAATTATAAGGCAGACATCTTTTTTATCAGTGTAGATACATGGTATAAATGAGTGGAAATTAAATAACACGAGGAACAATGTTTGGGGTGTCATGCGGTATTAAGATTAATGATATAAAGGAAAACAGACAACATTAGCTTTAGGAGTTCACAGATGGTGGGTTGAGAAGGCTTCTCAGAAGACATGGGACTGTTTTGACTTAGAAGACCTTAGCTTGGAGGATGATGAAGGGGAAAGTAGACATCATCTGAGAGGAAGAGAGAAAAGTATGAAAAGCAAAGGTACAGAGGTAGAACAAGAGAGACAGAGGGGGATGCACCAGGGAGAACAGGCAGAGTAGGTGCAAAGAGAAAACCAGAATTGTTGACAATAATGTTGGGGAGAAAGATCAAGTCTGTGTTATGAAGGCAGCAAAAGCCGAACTGTTAAGTCTACACCTCACTTGTCACGCAAGAGTTGCTGGAGACTTTGCCAAGAAACATGATGTTTAGAGCTGGGTCAAATATACATTTTGGATGCTTCAAGCCTGCACCTTAGGAGGGAGGATTCAGTACACCCAATACCGGTGTACATGCATGCTGTTTTATTGAACACCTGCTTTTGGACAGCTGTAGGCTTACATGGCAAAACTAAAAAAGACTGATAAGATAGTACCCCAGTTTCAAAGTTCGCAGTCTGAAGTGGATGACAGTACTCCGCAGGCAACTTTAGAGTGCCCAGAATCTTCCAGCAGTAATATGAATTGTCACACTTAGAGGTTTAGGGATTAGAAAGGGATTTGTTGTGTGGAATGGAAAGTGAAAATACAATCTAGGTGTTTGGGGCTTGAGATAGTGGGGCTTTCAGAGGGTATAGACAAACGAAGAAAGGGGATGTAGATGGTAGAAGGAAACTCTCTGAGAAGGGAAGAGAGGCAGGAATCTGAACTGCACCAACAACCAAGGTAGATATCAAGTAAGATGAGATAAACAATTAGGGCAGAGTCAGGGTAATGTGTCACTGGAAAATAGAGGGCAGCCTTTACTTAACTGTGGGCTACAAGCTGCTTCCCAGAGTTCAAAAGTGGAATGATTAAGTGAGGACAAGAGAAAGGCTTGGAGATACGGCTCTACAATTCTGAACATTGGCTGCTCTTGCAGAAGACCTGGTTTCAGTTCCTACTACCCACAAGATTGTTTACAACCATCTGTATGTAACTCCAGTCCCAACACTCTCTTCTTGTTTGTACCTGTACCAGGCACACTAGTGATTGTAGGCATTCAGGCAAGCAAAACAGCTATGCACATAAAACAAAATGAAACAGGAATTAAAAAGAGAGGACACAAGGAATCTAGGCAGGCCATAAACTCTCTACTCTTGGGACTTTTCCGATCAAAGACTAAATGATCATCCTAAAGAAATCACATAAAATCCCCTCAACTTGGTAGGAAAGTGGGTTATAAAGTTAAAGGGTTTTAAATTGTAGCGTTTATCAAGGGAAGTCTTATCACATGTCAAGTATAAAAGTTCATTATTTTATGACTAAAATGTTTAGACATATAGATGCTTATAGCCAACCCAGCTTTTTCATATTTAATAAATCAAGGGTGAATGATTATTTTGCATTTCCTGATTTGCATTTCCAGTGGTTCCTTGGGTGACAGAGCAGGGTAACTGATCTGGAAGGCGACTTGGGGACTGAGCATCATCATTCCCAGCCCACCAACACCAATGCTACACATGAAAGCCACTAGTTCTAGTGTGTAAGGTTGAAAAAATGCTGATGTTTTTAGTGACTCAATGTTCTTACAGTGTTGTGGTTTTTTATTGAATAATTTATTTATTTAAATTTCAGATGTTATCCCCTTTCCTCATCCCCCCCAAACACCCTATCCCATCCCTCCTCCTCTTTTTTGCTTTTATATCATTTTAATTACATGCAAGTATTAAGGTCAGTTCTAGGTTGAGGAACTAGCAATACTGTAGATGCAAATGGTCAAGGAACAAGCCAGACAACAAACACAAATAGTCAAAGTACAAGCAGGGCAATAAAGTTCCATGATCACTCCTGTGATCACTATTTCTAAGGGCTTATCAGGAAGACCAAAATATCTGAGCCTACTTCCCTGTCCTAGCCCAAAGTCATTTTCATGCCTGAAGCCTACTTCTTTGTTCTAACCTAAGATTTATATTTCTGCCTGAAATTACTTCTTTATTCTAGCCTAAGATTTAGATTCCTGCCTGAAATTACTTCTTTGTTCTAACCTAATGTTAGATTCTTGCCTGAAGCCCATTCTCTTGTCCTTGGCCAATGTCAGATTCCTGACAAACAGCCCATTTCTTGTCTTTGGTCAATGTCAGATTCCTGCCAAAAGCTCTTCACATCTCTGTTTTATTTTATAAACACACTGAGCCTGTCTTAGGTCTTTCTGACAAGAATGCCCTCCTTATCCATTGTGGAATATGCATTATCAAATACAATGCACTTATGTTTTAGGTTGGTAAGGCTCTATGCAGAATCTTACCTGTCCTTGGCTTGCCAGCCTGTTAAATTATTAACTCTGGAGGTCAGTGTTGTGATTTAACATTGGATGGGTCATTGGCTGGAAGCTTCTTTCCAGATGGCAAAAAGCAAGATCCAATTGTACTTTTAAGTGTTTTATAACTTTCTTTAAATTTACAAACAGACTGAGGCTTCAGGACAGTGTACTCTTGGTGATTTAGGAAGGATTTCTCAGCATCTGGTTATAAAGATCAGTGAGAGATGGGGAAATAGATAGAAAATCAAAGGGAGTGGCTTTTGAAACAGCCTTCCTCTGTATAAATGACCATTAGGCTATGTATCTGAACTCTGCTAAGAGTCACTGAGACTGGATGTAAGAAAGCATTCACTGGCAGCGAAACTGATAAGTACTGGACCATGACTGTCAAAAGGATGAGAATAGAAGAGATCTGGAGGAAGAGAGCTTGGAAGAGGGAAGCAATACTTACCTGGGATTCTAGTTATTTCTTTTTCCTCCAAAAATGCACTGGTTTTGGAGCCAGTGTCTCTTTAATATTTGCATGTGAGCAAATCTTTTATGTCTGGGAGTTTTGATTTTGACCGCCCACTGAGCACTCTGAAGTCACAAATCTGGTCCACTGTGTACTGTGTATTTCCCTGGAAAATGATGCCATGTACATTCAATGAATGTTAACTAGAGAATGCCTGTGACTAATGCACAACAATGAACAACTGATGGAGATGAGAAAAAGTGTGTTTGCATATGTGTGTATGTGCACATGTGTGTGTGGGCATGTGTGCATCCATGTGTTTTTGTGTATGTGTGTGCAGTTTCTTGTAACCATGTCTGCCATGTCTGAAGTCTCTCCACTCATAGGAGACACTTGTATCCTTTTTTATTTTTATTTTGTTCACAAGGGGATTCAACATAATTGCTTGTTTCGAATTGTGGGATATCTTTTTCACCCAATGACACCAGCAAAGCAATACACCGGCTTGAGTTTGCTGTATTTCTCTCCAGCCTTGCTCGCCACTGTGCTTTCATCCGTTTACAAATAACCTCACGCTGTGGCCAGACATTTACTATTAGCACCGCTGGAGCCTCTGACAATGGTTTTCTTCAGCTGATGGGCAGTGCTCTGCTGAGAGATGCTGGAGGAACCTTAGTGCATGTTTGCTCTCCCCTTAGCGCATGCTCTTTCTCTTCCCAGACTCCAATCTAGACACACATACATACACCCTGCCCCGCCCTTTTCCTTTTTGTCAGCTTCCTGCTCTCTTTTTTTCCCACTTCCTCCCCTAATTTTATATACAGAGTTGCTTTCAACACAACAAAAATACTGCCAGAGGTAGTTATAATTGCACATGAATTTTGTCATATTTCATAGATTTTCTTCTTAGCCTGAGTAGCACAAATTGACCTGTAAGAAGTAAAATGAATTAATGTGATGGCTTCTTGCCCCTCCCCTTTGTTCTGTTAGGAACATTTTTTTTTTTTCTTCATCATGGTATAGCCCTATTTTTATTCCCTGTCCCCTGGATTTTTATTTAAACCTGAAATATTGATGAATCCCATGTGGAGCTCAGATTCATTAACAGAGCTACAGCTCAGCTCAATTGGCACAGGTGAATGCAAACTTGCTAAATTTTCAGGGGCCAGCAGCCGATGAAGGGCAATGTGAGGTCACTAGGGGCTGCTTTGACTGTTCTGGGCTCTTTTGGTGTGATCACATGGGTTGTGCAGGAGATAGATTTTGAGGAATGATCCCGGAGATTCCCCTAGGTCAGCAGGATATGGTGAAGAAGATGAACCAAGTCCAGCTTCAAGATCCAGGTATGATGCTGGCAGTGTGATTTGGGGCCTAGACTTTAACTGCTCTAAGCAGTTTCCTATAAGACAAAGACAGAAATTCCTATCTCATAGAGCACAGAAAAAAGTTAGTCAGTGTATATAAAAGCATCCAGCAGAGGGTCTGTCATTTAGGATGTTATTAAGAAGTAGTATATATTATCTTGTCACTCATGTTCTGTTATCAGAAAATGAAACTATTCTTCCTTCAACTGTCTCTTGGGGCGACTCTTTGTTCATGAACACGTTGTTCAAAACCACCATTAAGTCGGGTGTGATGGTGCATGCTTGTATCTGGGAGGCAACAGTGGTAGGATTACGAGTTCAAGACGAGCCTAGGCTATGTAGCATGACTCTGACTCAATAGGAGGGGATGGATTGGTGCTTGGGTTGTGGATCACTTAACTAGCATATGCAGGATCCTGAGTTTCATCCTCAGAACTACAGCACAATAAATAAACTAAAACTTAGCACTAGCCTTAGGGGAAAAAAAAGGATAGCTGTTCTGTAGACATTGGCAATAACTCTGAGTTGATATAAACTTGTTAATCTTCTTATCTTGACCAAGTTATTAAATTTGCTTGCTGTCAGCTTATCTGTGTTATTTATTTATCACACACACACACACACACACACACACACACACACACACACACACACGTATGTAATCACAGACTTTTCCACCTCACCCCCATTCCTGAATAATGACTTGGTGGCCTTTTCTTTATTAATAAATGTCTAGTCTTAAACTAGGTTTGTGCCCCAACTAGCTTGTAACTCCATTAACCAATTTATAGTATCCCATGTCTGCCATATGGCTGGTTACCTCTCCTCAGTTTCATATGTCCAACTTTCTCTGAGTCTGGGTAGAGAATCTTCCCATGCCTGACTATTTCCCAGAGTTCTCTCTCTCTGTCAGATGTCCCACTGTCCCACCTTCTAATCCTACCTCAGCTTATTGGTCATCAAATGTTTATCAACAGATGTTACACACACAGTGGTAAGTTCAACGTTTGATGTTGCTTTAGAATTGAAGTCTGGAAAACAGGGCTTCTAAAGCATCAGGCATCTGAAGCAAGAGACTGGGAGCTGGAGTGCTGCTGGTTTCCAGTTTGGGAGCTGGATCACCTGGGCTGGGGAAACCAATCACTCACATCATGGGTTTGCTGCAGGAAGACTCATGGGACAAAGGAACTTATCCATGTGTCCCCAGAAGAAACGGTTCACAACTGGCAGAATAGAGGGTGTAGAGGCTTTCATGACTTGTCTGTATGAACTAGAGAAGCAACACAAGCAAAGTAGTTAGCCATCTCTTCCTGCCTTTGCTCTCCTCACATCATTTATCTCTGGAGGATTCCAGACTCGGGCACAGGAGATTGCTTAGAACCAAAACTTACTTCCTAATTGTAGCTTTATAGGGACTGAAGAGTGTGCTCTCAAAATGTGTTGAAGATGTGGCCTTTAGTATCTCAGAATGCCATTGTATTCCAAAATAGAATCTTGCAGAAGTAATTGTGTCAAAATTGAGTTCATTTTGGAGTGGGTTCTTATTTACTGAGATCACATCTTTATTCTAATAAAAAAAAAAGGAATTTTGAACAATAAGACACCAGAGGAAAGGAAAGGGTGCTTCCATGTTCCATAAGCTATGGTATTTCCAGGATCAACAGAAATTGAAGAGGCAAGAGGCATTTTTCCCTAGGACTTCCTGAAGAGTCACAGCTCTGCCCATGTCTTGTTTTTTTTTTTTTTTTTTTCTTCAAGGGTACCAAGCTCTGAGACAATACATTTCTGTGGTCTCAAGCCAGCCCATTTGTTGAGCATTGTCATGGCAGCCCTAGGAGGCTAACACAAAGCTCACAGCAGTATAGGAGGGAGAGAGTGGGGAGGCTGCAATTTAAGTCCACTGAAGATAGGCTTATCCTGAGCTTTAAGAGACAAACCTGACCAGCAAGTTACGGGATCTGCTCAAGATATTAGGGGATATTAGGAAAGGGAGGCTGTACAGAGAGTAGATAAATTCAGAGACTGGAAAAAATACAATTATCTTATGCACACACCCTGCTGAGTTCACAGTGCTCAGTAAACCAGTTACATACAGATTTTAATGTCCTCTGCCCACCAGATGCTTGGGAAGTTTGCCAGGATTACTCTCAAGCTGCAGGCTGGTTACCATGACAATGAAGGCAAGAGACAATCCTGTAACTTATCTAGTTTACAGACTAGGTGGTAGTTTAAATACTCCATCTACCGATGTTTTGTGATTAACTTTGATG
The DNA here is from genome assembly GCA_030674055.1 of Rhabdomys pumilio. Lineage (NCBI taxonomy): Eukaryota > Metazoa > Chordata > Mammalia > Rodentia > Muridae > Rhabdomys > Rhabdomys pumilio. The sequence goes on along the minus strand of JANHMN010000008.1, from coordinate 75,480,351 downwards.
TTTAAAGATGAACCCTTAGGATCATGCCTCACTGGAATCCCAGGAATCACCCAGGGCCATAAGAAGCTCCCTCAGGGAAAGAACAGACCTCCCTAGTAACTTGAAGAACCCTTTTCACAACTTGCCTTTGCACTCATATTGGTATCAGGCAGCTCCGAGCCCAGAGGATCTCCACAGTAGTTAACTCCCTGGAGTCTCCCCCAAACTTGATTGGGGTAACTGTCTTTGTTTTTCTTTCCCCACACAGCCCACTGGGCCACCTCATTAAGTTCAGCAAAGTCCTCAGAGGAGCAGGCTATAAGCTTAGTTTGGTGTGGGGATGGATCTCCATGTTTCTCTTTCCTGGAGACTGGTGCGCAGAGACCAGAGTCTCAGCAGGTCTGGATGCCAACAGTGTTCACACTGCAGTGCCCTAGCTGGCAATGACTGCCACAGTTAACACACTCTCTCTTTTGCAACAGGGTTCTGTCTGGGCAGCTCAGCCTGCACTTCCTCACCACCACTTTTCTGCTCCTTCCAGGAATTGGAGTCATCTTCCAGACTCTGCTCGAATCTTCTTAGTCTACCTGGGAATGGCCAATAGTGGTGACTTTGGAAACAATGGAGTCTTTAGAGAAGAGGTATTGAAGCAGAGAGTGAAGGATGGGTATGGGGGATAACAAAGACACCAGCCTGAGTCTATCGTGGCATTCTGTCCCCTAAATAGAGATACAAGGATGTTGTGAGTGTTCTGAGCACAGGACGGGAAGTCAACGTTTTCCTTTGCAACACCTTTCCTTCTTTCCCATCATACTTGGGTTCTGAGTGCTGAGCTGGTCTCTCTCTCTCTCTCTCTCTCTCTCTCTCTCTCTCTCTCTCTCTCTCGATAGTTAGCTCCATTGGGGAAAGAAGAAGGGGAGAGTTAGAATCAGAGTTAAATAGGTCCACTTTCCTTGTTTAAGACTAGGCAGGAGGATGTGTCTCTAACACATTAACAGGTTCTAGACCAGGCTTGCCCTTTTCCTCACCCCTGCACATGCCGAACCCCATTGGCTCTTCTTCATGTCACAACATCCTGTCCTTGGCTCTGGTACTTGCATGGTCTCTGTTATGTCTCTGGCTGCTTCTTTTCCCCTCCTCTTCCTGATTCCTCCTGTCTGTTCTTTAGATGGCCTTTACCTTTGTCTTTTTCGTTTTCTGAATCTTTCCACTCATTTCTTTAATGACGAGTGTCACATCCAAGTTTCCAGACCAGAAAATGGTTTCTGGACCTCAGATTCAAAAATTGCAGTTCTTCTCCAAAGTGTTGAGTGCAGTTCAGGGCAGCTTCGTGTTCTATTAATTAAACATGGGAACATTGAAATTGGCTGAGGGAAATGACTAAATGGAGAGTGTTACTCTGTTCACATACTTCTAGCTCACATGCATGCATACATACAGGCATGCATGCATACATACATGCATACACACACACACACACACACACACACACACACACACACACACGGGTCTATCAGCAGCTATACCACATTGAAAGGGTGAGTGAAAGACACCCAGAGGCCTGCCAGCTATGTGGCCTGTCCCTGTGGGAACCACTAAAATGTGCACGTGTGTGTAAAATGTGCATGTGTGTGTAAAATGTGCACGAGTGTGGAAAGATGAGAAAGAGATGTAGAACAGTTTGAGTATTATGAGGAGAGGAGGAGCTGAAGATGCTAGGGTGGAGGGGCGTGGCCTATTGTGTGTGGCCTGCCCTGTCAATCTGATACTATCATGGAGTCCTGGTTCATGCTTCTTCTGAGGACCATGTCTGTATTCCTGGTCATGCAGCAGCAGGTTAGTGTTGATGTCCCTGGCTCATATTACCCCTTAAGACCAAGCAGGTGTTCCTGGTCTGGGCTGCTTTCTGGTACTATGTTGATATCCATGGGGATTATGCAGAGTTGGTTCTATCTCTCAATGGCTGAGGCACTCAGGCCTGCTGGCCTCGCCTCTCTGGGCAGTAGAGAGGGCCCTGGTGGTGGGAGAACAGATGAGCCAACCCTGAGGGCATGAGCTCAAGTAGAGCTGGTCTGGGCACATATCTGCTGTGAGTGAGGTGGTGTGGGCTTAGAGAGATGCCCCTGTACTCCAACATCATTTCCTCACCACCTGCCCCATTCAGAAAAACTAGCCCCCCAGGATCATGAAGGTCATGAGAGGGGTTGGGAAGCTGGGCTCACCCGTTGTCAGCTGCGGCACTTGGGAGAGTAGGCCCTGCAACTTCCCTGGGTAGTGTAGTAGAGCTGGCTCTGGTGGCTGGGGGCACAGATAGAGGGTATGATACCAGCTAGAGGGTATGAGAGCTGAAGAGCTGTCTCCACCTCTTGCCAGCTCTGGCACTGGATGAGCAGGACAGAAAGCTTGCCCTGGTGGTATGAGTGTGGGAGAGCTGGCAGGCTGACCAACTCAGTTACCACCCAGGCCCAGATCCAGGGTTTTGAGTTGGCCCACCCGTCTATGTACTTCATCTAGTTAGTGCTGGAGCATGTGAAAGGGCCAGTCCTGCAGACTCAAAGCTGCAGGATCTCCATGACACAGGGTAACAACAGAATATCACAGAGGAGTTCCGGTGAGAAACCAGTATTGATAGTGTAGCAAAAGCCAGGTATAGCCCGCCGATCCCGATCCGGCATTACAAGATGGCGCTGGTTTCCTGCTGCACCACTTGCAAACAAGTCTACTGCGCATGTGTCAGCCGATTCTGGCAAAAACCCCTCCCGAGTGGGTATATGCAAATGAGGTATTGGTGCCTTAGCCAATCCCTGCACGGCAATCCCTCCCTGGGCAAATAGGTCTATGCTAATTAGGTCCAGGTAGAACAACCAATCAGAGAGGGCATGCAAATTAGGTTCAACAGGGCAACCAATCAGGGAAAGCCACGTCCCCTCTCCCCTCTATATAAGCAGCCCTCTCTGGCTGCTCTGGGTCCCCGCTTCACAATGGGGCGCTCCTGCAATAAAGCCCTGGTCGTCCAGTCCTTCTTCCTGGTGGAGCAAGCAAGCGTAGGTCGTTGCATCTTTCTTCCTGGTCCAGCAGGCGCAGGCGTCTTCCTTCCTGGTCGAGTGAACACAGATCATCGCACGTCCTTCAGGGTCGAGCGGTCGCGACAGCCAGGGGCCTGTGCGACACACTGTGACACACTCCAGCTTCCATGACAAAGATGTTTTTTATGTTTTGTATTGTTTATTTTTATTGTTGTTTTCTTTTGGGGGAGGTTAGAAGGGCATAGGGTAGTTATAAAAAGACTGGAAGATGAGTATGTTTGGAGTACAAAGAATCAATAAAAAAGTTTTTAAAAATGCATTTCTTACTAGAATGACACCTCTGTGTGACATACAGATACTTTCAGAAAACACGAACAAACAAACAAACAAACAAACCCCTACTATCTTCTGTTGATTCCCATTCTTCTAAGAAAGTTTGGCTCCCCATTAAGAAGCTTCTTCATGATTCAGCACATTAAGCTATTATCCTTGGGAATTTACCTGGAGAAGCTATGAAGTCCCTAGACAACATGGATCCAAACTCAATAAGGTATTAACTAACACCAGAATCAATGTGGTGGCGGTCCCTTTCCAGAGAACATCTGCCAGACCCTTTTCTAAAAGGTAATATTGAACCCAGTCCTTTTGCATGTGTGTGTGTATGTGTGTGTGTGTGTGTGTGTTCTGTGTACATTGTGTTCACATGTGTATGTGGAGGCTCATGCCTATGAGAGAACATGGAAGGCAGAGGAAGCTATTGAGGTTCTGCTATCTTACTGCCTTGTTGCTTTTAGATAGAGACTCTCACTGAACCCAGGGCTTACCATTTCAGTTAGACAGGCTGGACAGTAAGCCCTAAGGGATCCCATAGTCACTGTCTGTGTTGCAAGCATATAAATTTTGTGTGGGTGCTGGGATCAGAACTCAGACCCTTGGGTTTGCCTGGCAAATGTTCTTATTCACCTTACCATCTTCCCAGCTCCCTTTCTACTTTAAAAATAATTTACAATCCAGCTGTTGCTCCCCCTCCCAGCCTTCCCTCCCACAGTTCCTCATCCCATTTCCCCTTCCTCCTGTCTCGGGGAAGATGCTCCTCTCCCACCAAGTCTCCACCCTCCCTGGGGCATCAAGTCTCTTGAGGATTAGGCACATCCTCTCCCACTGAGGCCAGACCAGGCAGTCCTCTGCTGTATATGTGCTGAGGGCCTTTGACCAGCCCGTGTATGTTGTCTGATTGGTGCTTCAGTGTTGGGAGCTCCCAGGGGTTTGGGTTAGTTGAGACTGCTGGTCTTCCTATGGGGTTGCCCTCCTTTTCAGCTTCTTCCATCCTTCCTCTAATTCAACCATAGGGATCCCTGACTTCAGTCCACTGATTGGGTTTAAGTCTCAGCTGTTGGTAGGTCCTCTCAGAGAACAGCCATGCTAGGCTCCTATCTGTAAACACATCATAGCATCAGTAATAGTGTCAGACCTTGGTGCTTCCCATAAGATGGGTCCCAAGTTTGTCCAGTCACTGGACCTCCTTTCCCTCAGTCTCTTCTCCATTTTTTTTTGTCCCTGCAGTTCTTTCAGACAAGAACAATTCTGGGTCAGAAATTTTGACTGTGTGTTGGTAATCCCATCCCTCCATGTGGGGCCCTGTCTCCCTACTGGAGGTGAACTCTTTGAGTTCCCTCTCCCTATTGTTGAGCATTTCATCTAAGGTCACTCCCATTGAGTCCCACAAGTCTCTAGGTCTCTGATACTTTCTAGAGGGTTCCCCCACCTTCCACTCTCAAGGGTGCATATTTTTATTCATTCTGCTGGCCCTCTGTTCTTCTCTCCTGTCACCTCCACAAAGCAATCCTGTTCCTCTTTCTCCCTCCCCTTCCCCTCTCCCACCCAGGGCCCTCCATCCCTCTGCCTCCAGTGACTACTTTCTTTGCCCTTCCAAGTGGGATTAAGGCATCCTCACTTGGGTCTTTCTGTTTGTTAAACTTAAGTTCTATGGATTGTATCTTAGGTATTCTGTACTTTTTGGCTAATATCCACTTATTAGTAAGTACATACCATGCATGTCATTTTGGATCCAAGTTACTTCAATCAGGATGATATTTTCTATTTCTATCCATTTGTTTGCAAAATTCATGATGTTCTCATTCTTAATAGCTGCATAGTATTCCATTATGTAAATGAACCACATTTTCTATATTCATTCTTCCATTGTGGGACATCTGAGTTGTTTCCAGCTTCTGGCTATCACAGATAAGGTTGCTATGAACATAGTGGAGCACATGTCCTTGTGGTATGGTGGGGCATCTTTTGGGTATATGCCCAAGAGTGGTATATGTGAGTCTTCAGATAGAACTATTTCTCATTTTTTGAGGAGCTGTCAAATTTATTTCCAGAGTGGTTGTACCAGCTTGCAATCCCACCAGCAATGGAGGATTGTTCCTCTTTCTCCACATCCTTGCCAGCATCTGCTGTCACCTGAGTTTTTGATCTTAGCATTCTGATTGATGTAAGGTGGAATCTCAGGGTCTTTTGATTTGCATTTCTCTGATGACTAAGGACTTTGAACATTACTTTTAAGTGCTTCTCAGCTACTCGAGATTTCTCTGTTGTGAACTCTCTGGTTAGCTCTGTACCCCATTTTTAATTGGGTCATTTGGTGTTCTGGAGGTTAGCTTCTTGAGTTCTTTATATAGTTTGGATATCAGCCCTCTATTTGGTGTGGGGTTAGTGATGATTTTTTCCAAATCTGTAGGTTGCTGATATGTCCAAATGACAGTATCCTTTGCCTTACAGAAGCTTTTCAGTTTCATGAGGTCTCATTTTTCAATTGTTAATGACATATTTTTTCACTTCTTTCTTAATGCCAACCTCCAGGAAGGAAGAAGCTAAAGTGTAGAAACCTATGAAGGAGAGCAGTGGTTTATGGTGGAGGGAGGGTAGCTCAGGTCAGTAGTGGCAACAAAGCAGAGTGAATATCAGCGATGGGCTTGGAGAGGCAGAGGAAAGTTATTGAGGTGACCCCTGGGGGGCAGTTTAAGAGGCACTGACTTGGATAGAGATCTGTCTCTGAGGGCCATCTAATTCCATCATAAGCACTGGTCCACTCTTGTAAGCTGTGATAGGATGCTGTGCTGGGATTCTGTGATGATATTTTTAGAGGCTCAGTCTCCCAGGAACAGTTCAGCAGAGATTCTCAGAGCTCAAGGGTAACAGCTCAGTTACAGAGCTCTCCTCTCCTGGGTTAGCAAAGAGAGTACTGTGGATGGAAATTTGGGGCTAATGTTCAGCTAGACATTCCATGCCCCTTCTACTTGGAAACGCAAGATCCCATCCAAAATTTAACGACTTGTCTGGGGGGCAAAATCAAAGTAGGGCTGGGGCTAGGGGAGATTGTTCTTCCAGAGGCTTGGGGGATATGAGGGATCTTCACTAAAGAAAAGTTCAGTTAAAGAATACAGTGAAAATCTAGTCTCTGTTCACAGACATCACCCCCAAATACTACACTCTGTTTCTCAATGGACAAGGCAGATGTGATGATTTGGATATGCTTGGCCCAGGGAGTGGTGTGATTAGAAGGTGTGGTCCTGTCAGAGTAAGTGTGTCATTGTGGGTGTGGTCTATAAGACCCTCATCCTAGCTGCCTGGAAGCAGTATTCTACTAGCAGACTTCAGATGAAGATGTAGAACTCCCAGCTCCTCCTGCACCATGCCTGCCTGGATGCTGCCATGTTTCCTGCCTTGATGGTTATGGACTGAACCTCTGAATCTGTAAGCCAGTCCCAGTTAAATGTTGTCATTTATAAGACTTGTCTTGATCATGGTGTCTGTCCACAGCAGTAAAACCCTAACTAAGATAGCAGAGTAAATCAATATGAGCTTTGGAATTCTTTGGGATATTTTTAATCAATATTTAACAGTCAAAGCACAGAAATCTTAAATGTCTGTGAGCATACAGCAATAACCAAGGGAACATAAACTTAAATCAGAATTTAGTAGTTCTGTGGGCCCAGCAAATTGTAATTACAAGTCTGCAGAGATGGCTCATTAAGTATGGGGACTTGAGTTCCGATCCTCAAAGTCCGTATGAAGCTGGGTGCTGTAATGTGAATCTATAACCCCGGTGCTCCTACATGAGATAATCAATGTCCCAAAAGTTTGGGGACCACTTACATGGGCATGCACACTAGCGAGCAAAAGGGGCTTCCTCAGACAAGGTGGAAGCACAGGACTGACACCTAAATCTGTCCTCTGTCACATGTGCATGTACACAAACACGTCATCACCATCCTACACATACATGCAGAAAAAGGTGAACAATATTAGGATTGGATAAGAAATGCAAAGGTGTCTTAAAATGAAATCACGAGTGCTTGCTGGGGAATGGCTGAACGTTCTCGTGCATTACTGACTGGACATTCTATAACATGTCAGTTCTTTTATTTAGTAAGTATTTATTGACATTAATTCAGTCTTCATTTCTGATTTTTTCCTTCATGACATTATTCATGTTTTTATCTATCTATCTATCTATCTATCTATCTATCTATCTATCTATCTATAGAACACAGGAATCAAGGCAAGCTGACTCAGTGTTCCAGAATGCCCTTAATTGGCTTAAGTCCATTGGAACACTAGAAAGCTCAGCCCACAGTGTTTGTTTTGTATCTAGGTGGAGAGAAAACCTATATTACAATCACAGTGATTACTAAAGTATTCCCTTGGAATCAGGAAACTGAAATGTAACCCCTCCCACTAGACATGACTAAAACATCACAGCCCAGACGGTGGCTGGTCGCCATCCACGTTTGAGTTCAATTTTCTTCTATTTGCTACTGAAAGCCTGCCAATTTGACCTAGTAGTTTCACTTCTAGGAATCTACCCTAATAAAATGATCATTAATTCACCCAAAAATCCCAAGGACATTATGATTTATAAGGGTGAAATAGGCAACGGCCTACAGAAAGGTCCCCATATGGGCTAAGGTTAAATAAATTATATTATGTGCAAATGTGGGAATTTTATGAAACAAATACAAATCATGTTTCTGAAAAATACTTAATGACCTTAGGAAATTCCCCCAGCATAGCACAAAGTACAGGAGAGAAGATATAAAACTGGCTCCATGTCACGTGATCCCATGGTCTTATTTACATATAGAGAGATTGGAAGGAAACATACCAGACTATTAACAGTTATTTATGAGACAGTTTACCATCCTCTTTATGTGTTTTAATTCTTTAAAAATTTACACATATCAATTTTAAAATTAGACAGAAATTCAATACACACGAGCAGTATTTTATAGATTCGACCACATGACAAAGACCTCAATGGGTGGTAATGCGTTTATTTTCCATTTGTTGAGCCGTATCTTTGAATCACGTGCTAGGTGCCTGTTATGAGGAAGTACGTCCCTAAACTCTTTCACCCTTTGCTCAGGCTTGGCATTTTATGGAGATCAGCTCTGCAGAGAAATTAGTCTCTGAGTAGAGGAAAACGTTTCTTGCCAAAACAATAGGTCTGTGGCCCATTTCTCCTAGGGGTTTACTGCTACCACTATTGCTTTTGTTGTTGCTTTTATTATTACTTCTGTTTTGCATGTGTGCATTGTATGTGTACATGTACATGTATATTTGCACGGCGAGTGTGTCAGTGAATGTATCTGTGCATGTACACGCATGTGGAGGCCAGAGGTTGACCTAGAGTGTCTTCCTCATTTCTCTCTACATTATATAATGATGTAAATTGTCTCACCAAGCCCGGAACCCATGGGTTTAATTATTCTGTCTATCCAGATTGCTCCAGAGAGTTTTTTTCTACTTCAAGAGCACTGGGATTGCAGGAGAAAAGCAGTCCCCCACATGTATGCGCGTACTGAGATGTGACTGTTGTCTTCATGCTTGTACAGTAAGTGCCTTGCCCACAGAGCTGTGTGCCCAGCCCCAGGGTTTACCTCTTGAAGCCATGAGGCATGGAATCTGAGGCTGCAGCTTCTCCTTCAGATTGTTCCTCCCCGTTGCCTCCCAATGCTTAGGGTTAGGGCTGTCATTGCATATTGCAGATGGGAAACTGAAATGCACTGGGAAGTGAGTCACCTACAGCCAGACTGTGACATAGCTACAAAAACCAGTGGGAAACAGGACCATCTGCTGTTCCACTTACAGGCGTGATCCCTAGGCTAACTGTCACCCAGAGCTACTTTTCCCAGGTTGGACTGGAAGGCAGCATCCTCCGTCCAGAAGGCCAGCACTGCAGCATCTCAGATAAATCACAGCAGAAGTTCTAAGGCAGGAGTTGACTCCATTTCTTTATTTGTTTTCAGGAAAGGTCGTGTTAACACTGCACCATAGTCCCTCCCTGAAGGGAGGGATCTTTAGACTTGCAAGATCTTCCTTACTTCTTTCTCCCTAGTCCCCAGCTCCTCCTTTTCTCGTTTCTCCTTATCACCTTATTTCTTCCCCAGTTCCTCTTCACCCTCCCCTTCCCATCTTCCCATACCCACCCACTTCCTTCTTCCTATGTCAGTGGTTAGTGTCTCTAATGGCTCCCGACTGTTAAGACTCGAGCAGTGGTCTTCAAGACTATGCAGTTGCTACGTCAGGATGCCACCTTCTCCATCATCCCCACGGCTAAGGTATGTAACTGTGTTCTTAGTTGTCCTTACCTCTTCAGGCACAGGGCCTTTCAATCATTCCCGTTTTGGCTCAGAGAACGAATACTGTCCCGAGTGAGCTGACTTCTAAACCCATGGTGGACTTGGGGTGGTCGTGTTTGTAACTTCTGGAACTTCTCAGATCTTACTTCTTTGTGCCATGTAGTATATATAACGTGATGCCCGTCAATGTACTTCCGATTTTTCCTGCAGCCTAGCTATGTCAGGGCTGAACTCTGTGCTTATGCCTATACCAAAAAGTCATCTCAGCAACTTTATCTTCCTCACTAACCCACAGTTCTCAGTTTTAGCAAAGTTTCTTAATGAGGACGGGACAAGGAGCAGGGAAGACATAAACAAATACATGTTCACTCCAGATAGGGCACTGAAGACAGACTGAAGAAACAATTTCACCCAAGTCTCATTTGGTAAATCAATGGGTTTATTTGGGTTACTCCTGTGAATGAGAGGTCACTTGCATGAGTGACTCAGGCAGCTGTATCAGTGGACAGCCCACCTCAGTGTGGGTAGTGATGGATGATTGACAGCTCACCAGTGCTACATCACTGGGTTCTCTGCACAGCTTGTGGGCAGCTCTAGCATCGAAGAGTCTCATCCTCCCTCCAGAATTGTTTTCTGGTTATGTAACATCTGGAAGGGACCTTGCGAGTCTTATAAGGCACTGGTGAATGCTACAAAACTCTCTAGCCTCCTTCCTCTCCCCAGGATAGAATATTTAAATAGATAAAGAAGAGTCAGCCACTGAGCATGGATTATTTATCTTGCAGATTCTGAGAGCTTCACTTCTGAGATTAGACTTTCAGTAGAGATCAAGGTCCTAAGAGAATAAACAGGGCCAGAGCCCTGAAGTTAGGCCAACACCACCCAAAGTGCTGTCATAAAGAGTGTCAGGTAGGACAGGAGCTAATGTCCCTGAGAGCAAACCTTGCTTATTATGGTCTTTGTGGCAGTGATCGTATGGCTAGTTTCAGGGAAGTTAGTCTAATTCAGATCTCACCTTACCCTGCTTTTAATAAGAGATAAATGGAAAGTAAATAGACCCACACATGTGCACTTGTAAATCATGGCCTCAAGAAAATACCTTCTAAACTTGAATGCAGCTTGACCCGTGGACACTTCCAGCATCTCTCCGAGGCTTTAGCCAACATTTCCTGAGTCTCTGCAAGGGGCCGGTCTCAGGATTAGATGATTCCAGTAATCTCAGCCAACTCTCCAGATGTTTAATAGACATTGTCACCATCCCGTCTTATCTATGAAGAGTCTGAGGGTACTAAAAGCCAAGAATCCTCTCAAAAGCCACTGGCCAGTGATAGAGTGTGGTTCAAGTGTAGCATGTAACTCTAGCCAGCGCCCTTGTTGTAGAGAATGGACTTATAATTGAATTTTTCTTCCTGTCTTGTAAGCTTTTAGGTCCCACTTTCCAGAAAGTAGCATTCCAAGCCTGCCTGACTGAGAAAGGCCACAGCAGGCAGGAGGAGCTCACAAGGGATCCTCCTTTCTGTCCTCTCATTCTGTTCACGTCTGCATCTTGCCTCCTTCTCAAAGAGGAAAAGGAGGCCACTCCTGTATATTGATCAAGAGCCTTCTCTCTGGATTCACGTTGGTGGATTAGAATCATGGCTCTGTCACCAGCTTTGTGACCTGGAAAAGGGGAATATTTCCTCTCTAAATCTTTCAGAGTTTGCATCTGTAATGTAACACGACGATAACAATCATGTCTCATCCCTAAATTTCCAAAAAAAGGAAACACAATAGTACATTTGCACAAGTTGTTTTCGGGTACACAATGTATGTACAATGAAACAGTCACTTGGGTTTCCTATAGACAGCAGTTGGCCCGGGTGTGAAAATTGCTATGAAGGCCTTAAAAACTAATTTCTTGATTTCCCAGTAAAGAAGGAGATGTGTACAAACTGCTACCAGAAATTCTGCTACTATGTGTACATGGAAATATTCACATTTATATCGTTTATGATTAGGAGAGGTTGAAAATAATCCAAATATCCACCAATAGGAGAATGAGTAAATCAGAAGATATCACTGCAATGGAGTACCACCATATCCACAAAGCCAAGGGGGGTTAGTGCACACAGATCAACACAGGTGACTTTCGCCAAGACAATGAATACAGAGTTACAGAAGAATGGATACAGCTTAGAAAGCTTAGAAAGATGTAAGTACCTTTACCTTAGCAAATACATACACATACACATGTATATGTGTATGTGTATGTGTATGTGTATGTGTATGTGTATGTGTATGTGTATGTGTATGTGTATGTGTATGTGTATGTGTATATGATGTATATGTATATGTATACATATATATGCATATATGTGTGTGTGTGTGTGTGTGTATACACATACACATATATATGCTTGTGAAAGAAAAGCAGAGGGGAACAATAAATATCACATTCACCAGGAAAACAAAGGGAAATGGAGACGTACCTCCAGGTATCGTTTTGCAGAATATTCTTTTTGCTACCTGACTTGTGGGAGAATGGAGCAGCAGGCAGAATTCCACCAGGGCCCTAAAGATTCTCCCCATGTGATGCTTGTACCCCTTCCTCAGTTGTTCAATTGACTCTGGACCAGCTTCTACTGCGAAGGGATCTTGCAGATGTAGTTAAGAGTCTACACTAGCTGACTTCAATTCAGGTCATGGGATAAGATTATTCTAGATGAGCTGAGTCCTTTAAAAAAGGATTAGTAACACAAAGTCAGAATAAAGGAGGTGTTCAGCATGAGGAAATCTCTTGGCTGTCATGACAATGAAGAGGCCATGTCCTGGAGAACCCAGAGTGCTCACCACACTCCGAAGTCATTCTGTTGACTGTCAGAAAGGACGGTCCTGGAGCAACAAGGAATGGAACTCTGGCTACCAACCTGAATGCATCCGGAAATGATCAGAGCAGAGTTGAAAGTCATAGATGAAAATGGGTTTCACATCTGAGTCTCGGTGTTGTAAGAGGATACTGCCAGGCTGGGCTTCCAGAGCAGCAGTGAGGAAATGAGGACTGTTTCAGGAGCCAGTTTGTCATGCAATGGTATAAAACTCACACAGGAGCTCAAAATCCTTATCCATAGAATTGTGTTACCTCTTAAATATCTCCTAGGACTCTTTAGAAGCAGCTGGAATGGGTCAGGGATGAACGGAATTGCCAAGTTCTACCAGAAAACAATGAACTGGAAAAAGAGCCTTTGTGTCCAGCCCATAGCGAAACATCACTAAATGTTGCATTGTCAATATGGCAGGTCATTGTGACACTGCTGAAGCCAATTCAGCAGTGAAGTGGGGGCCATCGTGAGTGGACGGAGTGTGCTCTGTGAGAGAGAAAGCCTTTGATGGAGCAGATGAGTGGCCCTCTGGGCAGCTTTCTTGAATCTGTGGGATTCAAGCTGGTGTACTTTTACTGGCTGCAAACTCTTGATCCATCTAAGGTACTTGGAAGTCTCACAGGGTTATTTATTTTCAATTGGGAGGGAAAGAGAGCAGCAGAAGAGAGAGGTGTGGCTGTGCTGGGAAAGGCCTTATTGAACTGGCAAGGTGATGACCCTGCAGTTGTCATAAGAATTAGTACTTGTGGCAGTGGAGATGAATCAGTTGTAGAGCGCTTGACTTGTAAGTATGAAGACTTGAGTCCAGTTCCCGGAACCCACATAAAGTCACTTACAGAAACTTGTCTAAAAAAACAAAAAGAAAGGAAAAGAAAAAGAGAAAAGAAAAGAGAAGAAAAGAAAAGGAAAGAAGAAACCAGGAATGTCATTCTATAAAAGCCAGAGAGGTTTGGCTTGTCTGATGGTTCTATTTTTTTTTTTTAATAGAGAACTAACACTCTCACGTCTTGGGTAGGCTTGTTGAGAGCTGAGACTGTCTCAGGATATCTATATATCTATATACCTATATATCTATATCTATATCTATATCTATATCTATATCTATATCTATATCTATATCTATATCTATATCTATATCTATATCTATATCTATATCTATATCTATCTATATCTATACATCTATGTCTATGTCTGTCTATGTATCTATCATCTATCTATCTATCTATCTATCTATCTATCTATCTATCTATCTATCTTTCCCCTCTCTAACTCTACATCAATATCTACCTATCTATTGAGAGGTAGAAAAGAGACAGAAAAATAGACAGAGAGAAAAAGAGAGAGACAGAGAGAGAGAGAAAGAGAAAGAGAGAGACAGAGACAGAGACAGAGACAGAGACAGAGACAGATGACAGACAGACAGACAGACAGACAGACAGACAGACAGACAGACAGAGGAACCAAATCAAGGAGGGCTATATGGAAGGAGTGAGGGAGATAGGAAAGACAAGCTGGAATTTCCTGGGGACAAGGAGGTGATGATCCAGGCAGAGGGGTCCTGGCATGGCACTCTCTAAGCGGGAATACAAGATGAAAAGAAGCAAATAGAAGACCTTGGGCTAGTGGCATGGTCTTTGTTTCCTTGAGGGCAGAATTCTGATCTCAGGGAAACCCACCATGCTAACAGTAAATGCTGTTGTTGAAAGCAAAACCTGGAGGGCCTGTGGTTTGTGCCTTGTTACTGTGCAGATAATTTGTTGCCCTGATATTCTAACAGGGGACATCTTAGTCTCTTTCATGTCTTTAATGTTACAGATAATGTGTTGCACTTTGAATATAGAAAATTTGAACCCCCTTCCAGCTTTGAGTGCCTGGTCCATGACTGGGGATATTCTTTTCAAGGGTTGTGGCATCTTTAGGGTACAGACCATTGCTGAGAGAAGTAGA